>VXAA01004783.1:286427-327008 GCA_013399115.1 Anseranas semipalmata | reverse complement strand
AAAAAAAAAAGGGGGGGGGGAGATGGCAAAAAGAGATCCTTCTGCATAAACAACTGCTGACACCAATAACTCAGCATCTTTTCTGTTTTTAAAGATGTTAACAAGCCACAGAGCATGCAGAAAAGAGCTATAAAGTTATTCCAGGGTTGAACTGTAAGAGTTGGAGAGAGGGATTTACGATCAGAAATGCATAGCTATAGTTCACTAAATGAGAATTGAGAGGTGATTTGACTGTAGAATACATGTAAGTATTTCCAGCAGGGAAAATATATCAGTTTTTAAAGACATTAATCCAGCAGAAAAAAAGCCTAACAAGAATAAACAGTTGGTACTTGATGACAGACAAGTTCAAACCAGAAACAAGTCATACCCCTTTGACTGTGAGTGTTTCTGACCACGAGAAAAAGCTATGCACATGGATGGTGGTTCTAAGGCTTCCTCCAAAGGCTTTGCGTGAACACTGTTGCCTTACTGAGCAAATACTGAGCTTACAATAGAGACTATTGGGTTAAAGCAAATGACATCTTATAAAGGATGTTGGACTATATCTAGAGGTCTCTACTGACAGTAGGCTTTACAATTTATGAACTGTCTAATTTTCCCAAACATCATGCTCCTATAGTCCTCCTTTCTTAAAATCTGCTGTGCCAGGTTTTTTTTTGTTTTTTTTTGTTTGTTTGTTTGTTTTTTACATCTCAAGCCTTTTCTTTCATGTAAGATCTTTCTGAAATCAGTCCCTCTGTACTCAGCCACATGCACCTCTATTATTTTTTGTCTCTTTCCCAGTAGACATGAAGGCCACTCTGCTTACTTTCTCCTTACAGTAATTATTACCTATCTGGAGATTATCGTGCATCTCGTGACTTTTCTCTATAGACCAACCCCATTTTTTTCAATCTTTCTTCATTGATAATATTTTCCATATCTTTGTTTTCTTTCAGCTCTGATTTACACTCTCTCCAATTGTTCCGTATCTTACAGAATCATAGAATCACAGAAGGGTTTGGGTTGGAAGGGACCTTAAAGACCATCTAGTTCCACCCCCCTGCCATGGGCAGGGACACCTCCCACTAGATCAAGTTGCCCAAAACCCCATCCAGCCTGGCATTGAACACTCCCAGGGATGGGGCATCCACAGTCTCTCTGGGCAGCCTTCTTTGAACAAAGTGCTCAAAGCTGTACAGTCACCCGTGACAAGACTGAGAGGACTACTGTGAGGCTTTTACTTGTAATTCCTTTTTCTTTTTTTCTTTCTTTTTGTGCCTCCCAGTACAACAGCAAACACATTACTACAACATTACTTAAACAACAGGCAGCTTGTGATGCACTGTAACTAGCAAGTGCTTTTTCTGTCAACTGTTTCTCACCAGCCCCTCCACTCTGACAAAGAGTGAGATAATTTTCTGTACAGCAGAAGCAGAAAAGTCTTACTTTCATGACTCCATGAACTATTTTGTCATTACAGCTATAACTGACAAATACCATATAATAATACTGACCATATTTTAACGTCTATTAAGTGGCTGTAAATTCCATTCCTTGTGGCATCCAAAAGTAATGGAATGAGCAATTTTGTTTCCCTTTCAAAAATGTAGTGAATTTCCAAACTATGCAAATACTGTTCTTTTTTTTAGAAATGGAACTTGAAGACATAATTTTGTATTAATCAGTATGTAACACCCAACATGCTTGTATTTGTTTAACTTACAATCATAAGAGAGAGAGGTCAAATATGCAGGAATGTAGTCCATAAGAGTATGCTGTAAGTCAAATAAAATGTGAAAGTAAAACTACCATTTTCAGGCTTTTTATATGGCTTATGGAAAATGCAAAGCAAGTGATTATGTTTTTTTAAAAGATATAACATTTTATATGTAAAAAGAAGTATTTTTTAAAGATGTATTTTTGCAGAAGTGAACATATTAAACACCAAATTGGTGCACAAAATTTTAGGATAAAATTATTTCAATTGAAAATTTCATATTTGAGTGGCTAAAATGTTTATGAATTTTTATGGAATTTATTGAAATGTTATGGCCAATTAGTTGAGAGCTTTTGCAAAAATTATATTTTCAAAATAACGACTATCAATTTTTCATTCTGTAGCTAGTCTATATTTGTTCTTCCTGAATCATATAATTCCACAAAGATAAAACACAGCTTTTTCCTTTTGGTGTTCAAAAGTAGTTTTGTTTTTTTTGGGGGGTGGTTGGCTGTTTCTTTTATACACAAAAAAGTCTAGTAGTTTTCAGTTCTAGTAGCAAATAAAAATCCTAGTTATAGACACAGTTTTGGTTGTATCTCTGCATACAATAACTTTAAATGCTTTTTAGCTTTTATCTGTTACCTTTTTAAAAGCAATTCACTCTATATATGTTTACAGAAAATTCCCATAGTCTTCACCCTGAACACCAAGCTTATATGCGAAATCTTACTGCTGGTACCACCATGTTCAAGACAAAGAACTCACTGTGGCCAGCACCTCTTTCTTTTTTGGATTCCATGAACATGTTTGGACAGTTTGATGACAGTTTTTAGGAGGTTTTACATTCACAAATCTTTTACCTATGATGTAGAAGAGAACAATGTGATTTAATTTGATCTTTTCTACTTCATCGCAGTTACAGAACAGCTTATTATGACAATCTGAAACCAAGAAGAAAATTTTACTTTTAATGTTCATTTTCTCTCTTGAAACATTATTAAACTTATGTAATAACAAAATCATTTCATGGTGCTTTAATGCATGACACCACAAGTAAGTGCATAAAATATTAATCACATTTTCCTCCGTCAAGAAAGTGCCTACACTGACACAAAAACACAATTATTATAAAATAACTCATGGCAAATACAGCAAAATCATTCTTTTCTGACCACTCTAACCATTTTTTGATCCCTTAAACTTCAAATTAGTTATTGTGCTGGTTTCTTAGTTGGAATTGTTCATGCCATAATGGCCTATTGTGGTTTTTGTTAACATT
The DNA here is from genome assembly GCA_013399115.1 of Anseranas semipalmata. Classification (NCBI taxonomy): domain Eukaryota; kingdom Metazoa; phylum Chordata; class Aves; order Anseriformes; family Anseranatidae; genus Anseranas; species Anseranas semipalmata. The sequence continues at coordinate 324,024 of VXAA01004783.1, read as the reverse complement.
GTTTTTGTTTAATTTATTCACTGATAAAAATGACTTTTTAAGGATCTCTAAAAAGATCAGTCAAGTCTTCAACCTGCAAATTTTATGAACTTGGGTGACTAGGTATGTGAAAATAAGGTTGGATGTTTGGCACCTTATGCCCTTCTGAGATTTGCAGAAGTTTCAGTGCAGTTCCAGTGGCTGCAGTTCCATAGCTGGAGATAGTAGTAAATTGTACTAATACCTACAAATATTCAACAAAACAAAGTGTAGTCAAAAAAAACCTCCTCAGTTAATGGCTTTAGGCATAGCTATTTTCAGGATCAGGGTCCAAAGACAACATCACCAATCCAAACTCTTCAGCTTCTGAAAACCCAGTAGAAAAGCAATTTCTTTTTAAAAAATCTTACAAGAATTTATAGAAAAGGTTGTGCACATTTATGATACTTCAATAACTATTCTACTTTTATAAGGAAATCTTCATGTTAAAGAATTTTTTGTTCAATTTCTTTGTTGAGCTTTTCAATTTAATTCTAAACAAGCAAATACAGGTGCACAACTTCTGATCAAATCATCTCTAAATCTAACAGTAACATATTAAAAGGTATTCAGAACTTCATTTTTTCCAGATTGAGACTTCCTTTTTTCCCCAATCAATAATGGTTTCAGAAGACACCACTTCTCCCTGTGGCAATATGGTTAAGTCAAAAGGCACATACCTGTGCTTTACTCCAAGATACCAGAGAAAACAGAAATGGAAAAGGTGATGGGCGGGGGCGGAACACCTAATGCAGCAGCATCAGATCTATCCCTCTGTAGAAGATCTGAATACTTGATTCCATAAAGGAACCTGAAAATGTGCATGAAATCTGTGGTACCCAGTCCATGGGAATTTAAGGATAAAAATGTGTAATTGCTGTACAATTGTGCAAAGCCCATAAAAGTATTCACAATAAATATTTAAAGGTTCTTTTAGCTTCAAATTGTACTTCCAGTTCTTTTCATACTGTTTTGGTATTTTGTAAGCAAAGTATTTTCAATTTGCGCATGATAAATCTCACTGGTAATTTACTTATTTCAGAATTATTAAAATGTGCAGTAATGCATTTTTATACATAACTATTTCCAATGAAAATACTTAAACATTAGAAAACTATGTCAATATGAAGTCCCTTAAACAAAAACTAAACAAACTATGCACTAGCAAAAATTCTCATATCAGCTTATTTTCTAGAAAATGCGTGCATCATTCTGCCTCAAATCAAAACTAAAAACATCACAAATCAGCCTATCAAAATCAACGTCTCAGCAGAATTAATAATGTTAACATTTCTGAAACTGACTAACAACAGTTCCCCTCAACTTCTTTTAATCCAGTTAGGTATCTTACATTGGCAATCACTGACTGAATAAAGGGATTAAAAATCCCATTATTTTGCAAGAAATATGGATACAGTTGATACCAGGGCTTTTTTTTTTTTTTTTTTTTTTCTGTGCTCTCTCAATCACTGCAGTGAAAACAAAGGTGTTGACAACCGATACAATCTTTCTATTGCAATGAGATACTCCCTCTTTGAATGGTGAATGTTTGTCATAGCTGTTATCTAACAGCCAGTTTAGGGAAACAGGAGGGTTAGCACATAAAAGACATTCCTTATACAGAGTAAAATATTACTAACATTCATTCAAGTTACACATGACAGTTTAACATATGTAAATATAGGTGTTTCTTTACGGCCAATTTGTAACAAAACTTTTTTTACATGCTGTTATACATTCATGTCATTCAGCTGCCTTTAGCATCCACAGAACATGAACTGGTTACAAGTATCCTGAGACATACATACACTCAGTATACATACATACTTGTATACTGAAGATCCAAGAACAAAAGCTTGCAAAAAGAAAAAACAGAAGTGGATTTACATTCAAAAATATGTTGCTAACTTGCAACACTTGAGTAATTTACAAACTTTAAAAAATTTACCTGTTTCTAGTGTTCTTAAAAATCTTATTATATCTGATATTCATATTTAGTTCATTTTTCGTAGCAGTTACCTATTTTTGTAGAACCAGAAACAAAGGAATGCCCTACTACATAATCTGATGTTGAAATAGTTGCAACGTGAACCAAATCCCTACTTCATTTTCCACCTAGCAACAGTTCTAAGTGTCCTTAAAGCACCGGTATTAAACGCAGACATTATAGATACAACATTAGATTAGAAAACTCCCACTCAATCTACTTCTAACTCTGGAAATAAAACTATCGCTTTGTTTTAACTACCTAAATATAATCAGAGCACTGTATTATAGACCATAGAAATGTAAATCTTACCGGCAAAAGTGTCCTCCATTGAATCTCAGATTTCTCCTAAAATGCCAGAAGAGCAGGTACTTCCAACACCACAGAAAGTCTGCACACTGCACTTGTCCAAACTAACAGTCAGGCAACAGCTGTTCAGTTTAAAGCTACAAACTGTGGCAAAATGCATAACTGACGTGCCTTGTGTAAGCCATGAAGAAGACATGCATTTGGCTCGCTCGCTGAAAGGTCAGGTTACCCATCTCCTCAGATAAAAGTTGTAACACTGGGATTCAAATGGAAGGAAGTTTAGAAATTAAGGACTAGCATACATCCTGCTAAGACTAAAAGCATTTGATTTTGACAGTAGAGTTATAAACAAGAGCCATTTTAATTCTGCTGAATTTTTGTCTTTAAATATGTTAAGAAATAAGTTAGCCTACACCCACGCTTTTGCACAAGTTATATTTATATCAGTGTTGTTTAAACAGGCCAAAAGTAATAAACTGAGTTAGTTTTGTTTTAGGAAACTTCAGCTGAAGCATTACAAAAACTGCCGCATGGGTTTCTTTATTAGTAAATGCCCTACCTTCACAGCTATTATGTTCTCTGCACTAGTCTCTAATAAAATGCAATAGCACTGGCTCTGCGGGACAAAGGACCATGACTTAGCAAAGGTCCAAAAAAGTTTCTCTGAGAGGGAAAGACGAAAACCTCCCTGAGGCTTCCAGAAGTGCGATTAACTGTAAAGAAATTACAAATTGAGGGGCTTAAAGAGACAGCAAAATTTTCCAGGCTGCCTCTATGTTAGTAAACTACATAGGAACCAAAATTGTGCCTTGGTCCACGCAGCCGTCTGGCTCTGGCATTTTTATCACTTTTCTTCTTTCTGACCTTAGCCTTGTCTACACACAGTTCATATCACTTTCACAAACAGCGGGACTACATCAGTGAAAAATTAGTTATGTAATTTGCTAGAGTACACAAGGTTGGAAAACAAAGGTTTCTTCTGCCACAAGAAACCTTTCTCCGTTTCCCCAGGAAGTCTGAGTGAGTGGTCTGTACAGAACTGGAATGCAAGTAGTACACTTAGAGTCACTTTGTTTATACGGTGACTCTATGTCTTGTCTGAAAAACCTCTGCTGGAGGAACTATCATGGAACACAGCCAACACACCACTATTTTTTCATTGACAACACCAGCATATTCTTTCTTAATTGGAAGAACAGCAATTTAGTATTGTTTCCAGCTTCCGGTTCAAAATTAGTGCACTTAGAGTTCTGAAGAATTCATATTAAATATGAATTTATAAGGTGTAGTATAAGGACCATCATGGGGATACACTATAGAATTTTGAAATTAATTTTATTCATAAATATCAGCTTTATTAATGTTATTTCCCTACAAAAATACAAAATAAACCATCAGATTAAATATTTCTCATCATTATAGGGTCAATATTAAACAATTTTCCACTAATTATAAAAGCAACTATCTGAAAATCTAAAGAAAAAAATCAGAAGAATTTTGGTTCTAAGAAGAAAACTGTACCGTGTACCTTAGAATTCAACAAAAAAAAAAAAAATGTGTCTGGTTATAAATAGAACAGCATTATCCTATAATTGTTGATTTTCTTCTAATTTGTTTCCTAGAAACAAAACTTCAAGGGAATTTTTGGACATGACTCTTGAGTCATCTTGAGGCTTGAGGTCCTTGGGGTTTTTTTTGCTTCTGATTGACATGCTAACATAAACATACCAAAAAGTTCCATTCTACACTTCAAAAGTTCCCATGGACATTACTTTTACAAGGCCCATTCAAACAAATGTTCAGACTTTTAAAACAATAAACAATAATAAGTAGTTTAGGGATTAACTATCTGCACTTAGAATCCCATTTCATTCTTTCTGAAGACTAATTACTCTTCATTAAAAATAAAAGTTTGATTTTAAAACCATAATCACTGCACTAACTACTGATCTCTCAGCCTTCAGCCACAAACATATTAGTCCGTAGATCATTTCCTTCTTCACAACAAAACTCTCACAGCAGGGGGAGACTCATTTTATGAATTTAAACTCTGCTTCTGGTGGGAACAACAGCTACAGACTACCAACAAAAATACTGCTGGAAGCAGAGAATCACCTACAGAAGTTAAAGGACCATCTGTGCACCAAACTGCCAAATAATGTTATTGGAACTAAAATCTATACAAAACTATCCCGAATTCAGTTGTTTCTTAACTGCTTAGCTCCATACATTAGTTATGATACCTAGATTCATATAAACATGTACCTTCCTGCACCATGTTACCTGTTCTGTCCAAAGGAGCCATTTTACAGGTGAAAACATTTTTAATTTTTTACTTAGATTACATTAGTCAACTTCTTCAGTCTACTGCCTGGCTCAATTATTTATCTTTTCATCTTGCAGAAATACACGTTACTGCACCCAGAAAGACGGCTATAGGACGAGACAAGCTATACTGGCAAAGCTTAATTCTCTGTGCCTACAATGTATTAAACAAGCAGCATTAAAGGAAGTTTTTGTTTAATTAATGTTGGCAAGGGTCCTCCTTAAGTCCTACTCCTCTTGCCTTTGCTGTGCCCAAGCTGGCTGCAACCAGGCCTGACCAGACAGCGATGGGAGACTGACTGCGGTGATCTGTCCTTTCTGCCCGCTCATGGAGACCATCCCCACAGGCAGCTGTGGACTGTCCCAGGTGTCTCGTGGCCACAGCTGTCCTCCCAGATCTTTCTTCTTCAGCCTGTGCTTCCTGCCACATCAGTCCGAATTCTAACCCCGGACCAGTTGACCTGAACTTGCCCCTGTCTTCCTGGTGTACGTCCTGGAGCCAAACAGGCAGCACAAAATCCTTGGTTTCCTGACCCACACCCTTGCTTCAAGCCACATTATCTACTTACTGTCTGGCACATCTTCTGGATTTGATTTCCTCTCCTGCAGTGTGTTGCCTGACCCATCCTCTTGCCTTAGATTCTCAGCCTGAGATACATTTCATCTTTTCAGGTGTCAACCTCAGCTCATTCTGACAGTATTTTGGCTTTATCCCTCACCCTAGCTGGTCTTAACCTTTGGGCCCAAACACACACACAGACAAGCTAAATTCTTTTGGCCTTCCCAAATCTGTATACATAAAGCTTATATTGCCCATGACACTGACATACAACTGCCTCAGCTTCAGGGATTGCGGAATTTCCCCAATATTTTAAAAACATGCCATGTGCAAAGGGTACAAGAAACACTTGTGAGAAAAGCCATAGAGACTTAGGTCCTGTTTGCTAACCAATCTTTGCCGATGTCAAAGTCTGATTACAGAAAAAGAGTTCTCTCTGAACACCGAGGGATGAATGAAGTAGGTGTGGTTGTTTCTCTCGCATTTTCTCACCCCTCTCTCCCAGCTGCTGTTGTGCAGCAGATTTTCCCTTCCTTAAATCTGCTCTCCCAGAGGCACAACCAGTGTTGCTCCCTGGCCCGGCTCTGGCCAGCGGCGGGTCCCTTTTGGAGCTGGCTGGAGCTGGCTCTGATCTGACATGGGGCAGCTGCTGGGCTCTGCTCACAGAGGCCACCCCTGCAGCCCCCCTGCTACCAAAGCCGTGCCACATAAACCCAATACAGTAGATTTTCTTAAGATCAATATAGCCTGCCTGCATGTAAATGACAAATTAGTTTTCTTCTGCTCTTGGTCAAAAATTGTTATTGTCTATTCAGCAAGTTCTGGGTGACCTTTCTTTGGAATCTGAACAACAGTGGTCAGGGATGTAGTCTAATATATATCACTTAAGAAAGCACCATCAGATTGAAACAGCTTTAAAAGATGCTAAAGTGAAAAGAATATCGATATAAAATGTTTGCCATGTGCTCCATCCTCAGACATCTCTTTTGACCTCCTTTTTGTTTTTCTTTGATTAGAAAGCTACAAAGTTATCCTTGTAATGGGGGGAAGGAGGGGAGGAAGGTACAACTTTCTTTTTTACAATGTCTGGATACTGGATACAGGTATTAAATACAAAGCAAAAACATTTTCACATACCCTAGTTTCTTCTTTATGATTAAAAGAAGGAAAAAAAAAGATCCCACTACTTCTATTTTACGTTAAAAAATGTCAACAACCCATGAACTGCAACAATGACTATCCTCAAATGTGATTCTAGTGAAAATTCTGGCTCATTAACAACTATGAACAAACTGCTATAACAACTAATTTGCAAGAAACAGAACAGGCTAAAAAGCAGGATTTCCTTTCCAGGGGAAGCAATCTGGTTTCAATCCAAATCACATTGAAAGACATTCTCAAAGTTTCTTATTAACCAGAAGTTCTGAATTACATACAGACACTAAAACAGTGCAGCTGAAACATCTTCAGTATTCGTAAGTGAAAACTATGTTCTCTATAGTAACAAAGATGCTAAGAAGGATGTGAATTTCAGCTGTGGGAACTCCAGGCATCTGTTGTTCCCGAGAGTCCACTCTCAGATTGTCCCTGGACCACCAGGACCTGCTGCTCAGTAGGGAGCCATCTGAGAGCAGGGCTTCCAGGCTCACTACCGTAGACCCAAGAGGTGAGTCTCCTATAGAGCAGACCCTACATGGGTTTTTAAAGACTCTCATTCCCAGATTCACGTGACTTGGAATTCTGCTTTGGAGCTTTGGCATATTTGAAAGCCTTCACTTGATCTAATAACTCTTTGCAGCAAATCTGCCAGCATGACCATCTTAACTCTGGGGACTCAGAGCATTTAGGGTCCTTAGCTACTGAAGAAAACCTTCAAACAATATTTCTGAGAGTTGGACAACTTGTGACTGCAAGGTTCATTGCTCAGGTCACCACATGAACTCCTAAAGGACTGAACACTAAGAACTGACGATGCTCTTACTGCTAGGGAGACAAAAGCCCAGGGGCTTATCCCAGAATTAGGGACTCTGTGTTTACAGAATGCCCATTTCTGGGACAGATATCACATAAAATACTTAACTACAGAGTGTACAAAAGTTTTGAGATGTCTTCCTTGTAAATCACGAAAGGACATTCCCATTAAAGTAATAGGCTCCTTTTTAAACAGATTATGCAAGAGAATGCTGAACTTCATCTCCAGGAATTCCAAATATTTTGAAAGAAAAGTAGTGGAAGGTTGCCTGGTCCAGAAGAGGTCCTCCTAACATAAATCCAACAGCCCTTGAGAACTTTTCAAGACTGACTGATACAGATTGATTTTAAACTCACTTCCACTTTTGAAGCTTTTGTTAAGAACTGTCTTGAAAACCATTCCAAGTGCAGTAATAATTATTCTAGAGTTAACCATATCTAAATTGTGTCCACAGTTTCAGGTCTGTACTGAAACAACTTGTGGCTGAGGAAGCTGAGGAATAGTTTTACCTGGTAAAAGATACACATCTACTTGACATGGACCTTGATATCATGTCACTTGACTTTGGCTCAAGGATGGATGTACTGCAACACAATCTATATGTGGCTACCACTTTGAGCAGTTCAGAAATCATGATGTGTGGAACTCAGTAGTCCACCCACTCTACATCCCATGTGCATTAGCTTCCTACTGCTTTCAGACTGAAGTTACTGGTCTGAGCTGTAACTTTCTAAATGGCCTGTGACTTTCTTACCAGAAAAACTTCCTTCTCCCCCATATTGGTGTACTAGTGATCATCATTGGTGCGCAAGTTAAAATTGTTTTTATTGTAAAGAGAAAAGGAAGAGTTTAGAGCACTTGCCATGAGGGCCTCTCACCTCTGAAAAAAAAAAACACCTATTCCCAGCTATACTGTGAGGGCTTCTGTGACTAGATGAGAGGGTAGAAGAAGAGCTCTGATGGCTGTTTTAAATGGTTTGTTAAGGTATGGCAGTAAGTCATTATTCTCTAGACAAAAAATAAGTATATTTTTGCCTATTTTCACAACTTCAGAAAAAGTAATTAAAAAGGTTGTGTCAGTGAAGCATTTCAGCACAATTCTGAGTACCACTGAATTAAAAAAAAATGGCACTAAAAATGTAGTTTCCGCAAAATCAAAAGGCAAAATCAAAAAGAGGAGAAGCAACCAGGTTCTATACCTGATGCCTAGCCAAATGATGACTGAGTGACACTCCACTACACTTTAAAATGATACAGTTAAATATATGACTACACTGAACCTATAAATGAACTCCATTAAAAAAAAAAAAAAACACTAAAAGATTAGCTAACTTGTTTGTGATAATTATTTTTACAAGTAGAACAAAAATCCTACCTTTCAGGTTCAGCTGGAAACTTTGTCTCAACAGAGAGCTATTATCCTCACTGAAAAAATTACATAGGTGGATTACTCAACTTTTCCTTTCAGTACAGTCACACATTTGTTACTTTCTACTTCCTCCAGCATGTCATGTTTCTCTGACAGCACAAGAAAAGAACTTGCAAAGAACACAGTCAGTAGACAGTACTCCTCAGCCCTGTATAAAGGGTTTGTCCAACCCGCTTCCTAGTTCGGAACAGAAAGAACAATACTTAATATTAAAAGTAAGAAAATTTTTAGAAAGCCAATAAACTGAAGCCTACAATTTTATGTTTACTTGCAAGATAACTCATTTAAACCAAATCTTGTTTCATATACATTATTAAAACACATTTTTATTCAAAATCATTTGTCACAGTTAATTTTAGAATAAGACGCATGTGCAACCTTCTACTCCTATGCACTTTACAAAATAAGAAAAGGAAGTTCGAGTTCAAACTCCTGAGTGGCAGAACAGTAACTAAACAATCCACTAATTTTTATTTATGCCTATGTAACATCACAAATTACTTTGGAAGATGCTGAAATAAATGTATGTAATCCTTTGCTTTCATAACATATTCTATTTCCATCCATGTCAGTGCTGTTGGTGTTTAAATTTTCATTTGCTAGTGGTCCCTTTTATTTAGTTCAAGTAATTAACATAATTGGTGCTTTTGGGCATGCCTACCTCTGTACAGTGAAGTATGGTGCTATGATGCTCAAACTACCACTATCTCAACTACTGCCATCACCAGAAAGGGTCATATTTTGAAGGACTATTAGCTGCAGCTGCCTATATTGTTTTCAAACCAATCACTATAGGGGATTTCCCTGCATCACAAGAGTACTCCAGTTTGAGTCTGAATGAGTCAGCAACAGGTCAAGTGTCTGTATACAACACTATGCTGCACAAACCAGACATCTGTAATTTCTTTCTGAAATAAATGAATCAGTGCTCTCCTGCACTTCTGTCAGGGTCTTTATGCTTAGACCTTCAATTGTACTATGACATCTTCCTAAACTGTAAATCCTTTCTCAAATACAATTTTAAAGGAAGAACTGTAAGACTTATATTCTAACAGAACACTTGAAAAATCTGTCCTTTCCTGTCACAGCTTGTGAAACATAGTAACAAGAAACATTTTGCTTATTCCTGATCAAAATGGTAAAAACAAAATCAAAGGAGTCTTCTCTCCTTTCTTCCCCAGGCTAAGCAACGTGAAAAAATACAACCTAGACAGATACAATACCAATTTCCTGTTGCTGTTACTAATTCAGGGCAGTACACAACACTGAAATTAATACATGGGCACTCGTAACCTCTGACTGTCAGAGCAGATATTTATTTTCATCTCCCTGGCCTCTCTGCAACATATCACACTTAGCTTAGATATATTGCTATCTTGTCTGAGAAAGGTTGGTAAGCCTCTGATGAAATACACAACAGTTTGAACCATTTCTGGAGGGCTATGAGCCACAAGCTGATGGAAATAAAATATCACCTTGGCTATTAAACCACACCAGGACCAATATATTTATTTTCCTTTTCAACAACAAAGTGAACTGGTCAGATGACATGCTGCATCCTATAATAAATCCTCCATTGCATTTGACAACAGAGTTGGTATCAACATCAATTAAAACTTTTCAGTCATAAACTAATCCCATCTAAACTTGAGGGTAAATCCAAGAATAAAAGAGAGTGTTGGACAGATTATAATAATGTTTTTAGGAATCTGCATGTACAGAACAATTTTCTTTCTTGAAAGGTACACACCCATCCGTGAATAATAAATGCAACTCTGACTTCAAAATACTGTTGGGTTCCTTGCTGTTGCTGATGTCTCAGGTAATAATGTCGCCAAATAACACTCTGTAAATGTTTTTAGAGAAGACTTTGTAACTGGTATCTTTGACATTTCTGAGATATATTATATCACTGTGATATACCTGAAACTGAACCTTCCACGTCCAGAAAATTTCAATATCCTAAAGCTAGAACACATCTCTTCCTCAACAGAGACCACTACAGCAAATCAAATAACCTCTAACCTCTGTTCTCTACACAGACTTTCCCCTGGAACTGCAAATCACGTTCAAGATCTTGGTCTTTTTCTTCAAGGCCTCAATTGTTTGGGCTCAGAATATCAACACAAGCATACACCATACAATACAGGCACTGCAGAGACTCCAAAAAAAAGGTATAACCACATTAACATGTCAGTGAGCCTGAGCTAATTGCTGCTGCTGCTTCCAGTTTCAAAACTCAGTCAGTGCTGCCTCAGCTCTGGGATGACAGTCGCCAGCTGGGTTTTTTGGGCACTGCAGCAACATGCCCCATGGAAGGATGACTTTGATGCTCAGGGGACTAAGCATCCTTAGGGTCTCAGCAGGTCTGGGGCATCAAACCCCATGTGCTCACTTCTCCCACTCTGTAGGAAGAAGATCCATCACGCTGCATCACCAAGTACATGGTTCAGTTCTTTCAACCTTGCCTTCCATAGTTGTCACAGGAGTGTGTATGTTTGTTTTTCTAAAGCAATCATCTCCCTGTCCCCAGAACAAATAAAAAAACAAACAAAAGGAAAAGGAAAAACCCTATCAAGATAGGATACTGCATTGTATATACCTCTATCTCTCAGGGGATATGTGAAGTTTAGTCATGCGGCTCAACGTACTACTGAATTTCACTCAGATGTTACAGTCTGCCATCTGTACCCGCTCTTCTTCTACCATCGTAGACTCTCTCTGTTCTTTGATTTACCTATAGAGAGACTAAATAAAACTAGAAAGGGCCACACACTGGGATGCAAATAAGGTAACCTGATCTGAGTGCAAACTACATCAGGATTTATCTGCAAAACTGAGGTCAGTATCTACATTAAGGAACTACACTGAGAATTCTCTATTGATTTTGTCATATTCTTGTAAAACTTTGGACAAGACATAAGATCTGCATGCTTCAATTCTACAGTGTACAACTGAGATACTACTTCCTTTTGTTACAGAACAACATGATGATATATCCCCAAATGCTTGAGTACCTGAGGAAATATTCTAGGCATTAATTACAAATTAATTTAAAATGCAGTTGCTATTCTGTACAAAACCTTGATCTAATGCAATGAATTCATACCAAGAATGCCTTTTTTCTTGTTTAACTTCCAAAACTGACCAAACTAAATCACAGAATGGTATCCTTATTGCATATTAAGACTATCAACATGGGAAGTTAGTATGCAGCATCCATTCTCAATAAGTATTATCCACATAGACAACACCCACATTATTCAAAATGATCACATCCTACAATGATGAAGAATCCAGGAGAAGACCAACAGTAAATCAGTTATCAATTGTATACACTTAGCACATAGTGCCCCGCTGACAGCGAGTTGTGAAATGACAACAAAACGAACTGAGTGTCATACATACTAGTTTCTGATGTCCTAAACCAAGTCAGACCATGTACAGGAGCTCTACACAAATGAGAAATATTATAGAAAGGAGCACCTTAACAACAATGGCTTCAGCATTAACTTTATATGCAGACAGGAATGTTTCAAAAAAGAAAAAAAAATGGAAAATGTGTCTGTTTTTGTAATAATCTTTTCAGTTTTGCATGCATTTATACTTTATGAAACTAATCATCTGAGTTATTATGACATAGAATGAATTGCAAAGAAAAATCTTTGAAAACATGCAAAACTATTTATCTGTTAATTTCATGAGTATATAAAGTACAGAATATTATATAGTAGTATATATTTTGCAATGCTTCCTAGACTTAAAGTGGACAGGGTTCAAAAAATTAAATCTTTACTACCTTTAAGCATTGTTCTTCCAGTTGATCCTCCGAAGATACTTAGAAGACCACTTCTTGCTCCTAATGATGTAGTTGCTTCTAGTAAAGCACCAGTTATATAGTTAGAGAGTGCAGTCCTCTGTAAAGTGGCACGATATTGAGAATAAGCACCTGTTACACATGGTTTTACACAAAAACCATCACCTTTGCATACATAGTCTGTATCGAAGGCTGGGAGCTTTCTCAGAAGATGAGGAAAATATTCAAAAATGTCTTCCGCTTCTTCTTCTCTCACTGTATTGAAGATCTGTGAGAAATGCAAAAGCACAGTTAGTTCATTTGTTTAGGATAATAAACTGCATATCAAAAAATTCCAAACTATCATGACTTGATGTAAAGATCAACAGCCTCTGCAAGAAGGCACTGTGTTAAAACACTGCATTTATGCATTAAACCTGAAGTATCTAAGAATCCAGAACTAATTTGTAAAGATTTTGAGTTGGGTTTCCACACTGTCTATTTAAATAAGATGTCATTTTGGCTTTAAATCTATGGTTAATAACATTCTAATGAAAACCAGTTTTAAGGATCATCATTAGACAAAAAGGTATCACAGCAAGACATCTGTGGTCAACATTTAAAATAAAGAATATACACAAAATTACTTATAAAACTATCAAATATTTCATATTTTCAGTAATGTCTTACAGATATCAGTAGCAGAAAAACAGATCCACTCAGGGTTTGTACTTTTTCTTGCCGAGTGGGGCGGGTTTTTGTAAACAGAAATGGTTTTAATCACTGTGAGCAATCATTCAAAATGTTCTGGTGTCATGTTCATTGCATTACTTCCAGCCTACGCACAGGTCCTCTATCTAATATTGGTTTAGTTCTCTTTTTCCAATATTTGTGCTAACACACTAATGAACTTCAGTCTGTGGCTTAGCAACTAAGTAATGTTTGCTTATTTAAAAGACTCTAATGATCAAAGCAAGAATCTGGAGAAATCTTTTCATTTAGTATACAGGGAGAGACTTGATTCTTTGCATTCTTGTACGTTGACTTATGGATTAACATTAATAATTTGTTTCAATGCTCTGTGCTTTGTAATTGCATAGTGTAAACTACCAAACTAAAAAATTAACATAGGCAATGGTCATCATAACTCTTACTGGGACAGGTGCCAAGACAATTTTCAGGGGGTTGTTCCCCAGACACTGAGTAATGCATATAACTGACACCTTGTCATTAAATCAGTATTGTCACATAAGTCAATAAATTGGTTTTGCCTAAAATAGTTACTTTAAAATTCAGTTTTTATCCAATTTCACAAGCAATTGTTGTTAATGCAGGAAATCAAAATATACAATTTTGCTGTCTTCAGTCCTTAGACATGCACAGGGAATAAGATAACGGCTTAACGACTGTTTTTCATGATTAATGGCTTATTTCTTTTTGCTGTCCTTCCCCTCACATAAAGAAAATACAGCTATCCATTGACATGGCAAAAAGCGCATCCAGTCCAACGCTGCAAGCACACGTGCTCAGTCAAATGATCAGTCACTGTTTGCACAGTCTGTGCAAGTCACATGTCAGTGGCACCGGCACTCTCACCAGGGAACGTATCCATGTCCACTAACATGAACAAGGAGGCCAGCAGCCCCCAGCACACAGATCTGCACACGTGCACTTCTGTCCTAAGCTTGCATGTCCCAGGTCATTAAGTCAGGGAGGTCCAAATGCCCAACCCCTACAAGGTATCTGACCCTCTGCGAACACCAGTTGTGAAGGGTGATGCAACTCTTTTGCTCAGGTAAAAATCCTGAGAGTAGCAAAAGCTTTGATTCAGCTACTAAACTCAAAAGTTGGCAAATTCTTTACTTTTTTTTTTTTTTTTGCCATAACACAAAAAATCAAATACAGTGCAATAAAGTACATATTTCTTATCTCAGCTTTAATTTTTTTATTACCAATTTCTTCAGGAGAACAGTAAACTTTTATTCAAAATTTAATAATTTATTAACTAGTAATATAAATCAATGATTTCAGAAAGAGCACTGACATTTATTAACAAAAATATACTTAAAAAGGAATTTCTTTTGCATGGCAACTATGACTTATATAACTCAACTCCATTGGAAATACAGCTTCTGTGATTCATTACATAGTGAAATGCTGTGGTATCTAACTTTTTTTTTCTCCTGCAAATTTTCCAAAATGTATTTGGTCTCATGCTTCCTGAAATATTAAGCATTTACTTTGGCCTCTTTATCTTCTTTTCTTTGCTACATAAATGTTTTATGGACTCTTAGACTCTCAGTAAGAACACTGTTCATCTCCACCTTTATTCAGAAAGAAAACAGACTCTCAGAGCATGCGCTATCTAGACCAGATATGTGCAGACCTTTTAATTGGGTAAGTGTCTGCAGGGTACTGTGGCATATGTGTCCATATGACACCTTTCCACAAGGTGCACTGTGAGACAGTGAACTTACCTTATACATAAATTATGAACATGTCACACATAGCAGACATAATTAGTCTTTTTAGCTTGTTTAAAAAAACATTTAGTTAATGAAAATAACTTCTGAAAACCACAGTTACCTTCCAAAATATTTTTAAAATTGGGTTCTGCAACTTATAAAGGCATGTTTTGTTGCCTACACAACTAAAATTTCTTTCAGCTGCCAAAGCAAAGAAACCATTTGTTGACAGAAATAGGCGACAGTGTTTTGCTGGAGAGATTACACATAGAATAATGGTGTTAATCTCTATTGTATAAAGTAGACTTCAGGGCACTAGCTGTCTCCAGAGACCCTGCGCTTCATGTAACATTTTCAAATAGTGTCTGTTTTGATGTGTTAAAGCTCTGGATGTGTTACTTCTGCTGCACACAGATGAGGTTACAAAATAATAGACTTAAAATGTATGTACTTACCAGCCACTGAAATGAACTGAAACCATCAGAACAGGAACATATTGAGTGGCATTTGGACCATGCCCTCGTTAATATGCATTAACTTTTGGTTAGCCCTGAAGTGGTCAGGCAGTTGGACTTGGTAATCTTTGAAGGTCCCTTCCAACTGAACTATTCTATTCTATTCTATTCTATATTTACCCTCAGGTAGTTGATAGGGAAAATCATCCTTCAGTGAGGTTGCATCAGACAATGGGGAAGATTAATTTTGTCTGGGAGACAAAAAAGTTGATTCCAAACCAGGGCTAACAGCCCATCCTGACAGATATAGTTATATTGATCTGTATCACTTATTTTCTCTACTGAAGAATGATTACTGTAATTAAAAATGAATGTGAACAAAGAAGAGTAAAATGCAGCACTAAACTGACAGCCACTCATCAAAAAACAATGTCTCATAAGGGCGTAACACTCCTGATTCCCCTTTGCCTTCTATATCAAAGTAAAGATTTTAAAGCCACCTGCAGTCTGCTGCTGCTGTATCTCACATATGTCAAACAGTAATTCACAAGAAACTGAGGGTAGTATCTGGATCTAAAAGTACTGCAATATTAAATGTACTACAAGTTTCTTTTCAGATAGTGCAGAGTAAAGTACTGATTTGATTACAGGAAGGAGTTTAGGATGAACTTTCTTTTCTGTACTACTGTAATGTAAATGGTAGAATTTATATGCAACTATAGTACCCCAAGATTTACTTTAGAAAATAAAACCAATACATTCTAATTCTTTTTTCTTTTCTCTTGATTTTACACAATACTTTTAAATAAATGAGCTACAACAGGTAACTCCAAGTACTAATACAGCAGTATTCCAATGAAAGTACACTGTTGCTATGATAGATTTTTATTTTCTTCTGTTTTTAAAGCTGAAAAGATTTTAATGGTAAGTAAAAAGAATAAAAAAATTACTTGCAACATGAAATTTTCCATAAGACTGCAGAAGAAAAACATGCCCTCCAACTCAAAAGTGAAAATTAGCTTTAAAATGAGGATTAAATTCAGGCAGAATTCCATCCCTTTGACTTACAAACAAGTCCATATGTGGACAATAAATGGAAACAAAATAGATCTTTCAGCTGTTATTAATGTGTCTAATAAATCATCAGAACTTTAAGAAAACTCAGTTTTGCTTCTAGTAATTTAAAATGGTATCTGCAAGTTAACTTATTGATAACCTTCAGGCAATAAAACTTCTTTACAGTGACAACAGACATATTTTGTTAAGATATTCTTTAAAAATAACTATAAGAATAAGGAACTCTTGCTGGCCTTGAAACTATTCAGCATTTTTCTCTTATAGTCTTTTCTTCTGGTTAATCCTCACGGCCATTGCAAATTGCATCATGTCCTTTTCTCCACACATTACTGTAGGTTTACTACATAAAAGTGGCAGAAACCCAAATAACATAGCCATTCTTAGCCTTAAAGTTTAATACAGATATTCCCCCAAAATGAAGCTGCAGTTCATGGGTACTGCTGTACTGGAAACATTGGATATAGAAGTTCACATAAATAATTGTTATGATATCTTACTTAAACTTGTATGTATCTCTTTCTGTTTACTGTAAGGTTTCTTTCTGTTTCTCTTTTCATATTTTTTTTTTCTGCCTCAGGTATTTAGCTTAGAACCTCAGGGCATGTAATCAGTTTGCCAAACATCTAGCAGCTTCTCAGCCCATATGAACTCCAGAAATTGGAATTAAGAACAGACTGAAGACTCCTGTGTATTAGGAAACAAACTTAATTTCTCTAACTTTATTATAGTAATAAAGAATATGTGTGTCTAAAAAGTTCAGTGTAAAGAACAGCCACACAAAATTATTCTTATTGCTACTATGCTATACAAATAATAGAAAATGGTCCCATAAAGGGGCCTTAACAGTTCAGTGCATTGTTTCTGACAGGTATCTGTCCAAAGTGTTTCTAAAAAACCTTCACGGACATATCCAGAATGATCAAAATGAAACATTGAAATGCATGCTCAGATGGTACTACGCACTCTAGTCCAACTTCTTGGTCGCGTACTGGTCGCATACGACTTACTCTTGAAGTCACTACCTACAGAACATTTTGACAATGGAAGAGCTGCCTACAGCCTTTGTGCAGTGTTCCTGCAACACAACGCCTTCATTTGCTAGACATTTGTAAAGCCATTTTAAATGCCTGTAAACCAGTATGGTAGATTACCAAGTAATAACTCTCAGAACAGTATGCCTCAAAGATCACTTAAACATCTCCTTTGAAAACATTAAAGGTTTGCAGAACTGGAGGACATAAACACAATTAGTAGCATCACAGGAAATGATGCACTTTCAAAATTTTTCCTGTTCAAAGAAAAATCTCATTAAAATGAATAAATTCTGACAGTGATTTTTGTTGTGGCATGACAGGATTTTCAGAAGAGAACTACTCCCTCGGAATTACTGATCAAGTGAAGTTAACAGTGATCTCTTGGAAGTCATGTCCAAGGACCATCCCATAAGCTTTTACATGTATTTATTTGACAACAGCACAATTCAAATATCTATACCATGGAATATGACAGCAGTCTGCTGTGAGAAAAACAAAACAAAACAAAACAAAACAAAACAAAACAAAACACATTTGGGGCAGAAAGAAAGGAATATGTAAAGTGAACTTGTGTGGAGGAGAGGGTGACTGAAAGAGAAAACACAATTACTAGAATGAGAACTTGCTCAGAACAAGAACCAGGCATATTCATGCACTTGGTCAATACTTCAGATTTATGTCTTCCAAAATTGCGTGTCAACATCACACTGGAGCATTTATTTAATAAAACTCAAACAAGGGTGATACTGATAGTCACATATCACCTTCTGATGAATCTTATGTTTTCTCAGACTTACCTCATTCAGGTTATGACCTTACCTACACCGATTAGCCCATGATGTTTCAACATCACTGCTAAAGTAACACTGTAGAATAGATTAAGAAATGCTGTCTTGCAAAGATTTTGTGGGGTGTTTTTGTTCTTGTTGTGTTGTTTTCTTGTTGTTTTTATGAAAACCAAAACTGAAATTATATTCTCCTATTACTTCCTACTATTATCACCTTTTGAAAAAATGCTTTTATTTCAAAAGTAGAGCTATCCTAATGAAATTTCTATTGATAAATTACTTTTCCTAACATTCTTACCTGCAAAAATTGTTCATGTCATTAACCTCAAAATACCACCCAACATTATTCTGTATTTCTTCTAGCTACAAAAGCTAAAGCCATTTTGGACATAATTTTTAACATGCATCCATTGATCTAACTCACTGTGATAGAATCAGTCACCAGATTACTCTCCAAACAGTACAATGCTAATTTGCTAATGACTTGATTTCCACAGATGTTGGAACAGCTGTCAAACAGGATCTGAAGAAACACTGAAAATCAGACCAGTCCAGGAAAAAATGGTCTGCCACTGATACGGGATTTAAAGTCAGGTCATGCCAACTCATACAGACTTCTAAACCAATACAGAATCATCACTGACCTTGCTTTTCAACTAGCTCATAGTTTCAAAAATATTTTCTGTTATGCATAAATAGAAAGGAATCACACTATTTTATCCAGTTAATTCTCTACTTTTCATTTACAATTATTTAGTTTGAATAAAAGCTGCACTAGGCTGGCACTCTGTCGGCTGGTTCTGGAAAAGCACTGCAGCTTTCTGACCTAAGCTAGCTCAAGACAATTTACCCATTTCTCAGCACTGTACTTGCAAGAGATCCCACGTCTCAGCAGGCTTACTTGCTTGTGCATGCTTATTGCTTCCAGCAATACAGAATCTAGTTACTGAGTGCTTCCTTTATCAACTTTCTCTCTGTGTTCTTGTAATGCTCCGGCATCTCTGCAGAGAAATTCACTACAAGATTTGGTTAAGATGACTGCAAAAATTCAGATTCTGTACAGATGGATGTTTGTAATGCCAAGGACAAAAAAAGTATTTTAATAAATAAAATAAACTTTAAAAGCTACAGGAAAAAATGTTGTATCATACTTTCCATTCTTACTGTTAAAGTCACCAAGTAAAAACTGCAAAAGAAATCTTTATTTAATTTGCAAGAAAATATAGATGAAAGAAATACCTAAAAGCCAACATTTTTCCGACAACAAATTAGCAAACATCTGTATATAACTTCACTACAACTCAAATTTCCCCTGCAAAAAGACCAATCTTTGGCAAAATTGCATGCATATGGAAACTTTTTTAATTAACAAATTGGTGAGCTTATATTTTGGACAGTTTTACACCATCTGTCTTTTTCAGGACAGAAGCTTCATGTTATCATGCATTAGATACAGATGTCAATGCTTCCAGCTACAAAATTACAATTGAAATTTATAGAAGTAACAGCAGGAGACACTGGGTTCAAATGTTTATCACTGCAAATATTCTGCACTGGAAAATATCAAAGACTGACAATCCCTACATGACTTTCGTAGAAGAAAAATGAAGAACAAGGGTGCCACATTGTCTAAAACACGAATCTGCTGCAACAGTTTTTGATTAAATTACCCAAGATGAGAACAGAAATATATTAAACATTGAAAGCATTTTCTGTTATGTCAGTTTTGTCTAGAATAGTATATATATCTATATTTATCTCTATCATGTACTCATATTCTCAGGAAGACATGTCAGGGCTCCTTATCCCAATTACATAGGCAGTTCGGAGCTAAAGGATATTACTGTGTTTGACAGAGATGATGCTGTGAACAGCGAAAAGGTCTGCTGTGCCGGGGTTATTTCAGAGCTCTATTCACTGACATTTCTTGTTCACATCAGTAACCAAATACGTGAAGGCTTTAGAAACCCTTTTGAGAATTTGAATTAATTTGAGCTTTTTTCTAAGTATTTTTCAGTGTTCAGAGTAAAAAGTTAAACATTTAGACTGTTTAGGCATTACCTTCTTGGTGGCACTCAGCTATCTATAGCTTGTGACCAAATAAGCACACACCAGAACAGCCGATCAAATTTTTGGCTAAATGTCTCACAGGGTTCTGGCATTTTACAAGACAAATAGGGCAAAGATAAAAGCTATAGTCAACTAAATTCCAGTCCTAACTTACTATTCAAGATGAAGTGGATGATGACAAACAGTCATCCACAAGCTTTAGTAAATTGTACTGACACTCAAATTTGCATGAGATTCACTACTTATCCCAACCTGCTTTGATTTCTTGTTTGGTATGACACTCTGTTGCAGGGTTTCTCCCTAGGTATACTGTGGCAAATGTAGAAAAGCTATCTGGAAGCAACTATAGTTTTGCAAGTTGGGGTCAAGCTCAAAAATTCCCATGAATCCTCTCCCAGAATTTCATGATCCATCTTTCTTTGGCTAACAGGCAACATTCTTAAACTATTAACAACCATATCAGATTTAAAATAAAATAAAATAAAACAAAACAAAACAAAACAAAACAGCATTACATATCACGACACTTCATACCGAACAGTTTTGGAGATATATTCAAATTTTGTCCTTCAGTTGGCTCTAAGCCAACAGCTGCCCCACAAAGCAGACCTGGTGGCAGTTTCAGCAATAGCACTTGCCATCTAGTCTGTCTGCAGCTTCACCCATTGGAGAAAGAGGACTGCCATCACCTGAAGGAACTTTTGCTGAAACACAGACATTTGGTGCAAGTTTGCATTTGTGTTCAAGGAACAGCAGTAAAGGATTGTTTTGGCACAGTGTGACATGGCCATCATCTGCTACAGCATGTCAGGATGACAAAGAACAGCCCCAGGAGGTCTGTATGCAGGTCATCTCAGAGCTGCAGTAGCAACTCATCAGCAAGAAAGCTGGAGCTATAAACACACGCTTGCAGTGAAATATATGCAATTGTGCAAAGACTGTTCAGCACATCAGGGGTTAACAGTGTTCTCTACATCTTAATTTCCTCATATCTTGCTATCTCTATGTGTTTTCACATGGTGCTTAAACAGAGTATCTTGACTGCTGAGATGCTAATTTTTGTAATGGAAAAATTCCTTAAAATATCTCTGGACTGCTGAAATGCTGTTTTGAATTTGAAAGACTGCCTAGAATATGGTGCAATGGCACAGTCTGAAAAGTACCTCACAACGTGCTAGGAATACTGTTGTCTCATCTGGGAGGGGGAAAAAAAAAAAAAGGCAGGCAAGCAAGAAAACCTTGCTCAAAATGTCACATACACACAGTAATCAATACGGCTACTATTTCGCCCAGTACTTGACAAATGCACCATGTTCTATGGGGTGGTTCAGGCATGTTCAGGGTGGTGTGGTTCATAGGTGTTGTTAGTATTCGTCTGGGACACTAAGAAGAAGAAAACCAGGAACAACTTTGAGAATGCTAGAAAGGTTTGTTTACTGCAGCAGCAGACCAGCATGGAAGCACCAGGAAAGGCAAAGGGGAAGATTTCTGAGTCAACAACTGAGGTAGAAAGAACTTAAATGTCACTGCATTGATGATGCTTCAAATGCAGTCGACAGAATTAGTAGGTAAATGAGGAAAGAAAGCAAATACAGTAAAATGAATTAAGGTCTTTGTGTGGTGCCAAAAGACTGATTTTCAAAAAAGATCGCTGCTAGCACCATCTGCAATTGCAGGCAGTGAGTAAAAGCAAACATGTCATATGTTGTACCCTCACTGCCCAGAAACCCAGAGAGTGGAGGGAATAAACTGGGATAAATCTGTTGTGTCAAAAGGAAAATGCCCTCCCGGGGCAGGGTGTGTATGACTGACAGATGAGGTGTGGGCAGCAGTGTCTGTTTCGGTCCCTTTATACCTCTGAAGGAAAGAACACATCACAGGAAAGGAATAATGGCCTTCAGGCACCTCTTCATCATAGGAATCAATGCTTGTTCCAGCAGACTCACTACAAGTTCTAATTCACTCATGGCACATGACAAAATCCTGCTTTTCTAACAACAGCAAGTGTTACAGTCACTGTAGGAGGCACAGATATCTTCCTTTGTTTTCCTTTATGAGCTTTGGGTTCTAACAATTTAGATGAAATACTGCAGTGACCTGTCCCCTTTGGTCACCCTTCCAGCAATTGCCTTGTCCATAACCTTGTTGCAATGTCTGTTCTCAAAGGCTATTCAAAAGGCCTATTTCTCTCTTTAATGATTAAGATGGGGATCTTTACAGTGCTAGGACAGAGCACAAGACGGAGTACTGTGCCATATAGTAACAGAACTCACTTATTTGCTGTGTATTAAATTTTACACAGAAAGTTGTAACTGGGCAATGTGGCACACAGCAGCAGAGGACACATGAAAACAGATGAGCTTGTCCTGGTAACTCGGGAAGCAGTATAGATGGCAGCTGGAAGGTTGCCAAGAGTGAACAAGCACAGATGTGCTCAAATATTAATATTCATTAACCGATGTTCTGTGAACTTTCTGCAGCTTCAATTGCAATTACAGGATGTGCATTACCTCACCAGCCAATATTTCTTATGAATTGCATCCTGTTAAGGATGAGATCATTTCAAGGAGCAGAAACTGACTTTAACGAGCATCAAACTGTCTTGCAGCAGCAAACCTTAAACATAACTCAACATTTTTCAGAAATTATGTCAGTCATCCCCTTTCAGTTCTGGTACATCACCAATGCCTTAGTAGGGAAATCCTTTCATTCCTGATCATAAGAAAATGACGATACAGTTTTAAAACACACACACGCAAATAAATAATAAAAAAAAAAAAAAAACAACACCTCTCCCAAGTACATTTGAGAGTTGGACTTACTTAAATCATTATAGCCAGGACCAAACTTCTAACAAGTTGTCATTTTCACTTCTGATAAACCTTGGTTGCTATTACCAATTTTCCATTTTGGTAAGACAACACTATTAAGTATCTAAAAAGCCACTACCAAAGGAAGGATGGGCTTCTTAAGATGATCAACAAGAGGGATAAACATTAGAAGTAAATTACTGTCTCATGGGCAGCTGTTAACCTCACAGAGTGATTAAATTCTGAAGATCTTCAAGAAACAATAACGACTTTAGTGGTTTTCCTCATGGTATATTTACATGGAACAAGTACAAACAAAGATCTTACAAATTAACCTTACAGACCTGGAAGACAACAAAAACAATGTGATATAAATGGGGCACAGATTTACCCCAGCATCTCCACCACCAGAAATTCCCACTCCTATAGAATCGTCAGTCCTATGCAGAAGGAACAGTAGAATAGTGCTTGTTACTTCTCATTGCAGGTACTGCATGTTAGATCCAAGTAACTACTAAGAACAGTCAGCTTCAGATGTAAAACAGAGGCTGACAAAAGACACACCGATTAACTGTCATTCAAATATTGCTCATACGTACTTGAAAGTTCGATTCGATCAAAGAGAAACTGAAAGAATGACACCACACAAAACGCTTCCTCATTTTTCAGCAACATGAAACAATGCCCTTATCGGTAAGAGACACTTCTCTAATCTTACCCAGAAAAGGCCAAAAGTATCACTTCCTGGTCAGCCATCCCTACTTATATTTCTGTTGACAAAAAAAGTATACATGAAAATATATTTTTCTTAATAGTTATTTAATTGCTATGATCTCCTGATGATAATTTTTCTATTTTTCTACTACTTCTCAAATTAGTTTTCTGAGCTAAATTTGTTAGCTCTTCTACTCTTTAGTTCTTCTTTCAGCAAATATTCTCGTTTTATTTTGAGTGCTCATTTATTTCCTCCAAATTTTTATCAACAAATTCACTTACAAACAACCTGCTGTCTTAATAGCAAAATAAATTAAATATATTGTGTTCAAACATCTCTGGTATTTCAGCTTTAGAGTAAAAGCAACTATGAAGCTAATGCATACCTTTATTTACTGAGATTATTGTTTTACTAGTCTGATGTAGTTCACGTCTTTGAACACCTGATCACGTAGAGTGGAATTTCTTGAGTTATCGGCTTTCCAAACTGTCCACTGAGATTTTAACACAAAAGCACGAGCACTGCACATACTTTTGTTCCAAAAATCATATTACCTTTTTAATATTTTAATAATGGCTATTGATAACTCTTCCTGATTAAAACCAAATATATTTTATTCATATAAAAAATTTTAGGAGTGCTATAAAAAGTATTTAAAGCAAGAAAAAGACTAGCAGGTTGACTTTTCAGTAGAGAATTTTACTGTAGCTAAGTACATTATTTAAAATAGACAGAAACTAGAATTAAAACTCCATGTGAGAAAGCCAACTGACATCATTCACAGTTAAATCACTTAAATGTTAGAATATTAAGTGTGCCATAATTGAGTAATTTCAACTCAAGAAAGAAGACGCAGATGTTTATTGTAAATTCCACCTCTCATTATGTATCTTTGGAACACCAAACTATAATGGGACGCTACTGTTAAAATAGGATCTTTGAGCTTTTCAAATACAGATGAACAATAATAAGTAATACTAACAGAAACCATCAAAAATGCATTTAATACATTCTTAAAGGGTTACTTTCTTCAAAGGTAGACATTAATTATTTTAATTAGCTCAATAAATCAATTAGGTCAAACAAGCATCATGTTCATCTTTTTCATCTCCCAAACACTGACTGTATGATAGGCGCATTCAAGAGAGATGAATGCGGAGCATTCAATGCAGAGAAACCCACCGTCTGGCCCACCAAGGGAGTTGAGCAGCCCACTTCCCACAGGTCTGTTTTTTTCAACAACTATTCTATATGTGTGATAGTGAACCTAGATTTTCTTTAAAACAAAGCAAAACCAAATAAACAACAAAACCACACATCAGATACAGGCAAAAATCCATATGTGTTTGTAACTCACTAATAGTAATCTTCCCATTTGAGGAAAGGCTCCCACAGAACTCACACGGTTAAAAATAACTGCACCCACACACATGTGAACTGACTGTTTAAACAACTTTCAAAGATGAGTTTAGTTGCATGGTTCTGAACTACAAAGTGACAGTAAGTTTGAGGGATAACCCACAGTACAGAAAAAAACTTACAAAAGATCTCCTATCAGAAAGACCATCCTAAAAATGAAGAATCGAATAGAAAACCTAAAAATGATGGCTGTTGAAGACAATGTCTCACCAGCTCTTAAAAGTTTGGTTTGTCGTCTTCCTAAAAGTTTACCTATTTGCCAAAGCTAAATAGAAATACTTCTGCAGAACTCTAGCTTTACCCGTTCTTTTTAAATAATATGTATGCGTATGTAATTGACTCAGAAAGCAAACTCTACTACATTTTTGTGTCTCTGACATTAAAAGTCAAAAAATAATCAATGGTAGGGCTTAAAGTTCACAGCACTAGCTTACTCATTTTTTATGTAGTGTGATGTTGTATCCCAGTCACAGAAGGAATTCCTTAGAATTTCTTACAAAAATCTCAGACTCGAAGAAAATGTGAGCAATACCTAATATCAACTTTATTAAATGCCTAAGGATATGCCACCTAGTAGAAAACAACCGCACTGAAAATCCTCGAGGAGTTCCTCCAAACCTCAGTGCATTGGGCCCTGGCATTTAAAAATTGTATTACTTCAAATGTTAGTTGTAAAGTTACTAGAAAAATATAGACATATATATCTTTTTTTTTTCCTTTACAGTTTCATAATTAATAACTAAATGATTACAATATTAAGATAAACTACATGTAATAAAACCATCTTCACATTCACACAATCACTATTAGTACTTGTATCAATGAAACATTCATATTGGGATTTTATTGTAAATTACACTGTGGATTTATACCGTAAGGCAGATCTTTCAAAATTTACCAGGAATGGTCTGCAATTTAGATCTACAATTAGAAACATAAGTATTTCATAAATGAGAAGTACCACAGAACTTTGCTGTACCTCTAAATATTTTCATTTAAAACCAATTATAATTGATATTAATCCATAGGTATATTACTATAGCTGTAAAATTTATGTATCTCTAACCATGTCATATAGCTAATTGAAGAGCAATTTGAAACATTTTCCTTAGCACAGGAAATTTAGTTCTCATTTTCTAATTTTGTAGACATTGAATCCATGCCTATTTGTTTGCTTGTACTTCAGCTGTTGGGTTCATAGGGTCACATGAATAATTATAAGATTATTTTGGATAGTACTTAGGGGCCCGGAAATTCTCAGAGTTTTCATGACTGAATTGTTTAATAGACTTTTAGGTCAGGCTACAGAACATGATTTCATTAAACAAAATAACTTTGTTCTATAAAGAGGCATTTTCCACTTAAAGTTTTGTTTTTTTTTTTTTTTAATTACCTAGAAATAGAAAAGGCACCATTCCTCGCCTGGAGTTAGAACAGAACATTGATAATCTGGACTCAATTTTTAAATAACACATTTAATCTTAGTTTGCTAATAAAGAGTGAGTCTTCATTCATTACTGCTCACAATGAACATTTAACAGCAATCCTAAAAAAAAAAAAAAAAGTGTAGTACAATGAAGCAATTGTACTGATGTTGGTATCTTGAATCAGTAAGAGTACCTTCAATACTATTCATCTTCCCTACTAGCTGCTCAGGAAGACCATGCTGTATCTATAGAACACATCTCAAGTATTGGAGAGCTTCAGATGAAAAGACAACAGCTGTCAACAGGCAATCCACAATGCAGTGACCTGAAGAAATAATCTCCTCTTTTCCTCATTTTCAGCTGGTATGTTTAAATGCTCCCTTAAACTAAATAACTGCCCTGCAGAGCACAGTATGTTCAATTTACACATCATATTTTTATTTTGCATGTTACACAACTTTGATGGTGGATACCTAATATACACGAATAGGCATACTCATAATAAGATGTATACCAGAATAAAACTGTATTTACAGAAATAATTGTTACTAGAAGAGTTTCTGAGTTTCATCCAAATCTGCAAAAAAGATGAAATGATGGCAACACTAGAATTATGTTAAAATTCATGAGTTTCTTCTCTGTCTCCAAATAGTTTTGGAAGCCAATTTCAAGATCTGAACAAGGGATGATTATTCATTAATTGTATTTTCCATTCAGTTCTACTTGCACAAAATCCACAAAATAGATAGTGTAATGTTCTGCAGTTTTCAAAAGTTCTAATTCCTTCATCAGAGTTAAATGATGTTTTTGAAGTAAATATGCTTGCTTTACCAGAGAGACAATGAGAGTGTGAACAAACGAGAGCAGGAACGAGGGTGTGAGAGTGGGAACGAGAGCATATTAGTTCAGTATTTAAATTATGTTTTTTAGTTGTTAATAAAGTAAATGTGATTCTGCAGGAGCAGAGTATATGTTCTTTCTTTTCCCACTGGAGTGGGATGTCACTTGAGGCTTGATTTTCAGAATTTAAGGCATCTGGCTTAGGACCAGAAGAACAAAAATATTTTAAATTAACTTTCCTTATTCTCTGGGGATGGTAACAGACCCAGGGACTACAGTTTAGTCATCCATGAGATTTATTTTGCTTTAGCTTCAACTAAACTTTGTATATACAACAGCTTCCTTACCAGAATTCATAGCCATTCTGCTCAGTGTAATCATTTTTACAAATTGCAATTATACTACACTGAATTACATGCATAAGTGATCTATGTGTATGTTTATCCTCTCAAAGTGAAGGATAAAACTTAGATTCCTATTATAAGCTTTTCTTCCATACCAACACAGTAGTTTTGAAAAAACTTTGACTCATTTATCTGTAATTACACATGCCCAATTTAAGATTTTTAAAACTTTTTAAAGGTTCATCTTGGTAAGAAATAGTGCTCTTGAATAGCTTTGGAAGAGCTGAGTACAGATTTGTTTTGAATTAACTGCACCAAGGTTTCATGTACATAATGAAGCATGCATGTATTTGAGGGAGCAGAATTTGTAGAGCTGTTTCAGTGAACTCCAAGCAAAAATGCTTGTTTGCTCTATAGTTTTAATTAATTATCATTGAAGGACAGAAAAACCTTGAAAGCACTGTATGTTTCCATAAAACTCCAGTAGTAGCATAACATTTTTCTAAAGTCTGAAATACTCTAAACTCCACAAGTACACTGTTAAAATCTCTAAATCGCATTTTTGTCACAGTAGCATCATTCTGAGAATAAGCAGGAATCCCTTCTTGTTCAAATAGCGCTACGGTAAGAGCTGGAGTCGGCATCAGGGACCAAAACAACAACAACAACAAAGTACTTTATAAAGTTTATGTAGATCTAATTGATCTTTACTGTAGTTCAGAATAAACAAACAGAGAATTTCCAGACCCCTATTTTCTCAGTAGCGTATCATGGACGATCTATTCCCATGGAAGGTAAAGTTTTCACGTGCTTTTAATAAGAGGTCTCATCAACCCCAAAATATTTTATCTACGTAAACTATATAAATCTATTATAATACTAGCATAGAAAAAAGCAACACTGTGCCTAAAGTACTGTACTTTTTTACTGAAAAAAAAAAAGTAATTTAAGAGATGTACTTCTAAAATCCATTTTAAAATCATATCTTTATATTCCAAAAGTCTACACTGTACTAATACATTCTTCTGCAATGAAACCCATCTATGAATATTTATCTGCCAAAGACCACATGAAAACAGAAAATGAAGCAATGATGGAAGTTCAGTTGCTTTTCAAAATTGAGGATGGGAAGTTTGGGCACTTGGGTATTATTATTAAAATAACTGATACAAAAATGGCACTTCTTAAGAATCACGGTCTCTCTCAAAACTAATAGAGCAGTAAGGAGGAGTAAAGATGGAAGCAAATACTATTCCATTAACTAAGTTAAGATGGTTTTGATAACCCTGCACCCTCAATTTGTACTTGACAAACTTATGTGACTGCAACTTTTTTTCCTGTTTTTTTCTCGTTTGTTTGTTTTTGTTTTGTTTTAATCTCCTGATCGTCTACCTCCGTATTTACTTTCTTCCGGGGACATTACTCCTCTGGAGTTACCAACACATCAGAAAAAGCCCATACTCACATACATGTTACTTAGCATTATAGTAATTTAACAGTATCTTTATATCCCACAGCTTACCTCTTCTATGACTGTGTATACACTTTAAAACAAAAAAATTATCTTCCTATGCATTTACACACATCCTTGTAAAATAAGTCCCACAGCCTAATGCTGCCAGAAACTAACACAGTATATGTGACTTTTTATAATAATCATAATGTATCAACCTTCAGTTACCTCTTGTTATACCACTTCATAGTAGCACAATGAAAAAAAAGTAGATATTTGAACTTTACTGAAGACCTCAAAGCTTTTTCATAATATTCCCATCCTATTTTGTTTTAACAAAGCAAAGGTACAACACTGAACTACAAAAGCATTGGAGAGGCAAAACTTCTCCCGCTATATGAGTGAAAATGAGACAAGGTATCACAAAGATACATAGACTGTGTTCATCAAGTGTTAAGAATAACACAACTTACTCCTACTAATCATCACACATACAAAAAAGAACATTATTACGTTATTTCAAAAAGTAGATACTTGTGTTCCTCACTAACCAACCTACACAATACATTGCTTGGGTCAAATCAAAAGCACTGTTCATAGTTTAAATTCCTGAAATACAGCACTTTACTGGAAGACTAGCCTGGTAAACTTAAACACTACACAATTTTCAAGTTTTTTTCAACTATTTAAAAGTAGAATATGTCTGAGAAAAGGGAATGACTTCTCACTATCGTCACTACTCTGTATTGAGCTGCCTGTAATTGTAGTTTCATATATATATGATGGAAGAGTAAGATGAATATTTTTAGTATTTATAAAAGCAAGCATAATAATCAAATGTCATCCTGATTGTATTTCTACTGAAAACTTTTCTATTGATTACACTGAGAAAAGTGATTGGTACAGAATATATTTATATATTTACTGAATATTCAAAAAAACAAATCTTATATAGTCAGTTTATGATTTCAATAATCTTTACTAGTGAATGGCAAGCATCTTCTATAAATCCTCACTGTACATGCAATATTTCTTTATCAATATATAGTAACAGTGAGATATTCATTAGGGGCTTTACTGCCGACATCATTAACTGTGTCTAGAGTACAAGAATTTTGTTTACCAAAACAAAAAAGTAAGAAAAAGCAGTCTGTAAGTATATTACATTATTTTTAGAGTTAGAACCCAATACTAAGCAAACAAGTGGACAAAAGTTCATGCAAGTTTTATAACTTTAAATACTAACATTTCTTAAGTGGCTTTACAATCATTTAACCACAACAAGCTAGTAAACATTCACATGCAGTATGCCTAACTTAAACAAAAATGAAATAACACAGACTGTTAGAAATTAATAATTGTTTACATCTGCAGAGTAAGTACTAACTGAAAAAGAAGCATGTTCTAATAAGAAATATCCTGTTTAATACACCAAGAATATATTCTTCTGCTACTTTACAGTCTTCTTTCTGAAGAAGGAAAGCCTTCCTGTTATTCCTGCAGTAAGAAAAACTTTTAAATATTTTATCTTACATGAACCATACCTTTTTCCCTTGTGTTTCACCATATCCAAATCCATATTGTATCAACTGGCGGTAAAAATGACAAAATTGTATAGAAATTGAAACATGCAGACACAAGCAGAAACTGCAAGCTAGCTTTCAGCAATACAAGATGACAGCCTGTTCTCGTCTACAGAGACTAAAAGCCCAGAGAGAAAAGACGTGCATTGCCAAATCTTAATCCCTTCGCTGCTTTTCACATGGTGCTGCCTCACCTCTGCAGCTCCTACAAGTCTACTTTTCCCACAGTCACTGGAAATGTGTTCATTGTAAAAACTCCATAAGCATTTTAGCTTAACCACTGACACACAGATAATAAAATCCAAAATATTTAATACTTAATTGTGCTGACATGCTGGAGTTTGTGTTTACATTACTGCAAGTGAAATGATGCAATGCTAAATTTATCTGAAAACACTGCTTCAGGCCCTGATATTGTATGAATTTATACAAAGAATATTTACAATGTTAGCAATTAAGGAATTTCTAAAAATTGTTTACAAATACAGAAAATAATGTCATTGGCATGATGCAAACTCATTGTAAGTAAAAGTAAAATAATTCTTCTCGCATTAGATTTCTCATCTGTAAACTACTAATACAATTATATTATTGTGGAAAATATCCAGATTAATAGGTACAAACTTTGAGGCAAATTATATAAGCACAAGATGATTTCTAATTACTGTCCTCTTGAAACAGTTCCCAAGCATATTGCTGAGGTTGCTGCACAGTGCTCTGCTGTGAAGTTGCAGATGTCCTTTCCCATTCATCACCCTATTTCTTCACAAGGGGGCACAATTTGGAAAGCAAAGACCTGTTTCACATGAAATTTCTGTAAACACAGATATTCCATAGATGACTGTGTGCTACCTGAAGAGTATTTAAGAGTCACAGTCACAAAGTGCACAAAAGAGAATTTTTCCTAGCACAAGAACTGAAATAAGCAGAATTAAAAATTCATTTTCTTTTAGATTAAAGTATAGATGAAGGAGCCAACATGGAAGTGTTCATAGAATCATAGAACGGCATGGGTTGAAAAGGACCTTAAAGATCATCTAGTTTCAACCCCCCTGCTCTGGGCAGGGTTGCCAACTACTAGAGCAGGCTGCCCAGCGCCACATCCAGCCTGGCCTTGAATGCCTCCAGGGATGGGGCATCCACAACCTCTCTGGGCAACCTGTTCCAGCGCCTCACCACCCTCTGAGTGAAAAAATTCCTCCTAATATCCAACCTAAATCTCCCCTGTCTTAGTTTGTAACCTTTCCCCCTTGTCCTATCACTATCAACGTGTGTGAACACGCGTTCCCCCTCCTGTTTATACGCTCCCTTCAGGTACTGGAAGGCCGCAATGAGGTCTCCCCGGAGCCTTCTCTTCTCCAAGCTAAACAAGCCCAGTTCCCTCAACCTTTCTTCATAGGAGAGGTGTTCCAGCCCTCTGATCATCTTAGTGGCCCTCCTCTGGACCCGTTCCAAGAGCTCCACATCCTTCTTGTGCTGGGGGCCCCAGGCCTGCACGCAGTATTCCAGGTGGGGTCTCACCAGAGCAGAGTAGAGGGGGACAATCACCTCCCTCTCCCTGCTGGCCACCCCTTTTTTAATGCAGCCCAGGACATAGTTGGCCTTCCGGGCCGCAAGCGCGCACTGCCGGCTCATGTCCAGCTTCTCGTCCAGCAGGACCCCCAGGTCCTTCTCCGCAGGGCTGCTCTCGAGTTCTTCTTCTCCCAGTCTGTATAAGTACCTGGGATTGCCCCAGCACAAGTGCATCACCTTGCCCTTGGCCTTGTTGAACCTCATGAGGTTCTCTTGGGCCCACTTCTCCAGCCTGTCCAGGTCCCTCTGGATGGCATCCCTTCCCTCTATGGTATCAACTGCACCGCTCAGCTTGGTGTTACAGCACACTGGGTGTTTTGTGGCTTTGTGGCCATACGCTCCTCATGAAGACTCCTTAAAGCAGGCCACACTTCAAATAAGCTTCTTGAATAAATCCCTATCTGGTAACCTGGGTAACTTTATCTCAGACGTGGGCCTTGTTACTATTTAGTTTACCCTCAAATACTGCTCTTGAATAACTTCATCCGCAGACAAACACTGACTGAAAAGCAAAGATAGGTGAGAATAACATGCCATGGAAGGAAGAAAAAATGAAATACATGATAAAGGCGATGACAATAAAGGTAGTCGGAAAGCCACTGAGTAGCAGAAACTGCAGGAAATGTGACAGTTGCAGATGTTTTGAAAACATTTTTGAAATAATACCACATACCCCTTACAGTCTTTAAAATACCTTCCTTACCATATTATGGAAAAAATAACACAGAAGAAAAACAATGAAAAGGTAACGAAAGGTAGTGCTACAGTTGCATGCTAAAGTGTAGGGAATGTAAACAACATGGAAAATACCCAACTATCGGTAAAACCAGATAGCTTCCTTCAGTGTGCTTGTACAATAATTAACGGACAACAAATACAGAAAAAGGTACATGGCAAAGACCATTGTTGATGGCTTTTCCTATCCATTAAAAACAGATACAATTACTTCCAAAAAACAAAACAAAAACAAAAAAAACTGTAACAAATGTTTTAAAAGGAGTTTAACAGGAGTATCATTATTCAATATACTAAATCATCTAGCAAATAATATACAGACAGTAGGAAATAGCAGAGTTATGTAAAAACGTTTAAAAATATTCACAAAACCTTCACAAAAATGCTCCAAATGGCATTACAGCCATTTTAAGTAGTGTAGGCTCTGGCATTGTAACTGATATTACAATACAGCTGTTCCAAAACTGAAGCAAAGATGATCCCACATGCATGTTTTTGTTGATCAAGACCTGTATCTGTTTCTACAGAATCCTTACTTTTACTAAAAATAATGAAATATCATACAGTAACTACATATGGAAAACTATTCTTTCAAGAAAATAATTTCTCTGTGTCTCATCACTGATTTTCTGGTATTTCCTCAACATTATACCACCTGGTTGGCACCCAAAATTCCATAACTTTTGGTTTATTTCCTCAAGTATTGGAAACCAGGATAAATTTCCTACCTGTTACTGTTAGGAAAAAATATTTTGGATGTCAAGGCACAACTACAGGATATTTTAAAATTTGACTCCTTTTTTCCTGTCAGGATTTGTGACTAGAAGACAATCCATTTTCATGGTATCAGTACTCATTGAAGTCCTTTCATGGAATTCCCAAGCATGAAAAGACAGGGTAAACACCTTTTCACATACACGTGTGTCATTATATTATTTGGAAATATGGATAGATCAATCACATTTGAGCAGAAGTACAACATGAAAAGGTACACTGGAAGGAGAGCCAGGATAATTATTGAGATGGCTTCTTTGCCTACTTTATGCCCAATAAGGACTTCATTTCTAGGTAGAACAACAATGTAGTAGGTACATAGACTTTACTTTCTGTTTTCTAGCTACTGATATACTCTGTTGAAGTACATCAGTCAAACTCAAAAATCTTTGACAGACATATCTTATAAATATTTAAAGATATCTCTCCCACTGAAAACATGTTGGATACACTTGTAACCAAGCTGAGGTTTGCAGCACAGATAAGCTCCTCAAAGAAATGCTCTATAATTATACGTGCCCTGTAACTGCAAGTTACAAAAAGCAGCAATTCTTCCCTAGCTGGCCTACCAAAAATTTTACTGGAAACAAAGAGAAATGTCTACAGATAGCTTCATTTCTATCTGCTAATATTTAGAAATTGAACATCTTACACAACAAGCCTGTTCCTTCATTTCACTGAAACCCCTTTCTTTGTAATGGGTAGACCCACTTTTACATGGGAGATATTAACGAAAAGATGCCTGTCTTTGCTATAATCATCCCAATCCCAGCAGCACCTTCTATTTCCCCTGTAAAGTAGAGGAACAGGGATCATCCTGAATTAAGTGAACTGGTGAATGTGATAAAGTTCATATGCATAGTTTTAATTGCTTTTCCTAAGTACAATTGAATTTATTCAAAGATACACTTGAAGTTTGTTGGCAAACATGTACAGACATTTAGTTCATCAAGTATTAACGTTTCAAGTATAAGGATATTTTAAAGGACATATTAGTAATTTGTTAGCAAAATGGTTTTGAAAAAAAAGGAAGTGATAAGAAACACTGTTAAAGTAAAAAATAATGACTCAAAAATATGCAATGAATTTAGCTAAGCACCTCTAGAATCTGTAGCTTTACCTCCATATTCTATGCCACTAAAGTTCACATTATTTCATAGCTATTACTCTACAATAGCTGCAGAAGTGTTCTTTGAAAATTTAGAACACAGCACCAGAACAAAAGATATACTTTGGACTGAAAATTTCAAACTTCTGGAGTCCGTAATAAAATCATCAGCCTAAGTGCCTATGACCATGTCATTACCCAAATAGTGTGAACCCTGATACCATCTAGTACAGAAACTGCTTTACTCTTTTAAGCTTCTTTAATGTGCAGCATGATCCACTATGCAAAGAAATACTTCAAGACAGCCAATCTGTTCTTGGCAGTCCCAACAAAACAAAAATCTAACAGATTTGTTCAAATGTAATTTAAGTGCACTTCTGGCAGATAAACAATGAAATTCTCTTTTCTCTTTGGAGACTTAAAGTTTGTGCAGAACAAAACAGTATCTAAATTCCATGTATAGTTTGGTAATGTTATCAGCTGAATTGAAGATCATTGTGTCCCCATGGTCCTGAATCTATTCTTCTCTACACAAACAGGCTTGCTGAACTAACTGAATTCACAGCACCCTAAAGTGCCTCCTTACACAAAAAATGGAAAGACAGGGAGATGGTTGACAAGTCTATGCTCATTATGTTTTCAGGCCTGAGCTGCTTCTAAGATCTCATCAGGAGTTCCAAGTATCACATGCAGGACAAGAGGTAAGTGATGACATGCCTAAACCAGTTGTGAGTCAGGCACTGGCAAAACATTCTTGCTCTCCTTGTCTTAACAGAGGGTTAGCAAGAAAACCAAATGTTTTTCCTGTCAAATACACTTTTCTTGTTTTTTCAGTGCCACAAGATATGGACCTAATGGCATGAGAAGAATTACAATAGATTCCACTTGCCTATGGAATTCATCAGATGAACAATGTGGTTCCCTCCAACCCACATCAACAGCTTTTTGTTATTTGTTGTTCCTCCAGTCCAAGGAAGAAAAGTTTTGTTTTCTCAATAATGTCAAGGAATTTTAGGCAAACAAACCACTGCAAAATGCCTGAGGGATGACAGTTTAAAGTTTATTTTGCCAGCACATGAGGCATAAATAGTGCAACCTGCTTTAGCAGACGATGACATCCTCCCCAGCTGCAGGATTTTCTTGACAAAAAGTTGAAGGTGCACTATTACTCAGCTTTGTTCTCCTTCCAAGGAGAACAAACCATCTCTGCAGAAGACTGACTATATTACGTCTTAATTAAGAGCCTGTCAATTCTAAATTAGCTTTAATTTCACAGTGACCTTCTTTGACACTGCAAAGAGCAGAGAATTTTTGCTATAGCATGGAAGTAGAGTACGTATTTCCTTCAAATCATTAAATACATATGTCATTAGCTTTCTATTTCTCCATATGAATGGAAATGGAGGACAGCACAAATCTGCAAGGAATGGTATTACAGCATACAGAAGTAGCCTGGAGGGGAAAAAAAAAAAAAAAAANAAAAAAAAAAAAAAAAAAACAGAAAGAAAAACAGAAAAAAAAAACAAAGACACCAACCAACAAATCCTTTTTGGTCTACTTGCCAAGTCTGTCCCGAAGCAGAAAAAAACAGATGCAGAACACTGATGTTACAAGTTCTACACACCTTCCATGAAATTTGTCTATGTATGTTTGTCCCAGAGGGCTGTAGCTTCTCAGACATTTAGGAACCTGGGTCTGTACCAAGACATGCATTTGCAATATGCTAAGTACTCGAGTCCTCTCACCAAGAAAGAGTGAGCAACGCTTTGAGCTCCAGTAACATGCTTTTCATCACAAATATTCTGTGTGATTTGATCCAAACCATCACTGGAAAGCTGCTCCTCGGTGAAAGGAGAAAAACATTCCAATGAAAAATTATTTCCTCCATGAACATAAATGGGAACTCTCCAGCTCATAAAATTACTGGTAAGAAGGAAGGAAGAGAAAAATTCAGGAGACCATTTTAGAGAAGTCCATGAAAACAGACTCAAGTCTAGCTTGCACTTTTTATACCTGACAAAGACCAACTGGAAATTGTTGCTTCACTAAGCAACGCTCCTTCAACTGCCACAATTACAAGGCTCTATACTGTATGACCTTTCCTTACGTACCTTTTTTGATGAGCTGGGTAAAGACAAATTGGTGTATGCATCAGGCACTCTTAGACAAAGTTTTGCACAAACTCATATTTTTCAGAGCAAATACAAATATATGACAATCCTGTTATCTTCTCAATAATTATACATAAAATTAATGAAGTATCAACACTGCCAAAAATGTTCACACACAAAATAGCTGGGAAACCTTTACTACCTTTTCCTATTTTTTTTTAATGAATGCTACCGAGACTTGTAAGGAAAAGAAATTGTAATGCTAACTTTCTTCATAAAAGGACTGAAAGCAAACCTAATTCTAAAAGATTAGAAAGGTGATCAGAATGCTTTTCTGAAATATTGTCTACATAGTTCACAAGTTCCTAAGATTTTGGGGACTTTTTTTTTTTTTCCACCATATAGGTCAGTATTTGTAGTTT
>VXAA01004783.1:244324-286359 GCA_013399115.1 Anseranas semipalmata | reverse complement strand
AAAAAAAAAAAAGAAGAGAAGTTGCCTGGAAGTAACTGCCTACTGGATTGGCTATTGGCTTTTAATAAATAACAGGATTTTCTTTCACTCAGGCAATGCAAAAATAT
Organism: Anseranas semipalmata; assembly: GCA_013399115.1. Lineage (NCBI taxonomy): Eukaryota > Metazoa > Chordata > Aves > Anseriformes > Anseranatidae > Anseranas > Anseranas semipalmata. The sequence goes on along the minus strand of VXAA01004783.1, from coordinate 286,252 downwards.
AAGAACGTGATTATAAGAAGGCATGCAGTCTGACTGTGGTAAACATCATATAATAACACAACATTTTTAAGTCATTCAGGAGCACCCTCCAAAAGTACACATAGGCAACCAGAATCAAAGTTAGCTATACTTCTCTTAACTTTATATCAACCTAATTTGCATTCTTCTGAGCTAAACATTTTTTAGAAAGCAGTTGTTATTTGAGAACTGTGAAACTGGAGCTATTCAGATTATTACGGTTGGTCAGATCAGAAAACACAGCTACACTGTGTTGAACAGTTAAGATTTTCATCGGATTCCACCTACTGGTAGGAAAATTTTTTTCTACAACCATGACAAGGGTACAAGCAAGCAAAAAAGCTTTTCCCACACTCTTACTCAATTAGTTGAAAGTAAAATAGGCAATCAGCTATTTCCAACAAGGAATCTGATATCCAACATTTAAAAATCAGCTAAAGACAATAATAATAATGAAATAAGCAGACTGTGTAACAACATTCTCTCTCATCTTTTAAAATACCTACACACTCACAGGCTACATCAAGACTTGACTGAGTTTTTGCAGAAGTTTCTAATTTAAACCTAACTTCTTTGAAATACAGAACAGTGAAGACTGAAAAAAAAAATTGCATTTTTAAATTTTCTTCTATACTATCCATCTTATTTAGTGTTTGCACTGCTCTTTACATGAAGCAAGAGCAACAATTTCATAAATACAGCTTTTCTAAATGTTTTTCAAATACATATATGAACATACATATCATTCAAATATATACATGAACATATCTTAAGCACCAAAAAGCAAATTGAATAGATCTTTTATATTCATATAATTTGCTTAGAATAAATCTTTTTATTTATATTCATATAAACATAGCTGTCATGACATAAGACTAACCAAGAGGAAATATAATCTCTGTCCATGCCATATAAGCACAAAAAGCAACGGATGTTGGTTCCATGATAGGTAAATTCACCTCAGGGAAAGATCATTTTGTCTGCTTTGCAGAAGAAAGGCAAGAAAACACCAAATCCCTAACTTCAAACCACTTTGTGCAGATTCCCAAGCTGATAAAGGTGGAAAAATCTCATTAAAATAAGGTTTGTCATATACTTCATGTACCTTATTCTTCTAAATAAAAAATAGGATATGGTATGGGTTGACCCCCATGCTATCATAAAGCCTGTAAAAAGATAAATGGGACTGATCTAACTCTTCCACTTGGTCTCATAGGGTGGAAAAAGACCAGCCTCCCTAGCTGTACCTCTTAAGCTGGAAACAAAAACAAGAAAAAAACTTTTGCCTATCTTTTCAATGAAAGTGGAGTAGTGCTTCACCATGAATTGCCTGAAGGAATCCTTGAATACCTTTTAAATACCACAAAAATACCTCCCCCTTACCCCACAGGAACATTAGGAAAACATATCTAACCCCCCTCCCCCCCCCTTTTTTTTTTAAATCTCTTGGCCATTCATGCCAGAATTCACTTATATTTTTTTCCTTTGGCTGACCACCATCCCAATCAGATTGGGAAAAATACTTTTTTTTTTTTTTTTTAAATGTAAAATGGTAGGAGTCATTCAGCATGTCACAGGAAGAAGACAACAATATGTGGAAAACGCTTAAAAAAAATTGACAGGAAAGGATCTTTTCAAAGCAACTTTAGACACCAATGTCTGTTGAACCCTTTGAAGTACTGTGGGCTTTTGAGGGTAAATAATCACGTAAAACCTTTCACAGTAAGATTCATAGCACAAAATGACAGAATCTGATCCCAATGGAGCATACGTGTTTCTGAAAGAATACAGGACCATGTGAAGATATATAAACCTGTAGCCATTTTGGCAATGCTCCACTGAATGTGTGCTTCCCAACCAGTGAAACACTTAAAAGTGGGGTGAGCTTGTACATGCTGTTCCTTCATGAAGTATTTGACACAGAGAAGTGCCAAAGAAGCTTAGTTCAGAAATAAGCTATTATAATAAATGTAAGCTGTAAGGTGAAAAAAAAAAAATTAACTGCAATTTTTGCAAATAATGTGAACACTTTCTTCTAGATTTTTGAATGTTATTTATCTTTGAATGTTAAGAAATAAAATAGTTACAAGAAGAGTAACAGAGCCATGAACTTTGGAGTCACATATAACAAATCTGTTGAGTCTACTGGAAGTAAATTTACTGTCAACAAGTAAGTATCTTTTTAAATACTTCTGAAGAAGCCAGTTACTTCCCGTATTAAAACAAACCATGAATGTTCCCATGTGCTATTAAATCTCCATCTTGTTTGCGCACCATGACTGAACTAATAAATCTTCAGAGCTGGGAACATGGTGCACCACAGTGCAGACACCTGAACCAGCTCTGTGAATCAGGAGTGTGTTGCATTACCTGGTTTTTCCATTGTGTCATATTTCAGCTCTCTCCTTGCCATTACATTAGCTAATGGAAACATAACTCTACATAACATGGTGATGACAATTCCACTTCACACACGCTTTGATTATAATGTATTTGAATAATTTATTTCTTTACAGACTACTATCACAAACTTGGTTTTATTTGATCCAATCTGTAGTAAGTCACTGTATGAAGGATAGCGTGAAGTACTTTTTCAATTTTTTTTTCTGATATGCTAAGAATAAGTTTAGAAAAAAAATAAAATAAATGTACTAAGTTGGTTCAGTCTAAAGAAAAAAAATGAGGCAGTCACAAAATCAATCTTGCAGTGTGTAACAGGATGCTAGATTCCTCCATGCCTACCAAAATGGAGAAGAATAAAAATTATCCCCCAACTAACAGAAATTTTCTAACAGAATCAATATACATTGACCGCTCTGCTGCTTGTTACCCCACACACTGTCTGCTCTGTAAACAATCCCAAAACATAAATCCTGAAGTCACGTGCCTGTTTGTGTGAAAAGAACGGTGTTTGAACACTGGCCATACTCTCTACTGTATCTGAGTGATCCAGGTTTTTCAAATACCCATCGTGTCTACATTCACATCTGCTAGCAATCTAACATTTTTAAAAGCACAGCTTTCTGTACAAAACTCTGCTTCATGAAACTGTGCCCCAAACTGCTGGAAAAAAAAGCAGTTCTGTTCTGCAAGCAATGGAGTCTGAAGGCCACTGTACAATGTGAGCCTAGGGGCTCCAAAAGGGCACTCCAGTCTCATCTGCCATGTCAGTGCAGACGTAGAGCAATGTCTAGTCTTTTTGCAAAGACCGGGCCAGATGGACCATAATTTGCAGTGAGGCAGGAGCTTCAGTAAGGCATATAAGAGATGATCCTCTGACTAATAAATATTTGTAAACCTTTAGAATTAATATTTAAATTTGGGGAAAATGGTTATTTTTCTGTTGTTTTTTTTTTCCTAGCAACAGTTAGATGATTAGTTCACTAATCATACACCAAAGCCAAGCTTAGAATTTCATTTTGTCTTTGAAATAACACAGGAATTCAGTTTTCATATTTTTCCCCTTTACTTCTGATTACAGAAATATCCAGCAATACCAATTAAAAGTGATAATGCAGCATAACACAGTAATTTTTTTAAAATGTTAACAGAAGCTGCTTTTTAATTGTATCAGATTTCCAATAAAGCTGTATGAATAATATTATCCACCAGATGGCATATGTCTCACACTTTGCTTCTAATAAAGTCAAACTTAAGTGATATGCATGAAGATCAGACCTTTCCAATTTCTTTTCTTCTAATGTACAAATTTCAATAACAGTTTAGAAATTATACACTTTTAGACAAATGAAAAGACATGCTGTAGCCATGGTACTAAATAATGAATGAGTTTTCACACTTAAACTCCACACAGTCATGAGCTGTTTTGAAACCTCAGCTTTTTTTCTCCAAGCAAGGAGATGCTAATGTAATTCTACCAGGAAAGTTATACCTGCAAAACTATCCTTGCAGAGATGTAGTTCAGGATAAAGATGGTAGAAGAACCCTTCTAGCGCTACAGTTTGTCCAAGTTCTCTAATGAAATAAGTTCTATTGTCAAAAAGACTGCAGCAAGACAAAGATTTCATCATTACAGGTATCATATTCAAAATTACTTATGATCTGGATATTTACATCTCTATGTTTGTGTGTGTATGCATACATACATAAGTATGCAAAACAGTTCTAATTGGAAAACAGTGATGACAGTTACGCAGATATTGTACTCAAACAGAAATAAGTATTGTCAACATTTTCAGACAGTGTTTCAGTGCAATTTAGGCCCCCCCCCCTTTTTTTTTTTCCCCAAACTGGCCTCTTAAAATCATACCTCTAAATCCCTAAGACTCCTAAATGTTGCTGGTCTGCTTATGAAAAATACCAGGCATCCAGTATCTAAAATTATGATAGTTTTATCCAGTAAACTAATCATGAATCTTTGGTGTCTAATTTAAATGCCTGTATTTAAAAATTTTGTTTGTAGCTTTTTTGAATAGTACACTAAAGTGTGAATTCTACTTTCTAAAAAGTGTAATGAAAATTACAAAGCTTTCTCACATCATCCCCCTCCTGTTTTGGGGGATCAGCTCTGATAAGGAATAGTTAAAACCTCCTTGCTTTCATTGACTGATGTTGGTCAGATCACTTGTACCTGTCCATGGTATTAGGCAAAGACAAAGATCCCATGTTAGACATCATGTCAACAGATGTTTTGACAGTAGCAACTTGCACTGTTGAACCTTTGAACCAACGATCTACAAAGTCTCGTGGTCCTAGAGCCATTTGATCCAAGCAAGTCCCACCATCAAACTTGCTTTTGGCAGGAAATACAAACCAGAATAGCTTCTATGCCCTGTATTCTTACCTAGGTCTTGTGGAGCATCAACAGCTAGATGGCATGTGTTAACAGACTTACTAGTAAGGAGAACCTCGTATTACAAAAGAGCAGATAACAAAGTAAAAGAGATAATGTTTTTCAATAAGCACATGTTTGTAGTAGAGACAAAACTGATTTTCAGTGACTTGCTTACAATGCTTGTTTATACAATGTGCAAGTTAAACATTAGAAAAGGATAAAGAAATTAAGACTGCTGAATGCTCAGTGGCAACAACACTGCCACACTAAAGAAACAGTGTACTTTCAAATTTCCCTTTAAAAAAAGGCATTAAGCACTAACAAGTTATAACTTTATGGACCTTTCTTCTTGAAAAAAAAAAAAAAAAAGCCTTCAGAATGTCGCAAGTATGTAGAAGGATAAAAAATGGCTCTCAATGTTACACAATAATGACTAATCTATCCAATAGAAATATGCCCCAATCAATTATTTCTTGTTATAGGTCAGTTGCCATAAACTACTTATTTGCTCACAAAGGGTAGATAACCTTGACAATTCGTTAGGAAGCTGTTCCCCAGTCTTAAGGAGTCTTGACGACTTTCATGTCTTAACATTTTGGCCTGACAATATGGCAAGGGTTTTTTTGTTTGTTTGTTTTTCAGAAACAAACATGTAGAAAACTCAAACTTGTTTTCCTATCCTGCAGGCATACTGTGCCATCCAGCCCCTGCTCACTTAGCAGCTGTGGCTGCTCCAGACCCCTGGTACAGCTGTGGGATCCCCTCCTGAGCAGCTGAAGCTGACAGAGGGACAAGCAGCACAGACAGAAGCTCTAGGATGTGTTTCATCCAAGCCTAAGAGATAAGCAGCTAATGGGTGGAATATAGTTTCCTTTCCCCTTTTAAATCTGGGCATAAATCGGTGGCTATAAAGGGTTTGTGAGCCCCCCATAATAACTCCCCCAAGGTCAGCAGTTTCAGCAAACCAAAGTTTTAGTGGGATTGGACCGTGGGCTCAAAGGTCCCCAGGCTATTCCCAGCGTTGAAAGAAATCAGCATGCCCGAGGAGAGGGCCATAGGGAAAAAAGCAGCAGTTTAATGTCTGAAGGTGAAAGTTATCTAGACTGCAGGCTGTATAGCAGAGGAGAAGGAGGCATGGAAACAGGATGACATGGACAGAGGCAAGAGTTAGACTACAAGATGACACAATACTTACAAGAGTCTTTTGGGGCTTTTCATTTTAATTTCTTTAAAAGATTACACTTAACATCAACTTCTTNATTCATGGTCTAGACTTGGGGCAACATAACATTTACCAACAGACATGAAGCAAATATTCTCATCTCAGTTAAAAAATACAAAATTTGATCCAATGAAATTGTGGATACAGTCATGGGTTTCCAAACTGTGGTGCATATACTTTAAATGCCACCTAAGCAGCCAAACAACTCCTCTTGCTTATGCATATTAAGTGCTGCTGTTACCATGATAATGATAACGTATGAGCAAAATGAATTTGGGAGCTCTGCCCCGCACGGGAGAGAAATGAAAGTCTAAGTCTCTGGAAAGCATGGAGACTCAAGATATCAGTGCTGAAACAGCACTGTTGAATTTTCTGATATGCCTCATCTTAGTCATCTAAGAAACTTTGTTTTTCTAAGTTTTCCAAAATTTAATTTAATTCTACTGTAAAGAGATTTCATTTATTTCTCACATAAGAATTTTAAACTGATTTTTCTCAGACATGAGATTTTGAAACTCATTTGCTCAGCTTGCAGATTTGAATTCTTTAAACCAACGACTATTTTTTAAGTATGTTATTTTCATCAGATACTTTCCATAGTAGAAAATATTCCTGGGGAAAAAGAAAAAAAAACAATGCTATAAAACATCATATAATGAAAAACCCAAGAAGTTAGCAAAATAGCCCAACTGAGCCTTGCTACACATGCTTGGCCTTGTCACACAAACCGTTGACAGAGTGCCTCTGTCCATAATGGTTTAGAAATCAAATGATGACTAACAATCTCTCTCCAAATTCTTTTAATTTTCCTAGCACTTCTGCTTGGAAGCACAACCTTTGTACGTACCCATCATGGTAGCACTAGCACTGGTTTACATACTTCTTATTTCCATAGAAAACCAGCAAAACATTTATTTCTTGTTAGGTTTTGGATAGGATTTTGTTGCTGTTGTTTTTTCTCTCTACACTTTTAAAGTTCCAAAACTCAAAGGACTCTTTGTCAACAATCTCTTTTATTTTCCTTCCAAGCTTTTCAGAGAACACTGGCTCCTTTTCACTAGTTCTTTCAGTTAACTACCTTTTATATCTCATCAGCAAATTCTGCCCAGTACTGTTAAATCAGTTTCCACTTCTTTTACTTAATGAAAAAAATTTCTTTCTTTTTTTGTTCTCTTGTATCCACTGAGTCACAACCACATGGGTATTTCCTGTGAATCTGCTTTCATCTTGGCTGTTGTTTTTCTTATGTTTCTTGGCAGACTGGAGAAATTAAAATTAGGAAGTATCAGAGGAATCTGATCATTAATGCTTAATATGAAGACTAATGAGCAAATACCTCTTTTTTCCTGATGAGTACAACAGAAAAAAGAAGTTACACATTTACTATTCTCTATAATAGTATGATGAAATAGACATTTAACTTCAGCCAAAAACACTAGTTCTTTTGGAAAGCCAATTCCAGTCTAAAAGTGTAGTACTACAACCATGTGCATATCAGTTGTCCAATATGAAGTTTAAATGCTGTTTACTAGCTTTCACTGGCTTCACTGGAGAAAAAAAAAAAAAAAAAACGTGGAAGGGAGAAGGAAAAAAATGCTAAAACACAAATATAATAGCTAGAAATAGTAAAGACATCACATGTAAAGACAGGAGCTCAAAGCTAGATGTTAGGCTAACAGAAGCAGGATTGCCCATTAAGAACACACAACTGCAAAACGAAGATCAGGGAGGCTCCAGAAGGACCAGTAGTCTGTGGAATAGTAAGCAAGCTGAAGACCATTAACAAAACATTGAAGGTAAGTTCAAGAAAGGCACTGGGGAACAAGAACAGACAGCTGCTGATAGGCTTAAAGTAACAAGAGCAAAGCTAGTTAGGAGAAGTAAAACAACAACAACAGAAAACTACTATTTGCAGGGGGGAGGAATGGGAGAAGGGAAGGAAGGAACCACTCCCCATTTCCCCTTTCAAAATGTAGTGAGAAACTCCATGGAGACTACCATGGGTGAGCCTTTTTCAAATAGTAACAGCTGGACCATACCCTTAGGTAAAAGCTATTAAGTCTGCTGTTTGCAGAACTCTGCAGGGCCCTAGAAAATGCTGGGGGTAGGACCTATAAATGGGTAAAGACAAAAAATAGTCGAGGGATACAGCACCTTGGTTCAGGGGAGCAAATATGTGCTCTAAGGTTCTGGAGCTGGGACCTTCACAGACAAGGCTCTCCCTCTGTTACTCGTTGATAAGAAACTCAGTGACCTAACAGATAAGAAATATTTAAAGCCCTCAATCAAGGGAGTGAGGATCACTGGCCATGGAATTGACATACTATCAGCTGTCTCTGAATGGGTTCTTTTCTACCATGCCAGAGGGTGCAGACTAAATACAACCTGGCTGCTTAGGTCACAGGAAGGACTAAAGCACAGCAAAGGGTAGGTGATGCTGGATTCCACCAAACAGCTTTCTATGCTAGGACAGAAAAAAAGAAGGGGCAACAAGTGATCCTACTGCAGTCCCAAAGTGACAACCTCAATTCTGAAGACAGAGGGCAATCTCTTCATTACTATCTACATTTACTAACCAGAAAGATGTTTGTAACTCATTTAAAGGTTCTGAAGAAAGATGTCTGAAGCCAGGACAAGAGATCTGCTATCTGGTTATGGAGTAACTTCACCATGAACAAAAAGAAACAAAGTGTATTGCACAAGCCAGTTCTAATAGAAAGGTAATATCCCAACTCTTGCCCCATCTTCCTTGATAAAACTGCCCTGCTTTCTTTTGCAAAATTTTACAAACTCGGTTCTAGAATTAAAAAAAAAAAAAAAAAAAAAAAGTTAATATATTCCTGAATCCAAATCAGTTTAATAACCAGGGGAGAGGGAAAATAATTATGATGTAATGGTCAGGTCATTATATAGATCAGATAAATCAAAATATTCCCATATGGAGAAAAAAAACTTGAAATTGCTTAAAAAATTCAGTCTCACACACCCAAATTCCCCACATAAAGCTTTACCCTGCTGTTTCTGATGATGGATTAATTTTCCTGTGTCAAAAGAGCTCCTTGTGTACCAAAAGCTTTGTAATCTGTGAAAGATCTTCTAGGTACAGCCAATAGAACTTCATCTTATGAATTGCATCTTAACTTTCATTATAACTAACTTTTAATGGTGTCCAACTTATTTGTTTTACCTTTATAAAATGATGGGAGAGTAATTTTAATTCTGAAATAAACCATTGGTGCATTTATCTCCTCAACAGCTGAACCACTGGGAGGAAAAACAGGAAACAGCTGGTCAGAGCTAAAGCGCAATGAGAAATGTGTTCAAAACTAAAAAATGAGTCAAAAATTATCATCATTTACAAACGTTGGATTTGCAGTCTTTCCAAACCAATGACAATGCAACAATGTGCAAGCTAAACTAAATATGAAATGATTCATAAATGCCTGTTAACAAGAAAGCCTAAAGAACTTTGGTGCTCAAAAGAAAGTCCAACCTGCTGGTAAAGTTTAAAAAAAAAAAACAGGAAAAAAAAAACCAAGAAAAACTTATATTTCTGGACTGCTAGAGAATGCAAAAATTAATACACCACTGTTTTAAATATGATCCATGCTATACTTCCCGCTTGTTAGTAACCTCTACATACCTTTCATACAGCTCGACCTGTTGAGCAACTTGGTGCCATCAGAGACCAAAGCCTCCTTCATGCTCATGGCAAATCACGAGATGTCAATGAAGTGCTCAAGGATCAAAAGATATTGTACTTCTATGGTTCTTCCTTTTTTGTGTGTTTTAAGGACATGTAGGTGAGCCAGAATACACATAAATTTCAAAACAGGGAGATATTCTGAATGTTTATGAAATATATTTTCCCCCTTTAAGAACACATACATTTACATTTAAAACACAAGTCAGCTAGTGCAATCCTAAGACTGTAAACAATAGAAAGGAAGTCCGATGGTATGGTTCCCACGGCAACTGTAATGTGCTTATATAAAGTAAAATATCTTACATATGCACAGGGTCAGAACTAGAACGGCACCAGGTTTGTAGCATGATGCTCTAAGTCTGCAAAGTTACTCAAAATAAATTCCTAATTTAAAACAGTTAAGATTGATGACAGTTTTCTCTCAGGGGTCTTTTTCTTGATCCATCTCACAGTAATATTTAAAACAATTCTCCACAGCTCAGATACTTCATGTTTTTGCTGAAAGACAAACTACTTAGAATAATTATTCAGACCTTTATTCAGCCTAGAAGTATTTTAGTGTTGATTAGCTACATATTTAGAAAATAAAATTAACCTTGTTTTTCATGCATGTATCTCAAATTACCAAATATTAACGGTTGGAATGAGTGGAAAAAAATGTTTGTTCTTTTTTTAACTACTGGAAATAGGATACATCCCTTCTGCAGACTACAGTGCAGCACAGAGCTAACTAAGCTTGTTGAGATAAAAGGAAATGTAGCCACAGCGTGGAAGTGTTTGGGAGCAAGTCATCTTCTCCAACACCTGAGTGAGCTCATTAACAACTAACTGCCTCTAAATCTACAGAACAGATGAGATCTTCAAGTGTTTGTAAAACAGCTAGGACAACAGATTCGAATCCAGAAGGGCTTCCAAGAAGTGTGGTAACATGAACAGAGAATAACTATGTGCAATGGAAGGGTACCAAAAGAGGTTTTATATACTAAGTTAATAATTGCAGCTTTTACAATCCATTATACATATTCATATAAACAACTTTTTGTTGTTGTTTAAAACTGTAGTTTTAAAACAACTGCTAAATATAAGTTTGGTGTGTCTTTTGTTCTTAAAATGTTTGACACAAAAATTATGGATCCCATGAAGGCGATAGCTCCATTCTGCACATTTCTTTTTCTCCCTCCAAGTCACATTACCTCAATAGTAGATTTTAAATAGATTTCAATGTGACCAGGATTTCACCCATTTTCTAATACTTGAAGGGAATTCCTGAACACTAAGAATTAAGATTGCTGTAACATGAAACTAGTGCCATCAATAATAACCCTTTGTTTTGCCCACATTTTACTAATGAAGGCCTGTGCTTGCTGATTGCTTGAAAACAATTTTTAGTGTCAGGAGAATAAAATCACAGTAGTCATGGAGAATATAAGAATCACTTCTAATCATCTTAAAAGAAGCTCACATTATTTTCTTATGGAATTGAAGTCCAAACGTTGGGAACAGTCAACAGACATTACAGTTACTTGAAAAGCTAAGGAAAAAAAAAAAAAGAAGAAGAAAAAGCTTTTATTTTCACAGGAGTTAAATTATTCAGAGTCCTACTACAAATGATTTCAATATAAAACCAATTTTTTTTTTGCTACTGCTGCACGTTCCATACTGTGATGGCAAACTTATCTGTAGGTATCTACTTATTATGCTAAAGAAATCATAACTTCATACAGCAAGGGTTATAACTCCAGAGATGAAAAGACTCTTCTGAACTTTATACAAATGGGAAGACAAGAACAACATCTGTAAGAATGATGACAAGCCAATCCAACATATTTTCCTCTCTCATACTCAGCTAGGGGATTGATGAGTGCATCTCAAAAATGAGGCTTCAATCTCAGTTCAGAAATGATTGCATTCAGTTATAGTTTCAAAATACTGAAAATGGATACCGTCACACAATTTGCAGCACTGAAACATGTTTTGCAGTAAAGGAACAGCTTTTAATTATACAATTTTCTGGTGAAATTATTAGAAGAAAAATAAAAATATAACTACAAATATGAGGGCTGAACATTTCCAGCACTGCCCCACTTCCGACATTCCTGATGAAAGCTGTGTGCTGTCTCACTGCCCTGAGTCACCCCCGTTCCAACTGCTGCACTGATGTAATCGGCTTTGGTTGGTGTGGGAGCACCCTTGGAGCTTTCCTGTCCCTTAACGCTGCAGCTCATATGTGTTTGGATAGTACCTGACAGCTGGATTATGTTCAATTTTTATTCCTTTTTTAAGCTGTCACCAGTCTCTATTTTCAGCCAAAATTCCTTGTGTCCAGGGGCTCATAATCATACAATATCAAATCACTTTTCATAAATAAACTTACATATACAGCCTTACATCACATGGAGGATGCCTTAAATATTATGGGAAGTATCATTTTACAATATAGATTTTTCTTGAAATTTCATACCAATAAGGCATATGCCTATCAATTACTGTCAACCCAAGCTTATTCTATTTTACAAAACTTTTTAAAATCTCCCAGAAGACTGTAGAAAAGCAAGATAAATTAAAATGTAAATGAAACCTCCTAAGTTCAGGTTTTAATTATTCACTTCTCAACCAAGTGATCTTTACATGGCACTGGTTTTATTCAAGCATACCAGAGTAAGCAACCCAAACTTTTCAACAGTTCATGTATGTAATGGAGATAAGTTAGTTTCACCTGAGAAAGAATTCAGAACAGTGTCCAACTTTAACACTCTAACACTCTAAAATGAACTCTTTAATGTGCTGCAGGGAGATTTTCTAAAACAGATCCTCATGCTTCTTTACAGTTGATGAACAGTCACTAGAAGGAAAGTCAGAAAATGTGGAAAAACTGAAGGCATAATATATTACTCTTGCCAAGACTCCCACACTATTGGCTCTAAATACTTAAGTGTGCTCACAGCTAAAACTTATTGTCCATCGTTTGGCTCCTAATTGTTAAAGCTATAAGTCAACTACAAAATAACACGAAGTATTAAGATATTTATCTCTAACTCTATCACACGTTACGGTAATAAAATTGACTACTTCTACAGACAGAGGCTAAATTTCCTATTTTTAAAGCTAGCTTATAAAACTGAAGTAACTCAACCCAAAGCAAATATAAGTATAGAGCTTCATTTAACAAAGTTCAATTTATTTTTATAGCACTTACTGAAGGGAAAACATAATTTCATGCCTATTTGGCTTCTCTTTTGCTTCCCTGACTTTTTTTTTTCCAAATTTTTTTGCTCACAAACTTCTTTTTCTTTAAACAAAAGACTAATTCCTATGCAAAAACAAACAAACAAACAAACAAAAAAACACACACAAGAAACTCAGGTCCAGGTAGCAAACAGCTCATCCATATGTGCTAACTACTTTAACATATGAATATAAACCTTTAAGTTTAAAAACATGACAACACCAGTAACAGGCAAAATCCTTATGCACAGAGAAAAAATTACTGTCAGCATGGAAGGGACCCCAGGCATTTGCAGATTATTTGCTTTATGTCATTTTTTTTCCTGTAAATTCTTTTCAATGTTGGACTAGAAATTTTAATTCAAAGTGGAAAAATAAAACATTTCAAACCCCAAATCTGCCTGTAATCCACAATAATTGTAATCTCTTTTATATGAGTATAGCATAAAGAGCTGTGCTACATTTTAGGTATGCATGCAAACTGGGAGGGAAGCGATTTAAAGTCCATTTAAAGAATTCCAACTTTTTAAATATGGAGCAAGAAGGAAAAAACTGTGGGAAAACCACATAATCCTATCAGAATGATGATATCACAGCAAACCAAGATCTGAAATCCCTACAGAAACAATTAAAAGAACTGAAAAGTGAAAACATATAGGAATTTAATTTTTTGGGCTGCTTTGTGGCTTGGTAAGCTCACAAAGTCTGTCAGAATAACTTCATTAGTACGACTCCTATCACCAGGTGATTTCATGTGGCCACGCTCACAAGCTTTGTGTCTGTTCTACAAAACCATACCAGTCATCTGAGTGAAACAGCATAGTGAAGACACTTATGCTTTTTTGTACTGTTATTAGCACAGAAGGTAAGTCGGATGCTTTCAAGTTTTTTTTTTTTTCACCTCTTAAGAATTAGCATAGGTCTTTTAATTATATAAATTATTTTTTGAATAAACTGGAAAACTACAGTATCTTCCAAGATACTATTAGATGAAAAATAGGGTTATACTATGTTGAAAATAAAAGGTTACTAGTAAATCCTACACCTGAGGAAAACAACAAAATAATACATATGTTCTTCTGAACAGCATTACTAACCCTTCCTTTGATCACAAAATCTCCTGTATTTGGTTAGTGCAACTGGTTGTCAAAACAGATGCTATTTCCACGACTGACATGCTCATAGATGCTTAGGCTTTATTGAGAGTGGACAACATGTTACTGTGCTAACTTTTATCTGACCAAAGTTAAGCCAGACAGAAGAATTCTTGCTTCTTAAAGCCTGAAGTACTGGGGATCAGGAATGTAATGACACAGCAAAGATGGCCCTAACGCCTACAAAATTAGCTTAGCTACAGAATTCAGCTATTAAATTGCAACCATGTTGTTGCAGCTGTCATCTGAAGATCTTGAGGTCACCTACCTTGTTTGAGAGAATCACCCAGCAGTAGTGTAGCCAGCTGCTGAAGTCTAATATCTTGGTCAATGGTGGACCTGGCTACTTTAGCCATAGCGCATTACCACTACCACAAAAACAGCATATCAGGAAAAAAAGAAGCCGACTTCAGCACTATGAACCTAACATCTCACAGACACAGGTGTTTCAACGATTCTAGCAACTCCGGCTTTTATGATTATACAGACTGCTAATATGATGCAGCTGAGCTGGACCAAAGATGCAGATACATTTTGCCAAGGCAAGCAAAGCTAACGCCAACACTCGCACTCTTCTATGGCAAATTCTTCATATTTGGGACAACTTTATGACGGACTACTATGAGGGACTTGTACTCACTCACTGTTCCAACATTGAAAAGCAAATTTCTCACAGAGATATAGTCATGTTACACACATCCACCTGATAAGGGTAAGCCCTGCACTGCATATAGCTGCAAAAACTACATGCAAAATTTAAAACTAATTCAACATAAAAATCTTCTCTCTCATGCAATGCATACATTAAGGCCAGAGCAGAGGAGTCTAAATCCATACATAAAATATCTCTAATCGTGTAATCATGTGCTACATTAAATATATATGCATTTTCTATATAATTCAAAGCTTCAGCCCCACCTTCCTATGTAGGGAAAGAAAAAAAATTAGCAAGAAAACAGTTCAGTGTCTTTTCTTTATTAGCACCAGAATTTTTATGTAAGGGATATGCACAAATGAGACCCACATTTTCCTACTTAAAACATAAAGGCCTCTATTGTTCCATGTTACACCAGCACAGCTATGAAAACTTAATTTCTCTGACTTTTTTTCCCCCCCGAAAGAACAGAACTACTGTTCATTTAGCTGTTTGAAACAGAATGCATGCTCAAAGGCTGAGATAAGGGGAAAGAAAGAACAAATTACTACATTCATTTACTACTTTCTCCTTCATTTGATTATTGGTATGAAAGCTTCCTACAAATGACCATAATTCATTGGATTATTTTAACCCACAGTGTACGTACAACAGGTCCGTGTATTTGTCACATCCACTGAGTTAATTTCCATGTTTGTGTAAAAACATCTAGAAGACTAATAATATAAGCCGTAAACACAGACACATTATTACAGAAATAACATGACGCTAAAATAACAGAAAAAAACGCTCAGAATGCTTGATGCATATAATACATAAAGAAATCAAATACAGAGATTGGTAAGAAGGAAAATATTTGTAGTCTCCACCAGGAAGAAAAAAGACTTAGAAATATGCATTTTAAAACTTCTGACAAGAAAACCCTCTCTGCATTGTATTTACGCAGACTGCTTTACTGTACCTGTTTCTTTTGTTCATTCATAGACAGAATTTTTCCTATTTAAGTAATTATTCAGCAAGAATGTATTACATTTATTTCTGAGTTAGCATATGTATTACAGAAGTCTTCTAACTAAATCCCACACACACAGAATCACACAGAATCGTTCAGGTTGGAAGAGACCTCCAAGATCACCTAGTCCAACCTCTGACCTAACTCTAACAAGGCCCACACTAAACCATACCTCTAAGCTCAACATCTAAACGTCTTTTAAAGACCTCCAGGGATGGTGACTCAACCACTTCCCTGGGCAGCCCATTCCAATGCCTAACTACCCTTTCGGTAAAGAAGTTTTTCCTAATATTCAACCTAAACCTCCCCTGACGCAACTTGAGCCCATTCCCCCTCGTCCTGTCACCAGGCACGTGGGAGAAGAGACCAATCCCTACCTCACTACAGCCTCCTTTAAGGTACCTGTAGAGAGCGATAAGGTCACCCCTGAGCCTCCTCTTCTCCAGGCTGAACAACCCCAGCTCCCTCAGCCGTACCTCGTAAGACTTGTTCTCCAGACCCCTCACCAGCTTCGTTGCCCTTCTCTGGACTCTCTCGAGCACCTCCATGTCCTTCTTGTAGTGAGGGGCCCAAAACTGAACACAGTACTCGAGGTGCGGCCTCACCAGAGCCGAGTACAGGGGGACAATCACCTCCCTAGTCCTACTGGCCACACTGTTCCTGATACAAGAAAAGAATTCCTGATACAAGAAAATCCCTCACACCCTAAAATGATATGCATTCAGTATTATGTGGCAGTGGTGTAAAGCGGTGAGAAATTCATGCACATTAAAGGCTAAGGAGCTCGAGTCAAATTGGAAATGCCTAATGAAGAAACCTAAACACATCCTTACCTTTTCATACTTACGTAAATGAAAGTTACCCTAGACCTCAGCCGCAAAACATTTTCCCTTTTCCCTCCCAAAAAGCTTATAATGAAAATACAAACATAGTGAGCCGATATCATGTTTGGTGAATATGTGGCTCATATTAATTCCTTCGTGGGAGTGTGACCGTGCACCACGCAGGGCACATGCTGTACTAGGAAGTTTGTGCTTTCATTGGTTAGGACGGTGAATATCACAAGAATGAACAGCACCATAAAACTTTGCCACCTAGTACAAAAAAAAAAAAAAAAAGACATATACCTGTTCATACAACTCTTCAATTGTCTATTTAAATGGAAAAATACTAGTTTTTGGATGGATATGAGGATATTACCAGAGGGCAAAACTATCATGGAGCTCCTGAGCCATCAAGTCCACTCTTCTGTTATCACTGACAAATTTTCATATAATCCATTTCATCAACTTAACAAGTTCCACCATAGAAAATAATTAATTTTTCCACCATTTCAGTCCTACTGAAGGCTGTTGCAGAGTCTCATCACTAACTGCTAGAAACTTCTTCCAATTTTCAACCTAAGTTTATTCAGAACCACTTTATAAGCATAGCTGCTTATCCGACTACACTCTCCTTTACCATGGTTCTTTTCCCCTCCCTAGACCTTATTCACACACTTCAATAGAGAAGGATCACACCCTCTTTTTTGCTAAACTCAGGAAGCCTCTTGTCTTACTCCTCTCGAAATAGTTTCTCTTGCTGTGATCGTCCTGCTGGTCATTCTTTCTCAGTAGTCACATTTCAGATTAATCCTTCGTGAGTACCAACAGTCAAACCCTCTTTTATAGATTCCATTGACAACTATTTCATTTCTACCACCACAGAAAATCTCTTACTATTTAAAATAACTTATTCAGGATGTGCTATGTCATTTCTACAATAATATTTTAGGCATTTATGATTTCATTCTAACCTTTGAATTTTTTGTATTATCGTATTCAAGAAAATGAAAATTAGGGCTATAATAGCATATTAATATATATTATTCAAATATTATGAAATTTCTTCCTCAAATTCTCTGAGTGTAGAAGGATTATAAATATCTGTAACTTGGGGAAAATATCATGCTTTCTTTTTCAAAGCAACATAATGTTTCATTGTGATCTACCACTGTAATCTACTATTGTGATACTACCATTTATCATTCTATACAATTTATTCCAGGGAATGATTATGGTGTTAATATATTGTTCTTTTTTTTTTTTTTATAAACACATATATGCCATATATATTCAATTTCTGTATCTCTCCAATATATATTAATACAGACATGTAAAAATATAAATGTATATTGTATTTTTATATAAAAGATTTATAAAATGTGTATATGTATATAGAAATATCTGTATATAGGTATATTATACATATTATTTCTATATAAGCATATCAAGACAAATTTATACATACATATATGTGTAGATATAAACATATGCTTATATGCATTTTATATAAATACACACATATGAATAAGTATATATACACATATGTATAAATTTTATATAAATATAAAATTATGCATTTTCCCCCATGCCAATCTTAAACCAAAATGAGTTTTTAAGGACAAGACATTCTTCTGAAAAGCAATGTTCAATGTGAGGTTCAACATGGTTAAGTGAAATATCCTATTGTTACTGCATATTTACTAGTTGAAGGCATTTTCTTAAATGAAAGGTCATCAGGTTAGCAAAACTCTTACAAGTGAAAACAAACTATGAAAAGCTTACCTCATACCATAAGGAGGCCTCAAGAAAGGAATTAAATTCCCACTTTATTAAGGACTGAATTATAGTTAGCTGTTCTGTTGTAATCCTAGAACACTTCAAGCCACTGCTGTTTCTCCTTTGCTCAACGTAATTCCAAGCAACAGTTCCTATGTGCCCTGAAGGTAAAGTCCTAACAATTGCTCTCGTTCCAGTATAAACTGATTTTTTAACCTCCTTATCATTTTTACAGAAACGTCTTATTAATAATGTGGAACGTTCCTTTTTGTTTCTAAAAAAATCCTCCTCCATTTCTTCTTCACAGTTATCATTACAGACTTCAAAATGGCTCAGAAAGGGCTTTGAGGGCATTCTTCCAGTAAAGTTATTTCCACAGAGGCTGTGACCTGAGCATGCCACTTTAACCTTTCGTGGTGCTCTTTCCAGACAGAAGTACTTATCCCTTAAAGCATCGTCATACAACTGCTGCCCATTTTCATTCTCACAGTTGTTTGTCAACTCCACTAATGTGCAAGTGCAGGCCGGGGAACCAGTGGTGTTACTACCGCCAACACTTGCTGGCTGCAAGCAGTCATCCAAAATGAAGCTGTTGTGTAAATTGCACAAAGCCTTTGATATATTCCTTTCACTAGCACAATGAAAGTGAAAGAAAGCTACTTTATCAGTATCATTGCTGTCATTCTTATTTACTGCTCTCTGGCTTCTTAATGAAGGTCCATTCACTTTCAACTGAATTTCAGCAAGCATGGCTCTTTCCAGTGAAACAGGAATTCCAGTTTCTAGGCATGCCTCTCCCCCCGCTAGCGGGCCACAAGATTTATGCAAGTGGCTGCACGGGATATTGCTCTTGTAGTTTTTCTGTACAATGTTACAGTTAATGTTAAGAAATTCCACTGAATCAGGGATGGAGCTGTTTCTCTCCCAGAAGTTTTCATTAGTATTGTCATCAGACATTTGTTCATTTGACAGAGTGAATATTTTGGGCACCGAGCCCCGAAGACTTTCTTCTTCCAGTCTGTGTAAGTATGAGAGCGTGCGTGTGGTTTGCCTTCCTGGACTGGCGGTATGTCTTTTTATAACACTGGTGTCCAAAGCATTTTCAGTATTTTCATCTCCAGCTGACTGAGCAGGTATCACTTTACCCTGTACCACAGAGACGAGAACAGAAGCTGTCATTTCCTCAGAGGTCATCTTGACACAGTCTTTAGTTGCTGGATGTGCGTTGGGGAGGGGGCGTCTACCAATCCTCACACCACGATTTCAGTGTAATAAAAGATTCAGTGCTAAATAATCAAGAAACACGTGGTAAAATACACATTGACTATGTGTTCTTTTTGAATTGGGGAAAAAAAGAAACAGCTTGTTGTTGTTGTTTAAACTGTTGGACTACCAGGCTTTCCCAGCTGTGGATTACTAGCATAAAATGCAAACATTTTTAAACCATCTTCTTAATGTAACGTAGCCGTTTGGCTTGTCTCTTCCTACAATTAATTCTTCTACCATATGTAGCACATACATTGTTGCCTTAGGTTGTAGAAAAAGACCAGACACATAATCCATTCCAAAGATGCATCCCCCTATGGGACATCCAAAAAGTTGGGGTTTTCTGTAAAGAAAAGAAAAAAAAATATATATATATATGAACAGAAACCATGGCACAAAATCCATCATCACAATTATGACAAAAAGAAATTACTTTTGTGTAAAGAGAAGGAACACAAAACAACAGAAGATAATCGTACTAAGACCTACAGAATCACAAAATACACATTTAAATGTCTTAAAGTCTCACTTTACAATTTGGAGAAATTCCAGTTACATTTTGCATATTCAAAAAGTTGTCTTCATATCACTATGGAAAGCTACATAACTGCAGAAAAACAATTTTACTGAAGCTGTAAGACTGAAATTGAACATACAATTGAACATATATAAAGACAAAAAAGGAAATGTACTTTCTATAATTTCTCTGACTCATAGCCAGGATAAGTTAACCAAAATACATCATTTTAAAACCTATTTTGTCTTTTAAAACTAATTCTTTTCCTGTTCAGAACTGAACTCAACCACAACTGAGATTGTTTTGGCGTTACGTGTTTTTTGTTCTCAGTAACCATTATGGTGTTACCTTGCAACCATGAACAAAACAATTTTTTTTTGCAATAACTTTATCACTGAAAAAGACAAGCAGGAAGGCAAAAGACTAAACCATATTCATAAAAATAACATAACATAGCATAAATCAGGAAGGGTAATAAAGCGATCTGATGTGTAAAAACTACTTTGATACTCAATTAACTATGATTAACAGTTTTATTTTATTCTTAGAATGTCAACTTTCATTTTTATTGATTACTGATCTTCATCCAAAAGTAGCTTGGCACAAATCAAAAGATAAAACACACTCTATAGTTAACAGAATATTTGATATGCCATTTTCCCACACAAAGAAATGCGAAAGTGTAACTGAATTCATCAGTTTTCCTGCAATCTGTCTCACAAGAAAGCAAAAACAAATTTACTGAAAAGTTACAGTTAGCTACAAATCTGATGACTTAAGCTTTGCTAGCCAGTGAAGAGCATTCTTTCTTTCAAAAAGTAACTATAGTTAATGCACAAAAAAAGAAATCGCAATTTAATATTTAAATCAAGATTTGACTTCTATTGGTTTAACAACAGGAGACCAGAGAGGATTATAAAGAAAGTGATGCTGACAGAACAAAGAGCCACAAGTTTTACATTCTCCATGCATTACAAAACTCATATGCATGCCAGAGCAGCCAGAGGACAGTCAAGATGGGAGATTCGGATCCTGGACAAGAGAAAGCTTTAGCACCAGACAGTAAAACAAAAGCTACAGTTCAGAAAAGATGTGGAGAAGCAGACAGCAGTAGTTGGATAGATTGGCAGGGACAGGAATTAAACTGAGATCATGTTTCCAACACAGTTCACAAAGCATCCTATAAAATACTCTGACAGCACAACTGTAGAGGAGATAGAGTGGGAAACCAACACCTCAGCAATTTCTAAAATCCATATTCCATGTCAGACCCTATAAAATAAAATTGTACCCTGAATTTCATTTTAGTTCACTTTAACTACTGCATGGCGTGGTTTGGTTTTGTTTAAGAGGAAGAAAAAAAAAAAAAAAAAAACGTAGGCACCAAAAACACACACACACAAAGGAAAGAACCTTAGCAAGAATATTTTATTCTAACATTTCCTATCCCTCTTCCCTGTCCTTCTTCAAATCCCTAGATAACAGCTTCCATAACTTTTTGTGACTTGAAGGAAACTGTCAGCAACCCACCTGGAAATGTTCCCATCTTATTTCTTCCAGCAATCATTCTGTGTTCAAGCCCAAATCTACATAAAATGATGCTTATCAAAGGAGGAAAATCTAAGAGGAGCTAGAAGGTGGAGCAGATGTTTTTTCTTGATCTTTGTTTTACTCTTAACTCTCTTTGTTGTTACACCAAGTAACAATAATACTTTGTAAAAAGTACAAAACACATGTATGTATTAGTCTTCAATACTGATTTTTTGGAGGATTTCTTTCATCTAATCAAAACATCTCAGTCTACTGATTCATCTTTCCTGTTTGCAACAGAAACATTCCAGGCAATCCAATGAAAATACAAGCAATTGAAATATATTGTTAAATGTACTCCCTGTAGTATTGCTAAGCCATGAATAAAAATTAATAGAATGGATTGTCACTGCAAAAAATATATAGTTTATTATGCTGGTTGCTGAATGAAATTCTTACGGAACAAAATCACTCTACAAGCATAAAAAAAACCAACTTCATTACACAACTTTAACCACACAACGAATTCAAGATCACAAAACCAACCATATACGTTGAAGCTTTTTACATCATTCTTTAATAGACAAGTTAAAAAAAATCATATTGCTGATTTGCTTCCATAAACAGAAAGCAGCTATAACCAGCATTCTACTCATCTCCCAGAGACTGTCCACAAAGCTCACTCAGAGGCCAGGACTGCTCTTCCTCTGTCTTCCCAATAATTTCCTTCAGCTTCATTCTCCCACCTCTCCTATACAAGAGTCTCCACACATACCCCCTCCAAGCTGCTTCTCTCAGATCTTTTCGTCTCTAGAAACTTTTATGTCAGGTCTTCCCCATCACAGATTTTGTTGGTCACCTTTCTCCTCAGCTCCAGATGCTATATGCCTGCCTTTTCTATCCACCAGCATCACTCTTCTTTGAAACACATTTCCTCAAGGATAAAGTCTGCTTAAGAAGCTCCCTGTCTATGTCCAGCTGTTCCCATCCTCTCATGGCCGCTGCAACATGATAGGGAGCTGATCCACCTCAAGAATTTTTTGTTCAAGTTACTTTACAGCTAGATCATTTTCCCAATCCAGTTCATGTATGGTTGTACGAACATGTGTGTTACAACAGCACAAGGGGGCAAACGGGCAGCATGGGGAGGGGAGAAAAAGGCTGCTTCAGTTGGATTACACAACTCTGCAATCTGCAAACGCTATGTCAATCTAGCAGCTGGCTGCCACCAAAGCTGGCAGATTCCCTCCTCCCTTCACTCCTGCCCCTTTCCCCACACCTCACACATCTAGACATCACAAGTCCACCAAGTTAAGTTGATTCAGCCAGCTGACTTGTGAGGAGACTTCTCTTTTCATCCACATGTGGCCATGTGATCACTACATCCCAAGGAAAGGAAATATTAGAAATGCTTGGCAGGGACCACACATCAGTAGCACCAGTTTAGATGTGATGTCTAAACATTTGCTATGATGTCTAAACACACCCTGAACATAAAATCACAGAGAAGTTATCTAGTATATGAGCATGCTAAAAATCTCATAAAATAGCAAGTAAGAAGTGTGACGGTAGAACCTCTGATCTATGGACAACTACAAAAATATCTGAAGCCACAGCTAGGCTGAACAGATGACAAGGGTTTCATGTGTCCCCCATTACTCTCTTCTCAGTCTCCGCTTTCCACTGTAGTCAAGAGAATTCAATTCACTGTGCCCAGCAAATTCCTTAAACTGTTGGAATTCATTAAACATGTTATGAAGTGTGTTAACAGTGTTATAAATGCTATCAAGTGTAAAACTCACAAGCTCAACCAATAAAATAATATTTTGCAACTTACTGTGAAATTGCAGAATTTTCACTCCCCATGGTTTCCCCTACTTGCATATCTGCACACGGGTGGCCCAAGACTAGACCCTTGTACTAAAACCTCATGCAAACCTATACATGCATTTGCATATAAAATTATTCAAAATCATATTCTTCCTGTTGCACATTCAACTCAAAACACACTGATTCACAGCTAAATCTGCATGTAAAAGTACGTGAGCTAGATGTTTAAACCTGCAGTGTATTCCACACATGCTGACATTTTCTAAAGCTACTAGATTAGCTGATGAAATCCATGAATAACTACACTGGTTCATTTTACAAGGCTTAAGTTATGTCAGAAATGTAATGTGTTCCTTCGACCAGTAAAGGAAAGTAAAAATATAAGAAACTAGATCCAGCATTAGTGAATCATCCTGGATTCAGAGGTCAGCCAACAAAGGCAAGCAAATAATGGAAACAAACAATCTGGCGACCTTTCAGCACCCACATTCACAAAATGTATTAAGTCTGAAAACACACGACACAAAACTAATTTGTCTACTTCTTTTCACTGCTGAGTACGCTCTAAGACTTGAAGTTCAAGCCAGCACTAGTTAGTATTAGTAATAATTAATAATAATGCTTAATAATTCCTTATTCCCCAGCTATCTGGAATTAAAGACTACAACAGACTAGGTAAAAAAACTTCCAACATAATCAAAGACTATAGAACTGTATTAATTCAGTATCAGTTTAACCTTTAGTTCATTACTCAGGCTAATTTCCTTTTGAAGTCAGAAGAAATTCTGTTTCAGAGAAAAAATAGAGTATGTCAAAATTTACTGTACTATTTAGTCTAAGTAAAGGCATGTAAAGGATCAGAACAGTCACACAATGTGGTAAGTTGGAGAGCCTTTTAACCCTAGGCTGTCAAAGAAAAGATTATTAGATAAATAGTTGAGGATGTTGGTTGGACAATGGGAAGAAGCAGCAACTGTATGAGCAGGACTACGGGCCTCATGGTAAAGATGGGGATAATTTGGAGAAGTTGTGTGCTGCTGGAGACGCCAAATGCAATTCAGTATGTGGGATGCTGTGGGAGATTTACGGGGAACTGGATGAATGTCTGGTAGGAGCCAAGGGTGCAGAGAAAGAGGGGGACTGACAGACAGGTATGTGAGAATACAAAATGGATACCAACAGTTTCCATGGGCAAACTGCTATTAGACTGGGATGAAAGGTAATTCAAGACAGCTGAAGGACAAACAGAAACTGCCTGAAAATCCCCCCTTCTTCCTAGGCTATGCTGGGACACCTATAGCTATTTACAAAACTTCCATCCTACACATTACATATACATGGTGACTGCCAATCCTAAATTCAGTTTCAGCACAGAAAACACACCAAAAAAATCAAATAATTATGTTAATTAGTTCAAATTAATAAATATGGACACAGCGCCTGTGGTATAAGCAATCAACGAGTAATGGATCTTGGGAAACAGTAAACTAGTGGAAGAATTTGGCACAGAGTAGGCAGATACAAAACTTTAAATCACTGTTTCACGCCACCCCAAAAACTGTGTTTAAACAATATAATCTCAGTTTAAGCTCTTAAGGAAACAACTGATTCATGAGGAAAGTTGTTAGCATACTACTACTATCCATTTACAATAAAAATAAGTTTAATCAGCTTCTTTACTTTTAGTGAGTAAACTGTTGTTTGTCCCAAAGTTCTTGAAGATAGTAAGAAAACCACTTTTATTAACTCCTCTTTAATTTACCGCGAAGCATGCACATCAGAGTTTTTAACTATAGCATCTTATCTCAGACAGAAGTAGGACAGACCAGTACAAGAACTGATAATGACATGTTGGTGCCCTGTTTTCTAAACCTTTCTTCTGCCCAGGGAGTGACACGCAACAGTAAGGAGGAAATAGCCAGACTCTTAAGAGTCATTCAAGATGTGCACAAACCCTATTCGAACAGTTGGAGGCAAGTTATAACAACATTTTACTTGGCACAGGGCACCATGCAGAACCTCAGTTTTACCACCAGTGTCTGTTTCAACAACAACAAAATCTCAAAGAATTACAGTATTTGTATATCCTGTCAAGTCAGAGAGGGTTTTTTTTTTTTCCTAATTTCTAGAATACTTATTAAAACATGATCAAGTATTAGATGTCCCAAGCTATGCAAATGGCTGCCAGATGGTCAACTGCCTCATCATTCATCACTGCATCAGGCAGAATCTGAAGCTACTGCCAGATACCAGCTCCAATCTTCATTTCTTTACTCTACTTCTCCCTTTTCTGTATGAGGAGAAGCACTGAGAGAACCCACGACTGAATTTACCTTACTCTCAGTGTCAGATCTTTATTTCTTTCTAGATCTGATCTGCGATAATGTGTTTAAATAGACTTTCTGTTCAGTGGTTACCTGAATTTCATGCTAAGTGACCTAATTTTTGAAAGTAGTAATTTCATCATTGACACAACACAAAAAGACAAGGGTAAGTGACACATCTGTCTCTTTCTACCCCAAGCAGGTCTCCAGAAAATTACCTCTATATTTAACATGGGGATTAACTGAACCTTGCAATAATATATCCTTCTTGCCACAAGATCAAAACTGCCTCATCCACTCAGACCCACCCAGAGTGTTGCACAGATCTTCAGCAAACAGCAAATAGCATGTTCACAGCACGGAGCTGTGTGTACTTCAGTAACGACAACCAATCATTCAAGTCCTTTGAAACACCAACAGCTTCCAATGGGGAAACAATTCACCTATCATCCCATCTCAAGGCATATTTTCTTTAAGGATTTTGTGGTTCTGGATTCAATGCCACTGTTCATAATCTTTGTTTTATGCTTTAACAAGTTCTCCACACACACATCTTCATTCGTGTGGTTTCTCCTCAGTCAATTTACACAGCTTCTCCTCAGGCAATAAGGCATAGTAAGTTCCTCCACTAATGTAAAATATTTTGGAAAATAACAGAAGGATCTTCCACTGATCGTGATTATAAGAAGTCCAGAAAACAGAAGCAGAGGTACAAGAGTTTGTTACACAATTAATCTCAAGTACAAATTATTTTCAAAATATTGTGAATGGTGTTTCTGTTAAAATACAAGTGACAGCAACGACTTTCATTTAAACACAAATAATAAATATTGTACATATTTCCTGTTATTTGTCAGTCACTTCTGTGGCCTCAGAATGTTAACACAAAACAGAATACTTGCATACAAGCATTGTTGTTCTGAGAACTTGCTTATCAGATACAAAATCTGCCACGTTGAAATATTAACTGTTTACAACAATAAAAAGTCAACAGTAACCTCAGGCTACATACAAATGTCATTTGTAAACATGGTATACTCCCTCCATTTTTTTCCTATCATCAAACTATCACTCTTCAAAGAATCATTATCACAAACTCCTCATGTGAACGGGAAAAAATTACATTATTTGAAAGCCAGATGACAAAACAAACAACCACTGTTTCAGAAATGTAGCCCAGTGACAGAATTGGTGTTTCAGAACCTGTTCTCTTGCTAGTACATTTTGCTACAACGATGCTTTCACAGATGTCACCTTAATCAAAGGACACTGTTTGTCTAAGTCAGTTGCTTCAAGCCTCTAGAAGTTAGTGCCTTGCCTAGCCAGCCACCAGTGCAGCCCTACAGCAGGCTTGTGGCCAGGGCTGAGACATCACAGCATGCCAGCCATACTCCATGCTCTGCCTGAAGCACCAGCTACGCTTCCAAGCAACGCTTCTCCCTGCACTGGCATCCAAGACTCAACAGTGAAAGAAACAAGCACATCGGTAGGTTTGTCTACCAGGACACTGCAAGAACAAGTACTGATTCTGAGGAGCTACAAGCCTTGGCTCAGCAGCTTGTAACTGAGCAACAGTTCAGGGTCAAGGTAAGTATATTTAGGAAGAGGTTCTTATCAGCACCATAATTTCTCATCCTCCCCTTTCCTGAAGGAGTACCAGAAAGGTTAGCATCAGAAGAAATGATCAGAAGAATTTTCAGGCAGAAATCCCCACCCCTTTAGCAGGAATCTCCAGCTCTGGCAATCCGCTTTCTTATCTAGTCCCAGTTAACAACAAAGTGTCACTGGTAGGTAGCCTTCCCATCTGAGCCCACGTAGCGTTTATTTCTGTCCAATGGAAAACCATGCTCTTAAAGGACATGAAGTGGCACAGTGACATCTATTTTAGTAAACTCTAACTGCACCTTGCCATGAAAACTGTCACCTTGCCCAAGTTTTAAAATTACTCCAAACCAGGTCACACAAAGAGAAAAAAAGAAAACCTCAGGTTCCTCATCTTGTTCCTTCTTCCTCACTGCATTTTCTTGTGTGAGCACCCACATCCTCTCATCATCCCCTCTCACAGTCTTGCATATAATCCATTAGCCGTAATTGTATCCATGCTGGTGAGAAGAGAACAAATCTGTAATAAAAATAGTTCTAACTACTAAAAGTCTGATGGTATGTTAGAGGCACATACATCACTAGTTTATCTTCTATAAATCCACACTAACACTTTTATTCACATTATGCTATGCTGCAGTAGTCCTATTAAAAGCTTTACAGGAGTAATAACATGTTATAGCTTAGCTGTCATAACTATAACAAAAGTAAGTCTATTAAAACTGGAATTCTACTATGTGTTTCAAATAAAAATGAAAAGATAATCTGTAAGTGAAAAAGAGTTCAGTCATTTGTCAAACTATGCATTTATAGTTTAGTTCTAGAAAAGCAAAGAAAAATGTTTCAAATGCTGAAGACTATTATTATTAAATTACTGCATCAGTCTTGCACCTTCTCAAACTTATTTTCTTTGTATATCATTCTTGACCTGTTCATACCACTCATTCAGGAATCTTAATATTTGTTCAAAAGAAAGTAAGAATTTTAAGAGACTATCTGCCATCTCATCTGTGTATTACTATCATGCCTAAGAGAGAGTGCAAGAGAAAAAAAGTTGTTTTGCTTAGAAAGTGATTATCTGCTTGAGAAACATCACTTTCATCAGATCAAGCATCCCTGAAAACACAGGAAATAATAATTTCTATACTACCACTACTGTTCTAACATTTCTACATTTTAAGCACTGTAACATTGAAAACAGTACTACTCAAATACAGCAAACAATATTTGCTCAGCAAATCCATACTGCATTCATTTTTTTTTGGGCCTACAATGGCTTTATCAACCACATCATTCCCTGGGAGAAAGCCCACCCTGACATATGACTCATTAAAGCTATGAAGTAATCTCTAAGATGTTGGCTCCTGCCAGAATTAAATGTGCAAACAGCAAATTACCATGCAACTGCAAATAATTTTAGTATTGCAAGATATTTACTATATTAACATAAGAGGTCATTACCCATATAATCATTTTTAAGTGAACATTTTAAATTAAATGCTTTAAATATTTAAAAGCTTTTGTAGTTATCATTGTAATTCACATTATAGATACTAGTAATTCAATCTTATTCAATAAATATATAGAATGGAAATATACCCAGGGTGACAATCAGCAGGTTTCTTTATAATATTTTATTAACAATTATAATATTCTTTTCACACCTTCTAAGATAAATGGAACCAGCCAGAAAGAAAGCTGCATGTTCACAGCAACTTCCACGTTCCTTAAGTTCTGCTTGTATTTCTTTAACAGTTAAACCTGTTTGAAGGAGACACATCTGAAGACCAAGCTAGCATGCCTCCATATACAATTATAATACATTTAAGCAATCCTTTATTTGAGGATCTTTAAAATAATTGCAATGAACACATGTATCCCTGCTGAACAAATGAATGTTTATTGCTTTTCTTGGTTATCTTTCAGAGCCTCTATGAAGGTAGTCCATTAAGCATTTCCGTCTGCTTCTGAGATTCCTCTTTAGAACCAGCGACTTATTACTGTGCACCTGGGCTTTATCTTTTCTTTTGGGAGAAAAAGATAACCTTCAGCAAGTGTTCAACTTAAGTGCAGTCATCATAAAACAACTCACTCTTGGCTAGTGCAGTCAAGCTCCTTGCTTCATGAAGAATAAGAATTTGGTATTCTAAACATGAAAATTGTCTCCCTTGATAAGATGGGACTTTATCCCAGATCTTTGGTCTACTTCCATCTTCACAATCTAGTTATTTGGGATAAGAATGTGTGCCACAAGCTAATTCTATACTTATCTAATGCAAACAATCACTTGTTCAAAGTTTGTTATATTTCTTAAAACTTCTACTTTCAGCTGAATAGATGGAAGGCAATTCTAACATTTTTTGAAGTTGCTGGTAAAATTAATGAACAAATATTTCAGAGGATATTTGATGTCCTTGTGGAGTATGCACTAGCTAAAACCAACAGAACACAGAATTACATACTTCAGTTACTTCTGAAAGTAGCAAATTCTGGCTTTCTGCAGATTTTTCTCTAAGTTGAATAATTATGATGTCTAAGGAGATGTCTGCTCCAACTGAAGCTTTTCTTACAATTGGGATATTACAACGAACTTGCTCCTATATGGACCCTCTGCTATCTTATAATGTGTGAATTCTCAGAGCAACCTCTTCACAGCCAGACTGATTTATAGAACTTCTGTAGCTGAATAACATTAACATGAATTTGTTGTCTTTAGCATTTTTGAGATTTGTACTTTTGTAATAAAACTGATTGCTACAGGCCAACTTCCCAAGTTGGCAGAAGAGACAAAGACACACAGTGTGACTTTGTAAAGTCATTTCCAGAAGAAACCAGGCTAAAAATGCAGTCATAATTTGGAAAAGGACACTTCCTTCTGTGGAACACCCTTTTTTATTTTGACATAAGCAGTAATATGTGCCAGGGACTCTGCTAGTATCCAAACAACACTGCTTCATTAAAATCTGAAAATGCTACTAGGGAATTTTGTTTTTTGCCCTGAACTAGATATACATATGTTCTAATATCCATATGCCTAGGTAATAAGATATTATGTTAAATTAATGTTACATATATAGGCTACAATTTCCCAGTCAAGCAGAAAGATTAGTTTAGATCCAGTTGATTCTGCATCCTTGTTCCTAACATATTACTTGATATCCTTATATTTAGCCCAAAAATGTCCTAGAAGGGAGAAGGCATATACATATGCCTGATATATAGCCCAAGATTCAGCAAAGAAGGGAAAGCACCAGAAAGGAAACAGTGCCACAGTTAAACAAGCCAAAGAACCCAGCCACAAAAGTACTGTAAAAGATAGCAAACAATGCATGCTGAAATGCTCAAGGTTATTTCTGCTGTAACAGTTAATGGGGATGAAACTACTGGTTTCTGTAATGTATTTGGACACGATAAGGACAAACCAATGCTGTAAGTAGCGCAAAGATTGTGATGTTAACCCAGGACAGGACACCACAAACCTCTTTCAGAGGGAGCGTGAGGGCCCTGAGAGCACCAAGCCCTTAACTGCCACAACCGACCCCACCTGCCACCCCCACCGGCCCTCCCAGCAGCCATTTTGGCTCGGGCTCAGCCCGCTCCCCCAGGCCGACCTGCCTCCTGGGCAGATGGGGGCACAGGCCCCATTCTCTGCCATCCCGACCTTCGGGACGGACTCGTCACGTTGACACCAGGCCTGACTCCTCAGCGAGCGCTGCTCGCGGCATCTGCTGACAGCCCCAGCCCGTCCTCCCACCGCCCTCCCCTGCGGCTCCTGGCCAGGGAGGTCTTTGACCCGCTGCAAGCTAGGGCCACGTTCTCATGGCAAATGATAAGAAGCAGTTGAGGAGATTGATGATGTAGTAACACCCGAACAGCACGCTGAATATGGACGTTTGTACGTCACCAGCAACGGGAAGGCCAAGAACAGCAATGAGAAGGTTATTCTGCAACGCGCAATCAAACACTATCAGGCTGGTATTAGGTGGCAAACTGGAAGATAAGGAGCAGCACAAAGCCGTAATCAGGCTTCTCTTGTGCAAGATGGCAATAATGACTTCATCTAGCTAAGGAAAAAAGCTGTACACTAGGCAGCCAGGCTCACCTGCAGAACTGGTGGATGGAGCAATCAATGACCTCGGCATGCAGCCGAGAGGGTCATGAAGCACTACCTGGAATGACAAGAGACCCCTGAGGAGAGGCAAGGCAGCAATGAGAACTAATGGTCTGTGTAATCGACATGGTTTTCAAAAACAAAACAAAACACAGAAACCCACCTGCTTATGCTAGCAACAGTGTTTTGCCTACAACAGAAATGTTGTATGTAATATTTCAAAACAGTTTGTAATGCAATGTGTATCTGCTGCATTCCATAACTCGTCAAGTTCATTGATGATAAGTAGAGAAAGTGTTTTTAAATGACAATTCAATGAGGTTATCACCTGCAGCACCACCTATACCAGTACTTCAGACAACCTGTTGGATCATGAGCTCTCAGTTTTCCTAACTAGTATCTTACATATTATATGGAGCTGTTTTTTTTTTTTTTTTAATAGCAACAATTTTAGTTTCTTTTGACTGCTGATAAAATTATTCATGGTTTTACAGAACTCTTAGAATTTAAAGAATTTCTTCATTATTTTATATAGGTAGGCTTTATTTATTTACTTGGATTGGATTACAACAATAACTTAATCTCCCAGTCCCTCACTATGATGAAATAGTCTTCCTTCTATCTAGTCAATCTTTGGGTTTACCACCTTGAATGCATATTTAAATAAAGATTTCAGAGAATATTCCTCCAATAAAGATTTCAGATTTCTCCTTGATTTCAACTGACAAAATCAATCAACTCACATTTCACTACAAAAATTGTGAGTTAAATCTGTATTACAGTTATTCAGTCAATCTGCTGAACTCCAGCAGTCTCTGTACCCACTCATGGAGGAGGAAGATGACACAAACTTCAGTTCTGAAAGTTCAGTTACTATTACAGTACTGATACTTCTCTCTATCTTTCAAACAAATAAAAAAAAAAAAAAAAAAAAGATTAGTTTAGCCTT
Organism: Anseranas semipalmata; assembly: GCA_013399115.1. Classification (NCBI taxonomy): domain Eukaryota; kingdom Metazoa; phylum Chordata; class Aves; order Anseriformes; family Anseranatidae; genus Anseranas; species Anseranas semipalmata. The sequence continues at coordinate 253,736 of VXAA01004783.1, read as the reverse complement.
CTCCCTAAAAGAAAAAAAATGTCTACAGATAGACTTGCAGAAATTCAGACAGGCTCTAGAAAGATGGAATTGAGCAACTACTTATCCCTATGAAATTAACTTTATGAAATTGACAAAATAGGTTACCTGTGACCTACAGAATTAAAAAAATAATGACAAAACAAAATAACCCCCACAGAAGAGTTTCTTGAGAAAACGAGCAGAAAAAATATACATTTAAAAAGAAAACAGGTCAAAATAACTGGTAACAACACCAGTGACAAGACAGAGATAAAAACTAAAATGTTAACTCAAACAGCCAACATGGTTAAAGAAACAAAATACATCAAGCACTCAGTACAGAGAATAAGAGGAAAAATACTGCTCTTCTTCAACAGGTAGAATCTACTACAAACTCTGAAAAAAGTTCAAAAGCTAACTTGGTTCAGTTTCTTTTAGAAACAATTAGAAATATACAAAACATTAGAAACATTTAACAGTAACCCCTCAAAAGAACAGAACAAGGAAACAACATTCATCTAGGGTTTTTGAACTAGGACACAAATCTGCATTATGGATGACATTCCTTTCCCGTATGTCATTTGCTGGTTGTTGGGAAGCCAACAAGGAAGAAGCAGATCATACACAGGGAAACCATGCTACCTAGAATAAAGTTCATGGATAACACTAAATGACCTACGAAAAAAAAGCAACGTATAAAACCAGCACAGGTAAATGAAAGCAGACTAACCTGTCCTTTGAGATTTCAAATCTCATGTTGTTCATTTGATCTCTTAGGCATGCTACTGCCACACCTCAAAACAGTCACCTGTTTTATAATGCATTTATGTTGCAAACTGTTAGGTGCCTCCTTACGCCTGCTTTTATTGCTCCTGTTAACAGAGACTGTCACACGTTGACCCCCTACATATTCAAAATGTCTTTTTTTTTTTTTGACTTCCAAAGCTATTAGAAATAATTTATTGAACACTTCTTTCACTTTTTGCCTACCTTTAAGAAAAATAAAACCAGTAGAATGAAATTTAGGTTAGGTAAAGCAAGCTCTGCCTCCAGAACCAAAATCGACTGCATACCTCTCAGAGTATTTGACAAACTTAGAGCAGTTCTTAAGAGCAACCTGAGAACAGGTTAAATTAGAACCAGACAGCATGCTCCCCCCACAAAGGTCCTCATGGAGTCTGTATAGTTTTCTGGCTTTATTAACAATTCATTAATGCTGGCTGACTTTAAGCATTCTAATGTAATTATAAAAGCAGAAGCAGCAGTTGAAGCAACACTAATAGTACTATAACGTTTCAACATATTTTGTTGAAACTACAACATATGCATTTCATCACTTATTTTGCACATGACTTCTCCATGAAAAAGGCTATACCCACCACAAAAAATACCGCATAACTATAGAGGAAAAAGCCAACAGTCAGGTGTACATTATTTATATAACTGTGTAATAGCTGTATGTAATTCAGGTGTGCATAATTATTGCCTATAATTATGATGATTCATAGGCAAAAAAAAAAAAAATTGGCTTGCTTTTCATCACTCACTCAGCAGAAAAAATTACATAGCAACTTCAAAATATACTTAAGTACAGTTATGTTAAGAAGCATATAAAAAAACATATCAAAATTAACCAGCTTGCTTCTTGTGCATAGTCCAAACAGCGGTTGCCTTTTTAACAAAATAAGTAAGTTCACACTTTGCTTTGTAGCTCTGCTGCCACAAAACAATTAGAAAAAGTCTGGGATCAATTAACTGTTGGCATGTTTATTCCTATATTTGTAAAGTTCCAGCATCACTGTTAACAATGCCAATCAGCATGGCAGAAATAAAGTATTCTGAATTTTAGAGCTCAGACCAAATTTACAGAGTTGAAACAGAAATTAAAAGTAAATTTTGCAGATGACTCACCTTTTAAATTGTATTTTGAACTCTTTGAAACTGGAATCAAACAAACAAACAAAAACAAAAAGCAGTGTGGAGCCTTTATCCTGATACTCTGCATGCTGTAGTAATATTAAGTTTTATGTCAGTTCATAGAATTAATAGATACAAATATCCATATCCCTGCTTTAGTTGCTTTCCAGCATGTAATTAACATATATGGACAGAACCGGTTTAGATTATCTGTCAGTTCTATTTAACAATAAATTCCAGTAGTTGTTATTATTGTATAATTATTAAACTTAACAGTCTGATTTTTAATGTGCTAATGTTTGACGAGAATGAATTAAGCCTTTTTACAATGTACCAGTATATATTAAAAATGAGCCTAAACTTTACTGATAATTTCCTTCTTTCTCAATATTCTTACTTTATTTTATATAGTCACACATTATTTAATAGATTGTCAGATTATCTGAATACTTAAAGTTTTAAAGCTCTGTATGGGAGAAGACCAGATATTGAAATTGCCTACACCCAAACCCACAATAGTAGGGTACTAGATGATGACATGATCTATGCTCTTTTAATTATACATCCATGTGTACATCAAATACTAGAAAATGAAGCAAAATTTAGTATAAAGAGTAACAGAGTAAAGCAACATGCATAAAAACCATAATATTAGTGTAGAGAGAGGATTTTTTGTTGATCTGTTAAGACCAACTAGAGGAAAAAGTCAAACCAGTAGTCAGAGGAAGAAGCACAGACTGAGCTCTATGGGTTCACTGGAAATGGCAGCTGTTTTCCTGGGGGCTTTGGGCCACATCTAGCAAGTAAGAGACTGACAAATTCTACCAAGATTAGGTCAGGGACTTGATGCGTGCGAAATCCATATGAAGAAAGATCAGAGCTTCCCTTTTTCTTTGACAGAGGAAGGGCCCCAGCTTTCTTGCTTTTCTGGCAAGAAGAGGGAACAAGGCCAACTTTCTTTGCATTTGCTGGCCAAGAGCTGAGACAGTCTCTGTCTCAATTCAAACTTTAAAACTTTTACTGGGATGCATATGGCTGCTAACAGAGTAGAGCTTTACTGTAAGCAAGATGTGTAATGTGGGAAAAACATGAGACTACCAGGAAGAGGCTATCAGCTTTTTGACTCGATGAAATCAATCTTTTAAATGCACCTGAAATGGCTAAAAAAAAAATTGGTAAATGTAAATTCAAGCAAGAATAGTAAGGAAGGTTTTGTCTGTTTTTTAATTATTATTGTTGTTTTTTTTTTCTTTTGTTTGCAGGCTTTCTACTCTCCTCAGTAGTGTCCCTTAGAGCTTGAGAAAACAGAAAAGCTGATAAAAGACTGAGAATGGCATTATAAAACAAAAGAAAAGTAATCAGAGCACCATGTCAAGTCAGAGGAAGGCACGTGAGTTTAAAGCAGAGAATGACTCACGTACAGATTAGAAAAGTTATTGGCTGTCAGAGTTCAAACGCTGTTTTACCAAACAATTTTGCCTTGCTTTAAATCTGTGCACACATCTTCCTCAAGGTATTTTTACAGTTCTCCCACTAACTCATAAATCAAACCCAGGCAGCTTTCTATAAAGCACTCAGTTGAGATGAAGTTCAGGGGTGCCTAGAAGCTGTTATACAGGAAAATCCTGTGCTGCACCATTATAACTGTTGGACATTACCCTCTGTCTTCAGAATTTTTAGCCTCAAGAACAGCTTTTATGTACCTGTCCAACTTGGGACAACAGACTATTAGGGAGAAAAAAATGTCATTATCAACTTGCACAAACAGCATAAACAGTATGTGGAACAAAACGAGCGGATGACACAAACATGGAAGTAGCTTTTGGCAAAGTGCAGAATGACATTTTCAAATTTTAAGAGAACAAACAAACATGCCTCTTCTGGAGGGGTGGCCACGAAGACTCCCTGAAAACCCACTGCTGTCTACACATCCCTACCATTCCTGTGCCTACCAGGTAACAAGACTCCAAACAGATGTTATGATCTGGATCCTGAAAAAGAATTCAGGCAGGCATAGTAGTCCATTACTATATGGCCATTTGAAAGATGTTACTGCATATTTTAACGCTGACCTGTTTTATAGTCTGCTGTCTAGGGAACTGTTTATTTCTGCAAACCACTACTGAACCTGGCTTGCAAGTCTAGAATCACAGTTCAGATAGTATGGAGAATTAATTTCTAAACAGACTTCACAGTATTGCTAATTCCTACAGTTGTGTACTCAGTTTTGGAAAACGCACTGTTTTTTCTAGAAGCCGCTAGTTGTACTGTTATATAATTACTCATAATCTCACCTTTAAAAACAGAATGTTTAGTTATAAAAACAATAGGAAAATGGGAACAATAAAGGCTTTAAGACAAAGAGTAAGGCACATTTACTATTTTTAAGACAAACCTATCATAGTCAGGGGGATGAGGATTTGGAACTCAGTGCATTGAACACTTGGTGCTGACAGCAGAGGTTTCATAATGAAATCAGTTTGCTGACATACACTGAGAATGGACGTGATTGGAGTCGCTAAAAAAATGTGAAAATGAATTTCAGTTGTAGATATTATCCATTTATTAATATCACAAACTACCTATTATTTTTCTGATTCTACCAAAGAATCTAAAATTTTAGTGTTTCCTTATCTTGGAGAAGTGGAAAGGCCCATTTACATCCTAAACTCTTGCTGACTTCCAAGAAATTCCTATTGCTTTATACAAATGAATCTAAAGAAATTTAATTAAGATTTCATATTTTCCACAACCGCCTCGTTACACCTCCTATTACACAGAACATTACACCATTTTAAGACATAAGGGAGTTACAGAATTTGCTGCACAAGCATAATCACAACAGCAAAACACTTTTCCAAAAATGTTCATAATTGAATGACACACAAATTCAGTTAAAAATAAAATATTGCTATAGCTCAGAATTTGTTGGAAAAAGAATTTCAGCAGACCACTAGAAAAATAATACATTTAATAATTTAAAAGTCATAAGTCCCTCTTACCTATAGCCCTACACTAACATTTTAAAAGAGAAATATTCTGTCTCTATAACAAATCCAAAATGTTTCCATAAGTATATATAAGTAGTATCAAGTTTAATTTGTGTAACTAGATTGGTAGCTGGCAATATTTGCTCAAGGCGAACAGGAAAGAATGATATTAACTTGATACTGTTGCTGTATAGCAAAACTGGCCACTAAATCTCAATTTTTAATGATCACAAAAACATTCTGGTACCTGGGTACTACGGACATACTAAACTTACATTTGATTTCGGGAAAGGTGGATGAGAATGGAAACAATGGAGTAGTGCACTTTGGGATTCAACTGTATTCCCAAGCAAGTTTAAATTCTAGATCTTCATCTACAAATGGTTTCTGGCTAAGTACTAAGAAGGAAGTTTGGCTTAAGTAAAAAACCCTTCTCCTTCAACTTCTCACATCTTAAAAAAATGTTTTTGGAAAAAAAAAAAAGAACATTTTTGTGTTTCAGACTGCAAGCTAGTTCAACCCTGTAGTTGAATCTTGTAACACTCTCTGAAGTCTATTTTAATAGGGGACCAAAAGGCAATGGGATAGCAAAAACTGTTTTTATACACATTGTATTTCAGCCAACATGGAATAAGTAACACAGTAAAAATAACAGCATCCAATGTTACATGGATTTGAGCTAAGCTAATATAATTTTCAATACAGGCAAGAAGAATCTATCCAGAAAGACCTTGACAGACACAGCACAGACCCGAGGTTTGCTCTTGCTTAATAGAGAAGAATTGGAAAAGTCATAATGTTGACTTCCTATAAAGTAGAGAAACCTTTCAACATTTCAGCTATGAGGTAACACTATGCACACAGCTGGCATTTTTAAATCTGATTAATTAGTTGAATGGTAACATCTTTATGCTAACCCATAATTTTATCTGAAACTGAGGCATATCCCATAACCTATATACCCAAAACATAGGAAGGGTTGCAGATTTCTATGACGTGACATAGAAAAGCCCATATTTTCAAAGTTATGGGGGGCAAAACACCTTTAGGTATGAGTCAGGAGTACAGACAGAGCAGTTTCAATGCTAAGGGAAAAAAAAAAAGCTGTCTACTCTTCCCTTCTCAGTAAGTTACGATAATTCTGCTTTTTCAGAAATACTGCAGACTTCATACAACATGGGGGGAAGGCATGACTGAGCTGCTTGGCTGGATACTGGCTCACTGAAAGGTCTTGTGGGGAGAACGGGAACAGTGCTGTTAAGCAACATGCTTGTTGGATGAGTAGACTTTGCTGTGTGCAAACACACAATCAACCTTTTATTAGATCTGACCCTTTCTCTGTAAGCAGCTTCTGCAGGTGTCCTGTCTGCAGGAATACAAGGGCATGCTCACCCAGGCAAGCATCTCTGAGAGGCATGCAGAAACACACCCTGAAAACAGAGGTATTCCTCGCTTCCATGCACCTGAAGTCACGCTGCAGGAACTGACAGCATGCAACCACTGAATTTTCTCTTGTGGAAAGCAATCTGCAACTCCACATAACACAGCCTGAGGTAACAACTGGCACCAACTAATACCATACTGTGGTTACATCAAAGCAAAAGTACCAAAGACATAAAAGAATCAAAGGGTATCACTCTCCCCTAGTATCAACCACGCCTGCTTAGCATCTCACTCTGGATAAAAGGACGTAAGATTTGGCACTATGGAGACAAAGGTGAAACTGGAAAGCACACAGAATGAGCAGAATCTGAGACTGGATGAATTACTGGTGTGCAGGGAGCACTGGGCAGTACTTACTAGAAGTGCCCTCCAACAGCCGTATCTTACAGGAACAGGTCATTTTAAAAACAAACAAAAGTAACACAAAACCAAACACACAGTTTTGGAACTGAACCATTGAGCCTACATATTACATATTGGTAGACGTATCAAGACATTCAAAAGATTAGTGTATTTAATTTGGATGGTATTACTTGCCAGAATTGTTATTCAGTGACAGATGACGACATGGTGATAGCTACCATCCAATTCACCCTATGAAAATAAAACATATAAGGTAAAAGCCCTATAATTGGCCTTACATATTAGAATTACCTAGGCTAATGATGCTGGGAATGTCTCTAAACGGGATAACCTGGAGGTTTTAATTAGAGACACATATGAAGCCATCCATTTTTTATAAGATGTTTCTCTGTATTTCATTTCTGTGTCTACTGGGTGAACACTACCACCAAAGTGGGATTTCTTGTATATATTTAGTGGAATTAAAGTACGTAATAACAGCAGATGTGTATTCAAATCAGTTATAACAGCAACATCTTGAGTGGTTATTAAGATTAAAATATTTCCAATATAAGCAGCTGTCTGACTTCGATTTTAATGTTCCTATTTTTGCTGCCTCTTCCATAAACTCACTACTAGGAAAAAGAAAAAAGAAAGAGAGAGAGAAAAGGTGCAATGGTGCAATCACAACAAATCAAAGGTAATTATGTAAGATTCTCCCCTTTGTGTACGCCCTCTTTGTTCTCTGGGGGAAACACGCAAACAGCAGACCATTCACAAAAGTAACAGTTACGCTGAAAAATGTCAAGGGCTCTCACTACTTCTAAAGAAGCATTCTTCATCTAAAAACCACAAAGTACTGCAATATGAAAGACTTCAAGGAGCATTATCTGCCTTGTACTCTTTGACACCTTTGCCACTCAAGATGTTACAGAAAAGCAGCCCCCAGCATAGCTAAACAGTGAAGATGAATTACAGAAACAAACAGGGAGACAGGTTGGTCAGCCTCTCCTGCAGTCGGGAATCTATGGAGTTGCAGCCTTGGAGAGATACTCCTCTACTTTCACCACTTCCCATAAGCCTATTGAACTAAAACGGGTGCACTCAGACTAAGCAGAGACTTGAAGCTTTCACAAGAAATACCCGCAGTTAGATTCTTTTCCCGTAGCTTTCAGAAGAAACAATACAGAGGTTCGCAGCACATCTGATATATTTGAAAACCAACAGAAGTGTGAATTTTAGTTACTAGAAGTTAGTAAAAATACTAACTAATTCTTAGGAATCTCTGCCCACCAACAACATAACCAGATTACAAATGTATTTTAACATGAACGGAATAACTAACTATAATATACATTTACACACGAACTGAATAACTAACTGGTTAGAAATACATCTTTGAAAAATGTTAAGAGTATGAAAACTACATAAAATTCCAAAGGGAAACCAGACGCCATTAATACTGCTGAAAGGTACTTGCTCTGCTACAGGAAGAAATTTACCTAATCCAAGCAACAGAGTTCTGTATTTGGAATAAAGGAACGCATTATAAAAATGTTAGAAAGAAGATGCAGTGTAACGAGAACCTCAAATACCAGAGATCACTGCAGCAGCATTCTTGCTGTATGCTGTAGCACAGATGCAGAAAAATACTGTGGGAGGAGAGGTCTCACATCAGCACATTGTCTGAAACAACAGACAGCAAGGTCCTACTACACAAGGCAAGGTCAATGCAACTGGAGAGTCATCTGTGTAAGAAAACATACTATTATTAGATGCAAGTTATGCAGCACTTGTGCATACTAATGGAATAAAACCATTACCCCCAAAATAAATGTTTTTAAATGGTAGCTTTGCCTTTGCACTCAATGTTTCCACTTTTTCTGTGTTATTTAAAAGATTTCAATATGAACAACAAAAAATGAAATATTCAGATACTGTCGATATTCTTTTTTTACTTACAAAGTGGTACAGCAATTGAAAAATCTAATAATTTTTTTTTTTTTTAATGAGCTGCTCCATTGAAAATGTTAGACCAAATTAAGTATTAATTATGGATAGCAACATAGAATAAAAAGTATCCAAAAGTTGACAGACTACTTAAACTATTAAGATATGCTCCGGACTACTGTGAGTGAAATATTACAGCAAATACACTGGCCTACAGCATACACTTCCTTGCACAAGACTGAAGCCTGCACTGTCTCCATACTCAGAAGTTATACCAGCCTACACAAGGATTTCAGATGTTGGGAGCGCAGAAGATGGTTCTCTGTCATGTCATGTATCCACAAGGTTTGGGTCCCTGCTGCTTCAAATCATTCACTGAAAGAGATGGTGTTACCTGAGGCTCCACCGCTGGCAGTTTGTAAACTCGAGATATGTAGTGGGGTCTGAAGGAAGGGTACTTCTGGTGGAGATTGCTTAAAGTTGAGCACAGTGCTTCTAGCTCTGACAGTTTACCCATTTTCAGTAACTGATGGCAAGCACATGTAGCATTTGCTTGAACATGTTGGATTATTTATGAATGACTGGGCAGTTAAGAAGAGAGTATTGTGGATGGCCTAGTTTAAAATCAGTGACATTAATTACGTTTTGCACAAAGATGTCAGCACGAGAGAGTATACGTGACCACTGATTTTCAACCCACGGTGATGTATCTACAAATTAACCCCACTGTTTCAAGTAAAACAAATTCTGTACCTCAAGAATAGGAGTGC
>VXAA01004783.1:168839-240642 GCA_013399115.1 Anseranas semipalmata | reverse complement strand
CAGCGGCGGCAGCACGCAGGGTGCTTTTCTGTTGTTGTTATTTTTTTTTCCTCTCTTTGCAGCACCCTTGCCGCTGCCCGGTGAGGAGCGCGGGCTACGGCAGTGGAAACAACGGCTCAATTCAGGAGCGGGTTCAGAAGCGCGGCGCACAACCTCTGCACTGTGCTCCGGTGCCAGCCATTATCTCTGGGAAGAAAGAGCGGAGTCTGTGAAGGGGTGTGGGGGGAATATTGCACTCTTTCCATCCACATTATGGAAAAACACAGTTTCAGTGAACTCAGCTGTGCATCTTTGCATGCGATCTTTTCCATGAGGAGTAAAACAAGAAAAAGTCTCATAAAGTTTCATTTTGAAGGAAGCATTCTCCTTTTTTTTTTTTTTAAAAAAAGAGGCGAAAGTTGGCCATAGATAACACGGTTTTATTTGGACGTTTGTACATGAAGGGCACCAATTCTCATAACTAAGGTATGCGGAGATTGTGTCCTAGTACGGGGCTGTAAAACTTACAGTTAATTTACTTCGTTCCCTTCCAATGCAAGGAACTCGTCACACTATTTTCTAAGGGAAGAACAAATCCGAACACTGGAAAGTCGGATTTACTGCTATATGTTGTACTCTATTACTTCAGCAAACACTCTCCACCTCATTTTCACAACTGCCGTGTGAGGATAACACAGCAGTTGAAGAAATATGTCAAAATGTCAGTGATACTACCCACTGAAAGTCTACAGAAGTTATGTATATTCAAAAAGTTTATTTTGTTTTTCTTAACAAATCAGGCCAGACACAGTGTTATCATATTTGGTCACTTACTACTGCCTGGCCTTACGTTTATTATTTAGTTTGGTTCTTGCAGTGGCCTACAGGTTCTGATTATTAGAATAAGGAGATAAAACGTCCTGCACCTTGATTTTTTTAGCAGCATAACATCAAAATCAGTTACTGCTTAGGAGAAGAGACATGGCCAATCCAAACTAAATCGGTTAATTAACTCATAATACTAATCACTCTGTACTGAAATACAGTACATATTGGATAAAATCTGGGTCCTTCAAAAAATTGCAGCCTTCCACTTGCCTCCAGTGTGGCCCAGATTCCATTCGCTGCGTAACAACGCTGTAACACAACAGTTTGCAAAAAGTAAAACTTGAATAGGCAATCCTTTCCAATTCATGTTCTGCAGAATCTGTGTGTTTTTCATATATTCTTTCAGTATACTGAATATTGACCCAAATTACAGTCAGTTACCCATACGCTAGTGTACATTTTTGTAGTGTCGGAGGCACAGTAACTACTTCATAACCGATCATGCGATGTATTTTCAGCACTACAACAGTGACAATGAATTATCCTCTAAACACACAGGCAACAGGATCCTTTCTGTGGAAGCTTTTTCCAGTTTCTCTTTTTTCCAGTTGTTTTAAAAGTGCAGGAAAGTTATTATCACATTATTCCAGTGGAAAAACATATATATAAGCTTTCCTTCACAATGTGTTTGCACTTCTTCTCAGCTTGCAAAACTCCGCCAATAAAAGGTATACTGTACTGAAAGTGATACATTTTACAGAGTGGAAAATTTGGAGAAGTCACTGTATCCTTGACTCAGTATCCTTTGATCTTACTCAAAAGAATTAGACATCTGTGTAACTTCAGGCACACGTCAGTGGGACAGCTTAGCACGCCACAGATTGATAACGTGCTCCAGCAATTTGTTGCATTCGGGATCTCTTTCTGAGCTCCAGCTCCTCACCTGCACAGGGAAGACTTCCATGGTTCACCACAACGCTGGAAGATTATTTAATAATGGTAATCAAAAATCATCTAACAATGTGAAAATTGGAAATCAGGTACCGTTGTTACCAGTGCTCTCTAGAAAACAAGCGGACGCTCATTTCCTCTGGGATGGCTGTCACTTCTCCGAATTCTGCAGGAAAGAAGAATCGAAGGCTGCAGGAGTGCTGGTGTAGCTGCCCGCGTCCAGAAATGTACCGATGTGACTGATACCGATGTGTCCAGAAACTGCATCCCTGAAAAGCACTGTAGACTAAGAAAAAATTAAATATGAAGGAATAATGTGCCTAGATACATTTAATGAAAATAAGTTACTACTTAGTTTTTAATGTGATTTCTTTCTTTGAAAACAAGTTAGAAGTTATACACAAGTAATGAGAAGGATGAATCTGCGGTCCAGTTACACACCAACAGCTGAGGCAAGCCATCTTCTTTCCATTCCATCTGAAGTATGTGGTCCTCCGAGGTGCTGCAAGCACCTCTCTTTACAAAGAACCAGCTTTGCAGGAGTGTGTTTTGAGCTGCTTGACCTCGGCACTATATGTATGAAGAAAGTATGTTTTGCTGCGCTGGACTGGACTTGTGGAACATAGTTTCTTTTTAACATTCTTGACCAAGCAGAAAGTGCTTTAAGAATGCTTCAGTTTTCCTTTTTCTCTCATTGTACATCAGAATCCACCAGCTTTTCATGAGAACTAGCTGTTACTCATCACGCTGTCCCCTGCTCTATCAGGCCTGACAATGCAGAAAGACGACACATCCAATTCCATTTCACTGTATTGCTAGATCCACCAGCAAAAAAAAGCAAACACATAAGCTAAAGGTGGAGATTCAGATATAAAGTTTTATTAACCTAAGATTCTGCAGAATATTTATATGTAGAGAAAAATACAGGACTTCCAGAAAATGTTGATGTGTCTTTCAGCTCTTAACAAGTAACAGTAACCCACAATGTTTTTGGAGTTTGGGTTAAAAAAATTAGTTAAACATCAAGTGATGCATAAATATTAAATTGCACACATCCCTGCAAGATGGTAAGTATTATTTGCATTACACAGATGGGGGAACCAAAGCTGTGTGAGCTTATTTGGGCAATTTTCTCAACATCAAGAAGAAAAAGCAGCTACAGTGCTAGGATTAGTGCTCAAGAACACCTGGTTTTCTTTTTTCTGTGAGTGCATTCTGAACTACACTTCACTTGCCTAAAACCTGCAGTGTAATGTATAGAGAGATATTTTGTCTTTAATCATGGTCTTCTGTAACAATATTTTCAAACAATTTATTTAACAAAATACATAAGACATGTAAAATATGCTTTTATTTATTTATTTTTTTTAAAAAGGGCCCAAAGGTTTTTCCTCAGGCTTTGCTCCAAAATTCACCCTTCAGCTAGGACTGCAGAAAAGCACGCACACACGCACTCATGCAAACAAATTCTAAAAGAAAATTAGAAACACATGAAAATAAAGACTGTCTTCTTAACTGCACTCTGGTTTCAGTACAGCAAAAATTTCAGTGATTTACTAATGGATAGGCATTTTTCTTGTGAAGGAAGACACAGGCCTTATCTGCAGTGAACTCGCTTCCTTCAGCCCTACCTTCCGTTCGCTCTGCACTGGCACAGGCAGCAGACACGCGGCAGAGACAGCTCCAGCAGGGCAGCCCAGCTCCCGGTACGGCACAGCCCCGTCTCAGGCAGAAGGTGACTCTGCCCCAGCAGAAGAATCTTCATGGAATGACAGTTTCTATTAAAACAACTATTATTTCACTAAAAGCCTGATTTTGAAACTACTTTATTGCGATTGCTAGACAAATTATCAAAATCTGTGCCATTTCTTTACTGATTCAAAATAATAAACATATGGAAGACAAAATACTTGAATTTCAGGAACTGGTTTTAAATGATTAACTCTGGACTGGAGGTTTCTTATATTCCAGGGGCTTTGCAACTATATTAAAGACTTAATGTCACTTTACGTGGTGTGAGGTTTGATTTGCCTATCTGACTGTTACAAACACCAGCTGCCACAGAAGTCATTTGGAAAGCCTGAATGAACATACTTGAAAATTTTTGTCATTTCAATTAGGAAGAAAAAAATAAAAATGATAAAATGCTAAAAATGACTAATAAGCTGAAACACTTAATATAGTTTTTTGGAATTGACATTAGCTGCTTGACTTCAAATCATTAGTAAAGTTGTCTTCCAATTAATCTTTGGAAGAGCTACAAAAGTTTTCAGAGTAAATTTGAAAAAAAAAAAACAGCATCATTTTCAAATATCACTAAGATAAAATATTTCCAATAAGGATAACTACTTATAAATACGGAATCATTGCTTTATGTTTTTCAGAGGGGCTATATAAATTTTAATCTGACAAATTTCATATTTCAGTGGAGTAACTCCCGATACAGATCAAATTAACAAAGCCTTTACGCCTCAACTGTATTCCCATCATATAACTTAACTATATTTTTAGTATGGATTTCTGCTACACCATTATATCACGATTTTTTTTTTTAATATTTTTTTATTTTTTAAGGTAGAAACTGTACCAGAATACAGGTCTTCAAAACACTGATGGAATAACTTGGGTTTACTTCATATGACAGTTCAGTGCATACTTCAAACAATGGAAGTCAAAGTGTTAACACTACCAATTGAATAAAGGCATTACACCATAATTTTCTGTTAATTTTTCCTAAAAACAAAAGATGGAAAATACCTATGAATGGATTAATCTATGAGAACTTGGGGGTCAAGAATAGTACATAAAAATTGGCAATGTTGAAGTGGTAAGTAATAAACACTGACATTCCAGACCAAATTATACAGCCATAATGAAAATCTTCAGTATTGAGAAGGCTGCTTTATTACTTCCTCATACGGTCTCAGATTTAAAGTTTCTCAAATGCACAGGAAAATCTTTACTAAATTAATAATTATAAAATTTGTTGTTTCTTGAATGAAATTACGTGTTTCAACCAGGATGGACTATTGTCCTGAGCATCTAAACAATAAAGCCTGATTTATCTAAGCTAATTAGATTCACCTATCTTTGTATAATCCCATTTACTGTTCAGGTTCACCTGACTAATCCTGTCAAACAGTATTTTATTTTTAGGCTTTTTCCTCCTAATTTACATTTTCCAAGGAGTTTTACCAAAAGGCAGTTCTTTTATCACCTCATAATTATGCCTTTACTTTGGATACAAAATTATTATTGTACACAGGGATTCATCAGCAAATGAACAAGTGATGATTTGCCAGTGCTCTGTCATCACTTTAAAACAAGAAAACAGGACAATGCGTTATTCATGTAATAAATCATAAAACCTCTATTTTCTTTAATGCCCGTGTCTAAACAACAACCAGTCTACAGGGTCAATTTAACATTCAGATCCTTTATTGGCAACCTGCCATAGCGTATATTTGACCAAATTCAAGAACCAACACAACAATTTGCTTAGGTAACCAACTAGAACTGTTAAAGCCATAAAATATTTTTAAAATTATTTAAAAAAATACAGAATTAGTATTTTTGCTCTTCTTAATGTTCAGATACTTCATATTGGATTATTCAAAATGTCCTCTACGTAAGAAGTCTATCTCAAAATCTTCAAAGTGTTTTCCTTTGGAATTTGTCAAAACTTGTTCCTTTGCACAGGTATATAATATATGAACATACAGAGATTTAATGATTAAAAACTTGGAGGAGATGGGGAGGGAATTGTGTAAATTGCCAGGAATTTTGTTGCCTTTTCCAATAGGCTGCTGTTCTTGTAGGACTTAATTCTGCTATTTGGTATTAGCATCACTTGTTTCTTGTGCTACAGAAAACATTTTCGTACTATAGCCAAATAAGGCCACAGTTATGTATTTATTGCACATATACATGAAGTTCAATGTTCTCAAACATTTCATGTCTGTTTCTTCTCCAGCTGTTCTTAAAGGACATACCTGTAGATAAAACTTCATCAGCTCAAGA
Source organism: Anseranas semipalmata (assembly GCA_013399115.1). Taxonomy (NCBI): domain Eukaryota; kingdom Metazoa; phylum Chordata; class Aves; order Anseriformes; family Anseranatidae; genus Anseranas; species Anseranas semipalmata. The sequence goes on along the minus strand of VXAA01004783.1, from coordinate 234,864 downwards.
CTACGATTAATAAGTTTTAATGCTTGAGAAAAGCAAATCCTACTTGCTAATACTATACAATCTTCACACCAAAATAGGATATTTTACATGTGTATAATACACAACCTTCTTGAAATCAGTAATATCAGAATGAACATGTCTTGCAGAAACTGACAACTGTTTGACAACACTTAACATGGGCATTACCACATTTCTTCCAAGACTACCTCAGTATAGGAATTATAAACCTTTTATGTATATATGTTACATGTGTGTATATATATACACACACACACGTTCCTTCTACCTTTCCAATAACAACTCAAGTTGCTGGAAATACAGGCATACAAAGGCTGCAGAATGGACCAAAATTCTATATAATCTTGATGTACACAATTCATTCCACAAGTAAACATCGAGGTAGTGCTTTTCAGAGTCTGTTCTACATGGAGGCTGGGACATTAAGTGTTATGTAATAAAGTCTAAAGGTACCTGAGTTATCTTATATAAGCTTTTATATCATTCCTATGAATGAGGATAGAGTTTAAATAAAAATAACTGGCAGCTCAATCTAACATAAAGCATTTTTCTGAAACCCCATATTCTGAACGTCTTCATCGTGCGTTTGCTTCATATTTATCATATTCTCCTGCCTGACATAAGTACCTGCAGGAAGGCATCTTACACGTTCTGAGGAGCGACCTCACGTGTAACGCACTTTGATCCGTACTAATAGCCTTGTTGGCTGAATGACTGCTAACACTGCAATTACTTTGGGAAAATAGATGTGTTCAGGAATACGAGCACTTAAGAGTCATCACACAAAGCTTTTGGGGAACTAATAACCTAGCAAAAAAAAGGCAGTACAAACACAGGGATCTGTATGATTGTTGACAAAAGCGTTTGAAGAGGACAAAAGGACAAAATTGACAAGGTGATTAGGAAGCAGTTACAAATAAAGGGGAGTTGAAAGCGAGGGATTTAGCGAGGGACTTCATGGGACTAGCTGAATCCTCCATCTGCAACGGGCAACTTGAGAACTCCATTTCACAAGGAGTTAACCCAGTGCTAGCCAATTTCATCCTTACCACTCTGTATTTTGGCAACAATAAAACTGTATCAATTTTACTGAGAAAGCATTTGATTGGACTATTCAGATAGTCCAATGTGTAACCAATTACTTTCTGCTTGAATGTCTGCGGCAGCTTTGGGTAGCATTTGCTAGCACATGGGAACTCTGGACAGAATAAACATCTGAAAGGTGATATGTTGAAGGATCTATCTTCTCCATGGAAGACTACTTTCTGTAGTGTTACATTTACAAGCAATCCACTCTTCAGATTAAGTTCCTTGGCAGTTCTGTTGCTACACTGACTTTTGCTGTGACAGCAACACAGTTATACTACTAGCAGCACTTGATCAGTGCAGGAATTTATCATAATTTCTTTGATACCTAGAGGCATAAAAGATGCATGTGGAAAGCTATTATTTGTCGATGTAGTTTCACCATACCAACTTTTTAGAAGTGCTAACGATAGAATAAAAAGTGATGATCATATTGCTCTAAACAGTAGATTTTATGAAAAGCAAGTGAGTCCATTAACCACCCAAATTATTCTGAAAGGTCATGGAAAGTACTTCACATTTTTCTGCAATTCTATTGTAGCATTACCCTTGTGAATTAATTGAAAAAGAAAAGAAAGTGAGAAAAATCTTTCAGCACTGTCATAGCACCCATGTTTTATCCCAGGAGGCACTTCAATGCTTTAATGAGATCTATAAAAGACAATTAAATAATAATCTACTGTTTTCTACAAATTCAGGTTGGCTGATTAGGTGTTGAAAGTGTGAGAGTATGGGAGTACTTGTGGTTAATGTTAATGGTTATTCAGAAATGAGCATGTATGACCAGGACTTTCCACCAACGTAGCCAGACAGACTGCAAAAAGTGTAATTACTATTCTGCTCATTGCTTATGGAATTAAAAAAAGGACATGAACTTTTCAATATCTACTCTCCACCAAAAGGGAACATTATTAATTTCACCGTAAATTCTAAAAATATGTATTTTAAAATCAATGTGTGAACTTCTGGTACTAAATATTTAAAGCAAAACAAAATTTCTTTGTTCCATTAAGTGTCACATCAGTGCCTGTAACTTCATAGCTAGTCCGGAACAACTCAGATCTGTGTAATCTTGAATAGAACAGAACCTTACTAAAGTGTTCTTTCTTTTATAATAATAAATAAATAAATAAATAAACAAACAAACTTCAGCTTCTGTTTTATATGCCAGCTGAGATTCCTTGCAGTAATTCTTCCACATCTGCTCTGCAGCTTTCAGGTTTATAAAAGCAATATCTCCAAATTTCCTTTCATCAAAACATCCATATGCTGTGTTTTATGGATATGTTGTTAAGCTTTAATACTGGGGCACTAATTACATCTTGAATCATATGCTAAGGCTAAGAAAATATAAACATGTTGTTATTATGCATGTAATACAGAAAATCCTGAACAATCTAGCCAAAAATTCCTCAAAGCATGGTAACGCATCAAAATAAATGCACCTCAAATGATCACAAAAGTTGCAAAAATAAAATTGAGAGGTAAAGAAATTAAGCAAAGAATAAAACTAAACACAAGCTCAGGACTACACCACCAAATTCTAAACTCATAACCTAAAATAAAATTCTTTGGGAAAGGGGCTGGTATGGTTGGAGAAACCATTTGTCCAAAATATACATTTTTAGACTTTCTGAAGATTAAACACCATTGATACCTCCTTCTAATTTAAAGTTTGTAAGCTGCTGGCATGTTGTGGATCTCACCAGCTTTCCAGAGAACAGTCCATAAATGGGAGCAGTTGAGGGGACAGGGAGCATAAGATGCATGATCTCCAAATCAAATTAATCTTCATTATGTGCAGGATTAGAAGTTTTCTAGTGTCCTGACCAATCTGCAGTACTATATTATTTTTTTTATTTTTTCCCCTCTACTTCTCCTGGTGCTGTTGCTGCACACACAATACTCCCTTCCCCTGGAGGGCACAAGACCCTGCCCTCACTTCCATCTCTGACAGATAACAGGCTAAGCACAGCTCAGAAACTGTAGGTGGCCAGTGTACTTTACAGGACGTTGTATGAAAGCATGGTATGAGCTATATAAAAATCAGGGGGTCTAAAAATATCCATTTACCTCAAGAGAAAAAGAACCAGGCTGTATATCAAAAAATTGCAGCTTAATCCTACATGCCTCTGTCAAGAAGTTCCTAATGCCCCAAGAAGATTTACATGGGTGAAATTAAATATGAACAATGATTTTTCATTAATTACCTACCTGGAAGATATCTGTAAGTGTGCATACGAAATAGGACATCTGTTTTCTCTCAAAAAGTGATCAACAAAAACTGTAGAGAAGTGCCTTCAATCCTGAAATGAAGCTCTAAACATCCAATAAAAGGAGACTAAAGGAACATTAGAAAAACATTACCAAATGTCTGTGGACACCACAGAACTTGGAAAGACAACAGTGTCCTCTAGAAAATTTAAAAGAGCTGAATCAAATTGCCAAATATATTCCCCTTGAGGAAAACAGCCTGTGAGTTTGTTGAGCAAAACTCTGGCGTCTAGAATATTACAGGCTAATATAAAATAACACTCACTGCCTAGAAACCAAGGTTTCCAGGTTTCAAGAAAGGCACATTAAAGAAAAAAAAAAAAAAACAAAGTGTTTAACACTAGCTTTCCTATTTTCTTCCATTCTAATCCTGGGATAAGAGTTGTAATCTAAAGTAAGCAACACACTGTCAAGGGTATTCTTATATAATCAGAAGAGAACAAACTGTTCCTTTTCTTCCCTAAATCTGTACCCAGTCAGACAGACGGGGCTCATCACGAGAGCTTTGCTACAGAGTACTGCCGTTGAAAGAACAAAGATTTTCCCCCGACTTTTCCTTTCCCTTCTCTCTCCCCACAACCCTCCCCAGTGACTATGGAATACGGCGGGCTGTTCTCTAAAGGTGTGCGAGTCAAAATGATGTACAATAGAAATTTGCATCAATATTTGCCAGTTCTATTGATGCAGGAAATATGGTTAATCCTTAATTTCTACAGTTTGCTTATCTTAAAAAAAAAAAAAAATGCATTTCACACTTTCCTTCCCTAAAATACAACATAGCCTAACTGCACTAATAACATCATAAATTGGAATTAGCTACCTGTTTTTTATTACAGATTAAGAACTAATGAATTGCAGGGAAAATACAATTGTGTGGTTCCTGCAAGGGAAGCAGAATAGTGAAATGAATGACATGAGCAAAGCAGGCTTCTGGGATAGGAAAGCCTACCTTGCTATTTGTAACCCTCCCATAGGAGATTTTGGATTGTAGTATTTCTTTATCATTCTCCATTTTTAATAATGAAGAAAATGTTTTGCCATATGGCAAGAGTAGAGAACATTGGCTAAGCATTTTCATATGGACTTCCTACGTACTTTACTACAAATAGCAGAAAGCAGAGCCTAAATCATACCATATAAAGAAGTTTAATGAAGAAATTGAACACATCTATTACAAGGCACTGGTTGGAATAAAATATTTCTGGTAAAGTGAAAAAACTACACAATCAAGATTGCTTTTGTAAAGCATACAACTTTTTCCCTTCACTTCCTGATCAAAACTTGATAGTGGCTGAACAGCTTTACAGCAATATAAAGGAACGTTTGTTTTAAGAAATAAATTACAAATGGGAAAGTATAAAATAAATATTAGTATCTGATTCACAGTGCACTTTATATGAAAGAAAAGGGATTTGCCACATAGACTTTCCAAGTTATATAAAAAAGATTTTTCTCTCCTTTAATGTTCTTTAGCTTCCCAAAAACTTTACAGTACTTCCTATTAAATAGAACACCACCTACTAGTGCCAGCTAACCCCAGCAAAAAATTCTCCAGCTAACCTTTCAATGGAAAGCAGATTGAAGAGAATTTTTCCTAGCTCACTGCAGTTAAATGTATCGCCTCCTCTCTTTCTAACATTCCCCTGCCTTTAATTAAGTTGAAGTTGGAACAATTGCTCCCGAACTCAACCATGCTTCAAGCACAGCACTGCTGTGCTCGAAAGCTTGCCTGACTTTTCCATTCGATCAGTGGGTCTGACAAAGAGACTCTTCCAGCACACCTGGTCCTGCGCATACCCCTGTGCCGCGGCCACCAGCACAGCAGTTACTGGAAAACCCTGCCACTGGAAACATTTGGCACTGGGGCCCTGAGGGTTAGGAGCAAAAAGATACACGCGCCCTGCCTCTGCACCCGCACCCGAGAACCTGCTCGGGAACTACTCGGGTGTCGTTCCCCCTCCCCCCAGTAAAAATCACGGCCAAACAGGCAATGTTTCTGCAAACGCCCTAAACAGGAGAAAAATAGGGCAATAGTTACAACATGCTTATCAACTGCTCAGACAGCACACGTGCTCTACTTTTGTGCAAATTTAGAAGTGACTATCATTCTAAACTTAGCCTAACCCATCAAACATTACTACCAAACAATTTCAATGAGAGAATGTAGTTGTCCCCCAGCCCCCTTCAAATTTTTGTTTGTTTTTAAAGAATGCTTAGGACATACGCTAGATATACAGACAGTACAATACTCAGAAAAATCCAATATTAGTAATGACATTTACGTAACATTGTGTACATCACAATGCACGGAAACTTTTGTCTAAAACTGTGGGTTTGAATTTTTAACGTGGCTTAATCTTACACAGAGGAATAAATAGAGCCCCACCTACCGACAGAACAGCCACAGTACAGAGTAAAACTTAACTTCATACTTGCTGACCAGAAAACATGAGTTTTCTTTCCAACTGCCTTCCATACAGACCCCAGAATCACTTTATACCAGCAGGGCAATAACTGAAACTTCTCATTTTCCCTTTGCTAAATATTTAAGCTCAGATGACAAAGTAGTTTCTCGTTATCCTTCCCAGAATTTACTGCTACTTGGCAGAATAACATAGGAACTTTACTCTGTAGTGTCAGAAAATAAAGTTCAATACAAAATTAATTAAGGAAACAAAAGAATCAACTGAAACCTATTTCAATGGTTAATCTGTACATTGTATCTCATGTATTGCCTCCCATGTTCAGGCTCCTAAGAACACTTTATTTAGTCTACAAAGAGCACTGTGAGTTATCCTCTAAATATTTTGTAACTTTAGTGAAGTTTGTTTTCCAAGTAATAACTGGGATCCTTTCTCCTGGAATGGGTAGACATAATTCTAGAATTTTGTTTTAAGAATGTTAGTATTTAGTAATAGCCTTCATCACTTAATGGAGTATGTGACTATCCGGTTGCAAATAATTATTTTAATGTTGTCTACTGAAAACCTTTTTTTTCCCCTCCTTTCCCTTGAAACTTGAATTTCTATATAATATATATAATTGACCCCAAAAACCTACAGAACGTCCAATTGAAAATTGCAGAGCTTCTCCACAAAATTCTTTCACACTCAGTTGTCTCCTACCTACGTCTGTTACAGTACGCTCATGAAGTCCATTGCTGTTCCTTTACAGCCCAAGAAACAAATGGTGTCAAGTCACCCTACAATGAGTTAATTTTGTGCATATAAAGCAAAGAAGAGGCTGCTGGATAGACTGGCTAACATTGCTAGTAACTCCCTATTATGGAACTTTTCTTCCCTCTTCTATTTTCCCCTCTATAATGCCAAGTCACACCCAGAAATAAAGATTCATTACACACACAAATCTCTCAAGCAGGCTAATACCCTTGTGCAGTTCTGTTATCTTCTGCTTTTACAAAACCAGACACTATTGTAGGAGGAATCTGTTACAATAAAAATTAAAAAAAAAACAAAAAAAAAAACAAAAAAAAAAACATTTTTTGTCATGTTTAACAATGGTGGCAATTTTGCAAACAAGATAATAGTCTTTTTTTCTTCTGTGTCTTCCTCTTTGGTGAAAAGTTAATTATTGAAACGGTAGATAATGGGAAGTACAGGGATGAATTAAGTATTACCACTTGATGGAAGGGACAAGACTTGAATTCAAATCAAGATGTACAGAAGGGAGGAAAAAAATACAAATGCCACTTGAACAAAGGAAAATACAGCTTTACTGACCTGTCCATGCCCCGGTTTTCCCAGTTAAGATATTACCGTAGGGAGAAAGCTGATGGAGCTTCTTTTCGTCTGCAGCTTGTTTTTAAGACATAAACAGTGACACAACTTGCTAACAAGTAATAGCGGAATTTGAGGCATACATTCATACTTAATAGGGACTCATTCATTAGCAGTTCTTTCATAAAGCTTTTACAGTCACTACATTCAAGTATGTTCTACTAATCAATGCAAAGCCAGAGATTAATTCAAGTTCATTTTATTAGCAATGATGAATATAAATCTCTTATGAAAATATTCTTGACATTTCAATATATAAGGATTGTCTATAAAAATATACTACTACATAACAAAGCCAGTAACTTCTACAAAACATATCATTTAACATATATTTAACAATATATAGGACACAGTAAAAATCTGTTAGTTAATGCTGGGGGTATTTATACCCCATTTTTGTCAAATGACAGCTCACATAAAATATGAAAATTACTCATTCTGATACGCAGAAGTGCTATCATCAACAATTTATAGAAGTGTGTATGTTTTGCCTGCAGCTACCTGCATCTGCAGGACCATAAAGCCACAACTTTTCTTTGGATGGATAGGCAGTTACGACCACGAAAACATTCTGTTGGTAACTGCAAAGTCCTGCTGAAGTCAGTGTTGCACATCTCCTATCATCACTGTGAACCCTGAATACACGCATAGACAGAGATCATGCTTCTACTACCCTTGTGGGATTGATGACAGATGAGCCTGCAATGGTTAACAGAGAGCTGGAAAACAGATCCTTCCTGGTTAATTACTGCCAATTTGGAAGGAAATAACTTTTTAGCAGGCTGCCTCTCTAGAAATAAACTTGCCTCCAAGAGACAGCTCCTGCACAAAGCTCATCAAAGAGAAAATACAGAGGGGGGTCTTTATACTAAATGATGATCAAGGGTAGTATTACCCATCTTATCATCAAGTACAGGAAGATCCATCTTAGAACAGCTTTTAGAAAGAGCCTAGTTTCAGGTTTCAGAAGAAAAATGACACATTGAACTAGTTATTTCATGAATGATGTTATGCTGAGGTTACTTCAGGTCTGGTGTTAGACAAATGCAGGAAATCCATTTTAATGCACTTGTCCACACAATGAACTTGTCATATTCTTAGTGTAGACATACCTAGACGGCTTTTAGAGCATTCTTTGACAACCAGCTTAACCTGAAAGAAACTGGCTGCTGCACAGTGACAGTACACAGCTTTTTCAGCTACCAGCTTTGTGTAAGAGTCAGGTACATAAGGCTTTAAGGCTATAAAGTCTCACTGAAGACAACAGATGATTACTGTGGTTTGCATAGTAAAGAACATAAGAAACATGCTTGTGATGAATCAGTAACAAACTAAATCTTTTAACCCTGTTTATGTGCAAAACAACCAATAATTACTTATTACTCTCTATATTCAGGATCCACTGAAATCAGTGTGTTGAATTAATACATTGAAATTCCAGAGTAACTTTACAGAACAGCAGTTACAATGCAACAATATTCCATCATATTACAAAGGAAAAGCTTCCTATTAGGAAAGCACATTTATTGTACTTAAATACTGTAAAGATCATAAGACAACATTAGTAATATATTTCTGACGTAAAGCTTAGAAAAAAAGTTACATTTGACCCTGAGGAATATGCTTGCTCTATGAAAACTAAACTAAACGAAAAATCCATCAGAAGAAAGGAAGAAAAGGAAAACTGATCTGAAATAACCAAGGCTCAGCCAATTTCATTTCAGATTCTCAAACAGTAAGCTTGGTGGGAGGGAGGGGGCAGAGAAAAGAATTTGACCATCTTACTAGGCATTGTAAAGAAATACTTTCAATTACTTAAAAAATAGGGTATCTATCCTTTTGCACAATTTCATTCTCTTCAGGGCTTCCAACTCAAGAAAAAAATATTACCAATTACTCTACCAAGACGCTGACTTTAGGTCAGCTTACTTTCTGCACTTACATACATGCATAGTGCAATAAAACAGTTTTTTCTTCAGTAGTGTATACTTCTCTACTATGTGTAAATAAGATTTGTAGCTACTGAAATCATATGAGCTAAAGATTTTTTCGATACAAGCTTCCACATTATTTTTATTCTGTACTGACAAAGTAGTAGTTTAAATTGCAGAGTGTGAATGCTGTCTAACTCCCATTCTTAATGTTTTGACGTGATGATCAAGTTCAAGACGCTCTGGTTTTGCCCTCTCCAACAACCCTACAAAAAAGTTACTCAGCTGGATCAGCTCACCACAGAACCACATAAGCACTAGCACCAAGCCAATGGGAGGAACCCAGACTAGCTGACAACCCAAATTTACATCAATGTGAACTGCTTTGGAACTGCACCTTTATGAGTGTTAACTTACAAACACACATATATAAACATGAAGTGAAGCAGTAAAAAAAAAATGCAGTCTATTTTCTGTTCCTCCCTTGAAGGGTGTTACTCAATGCCACTGATGGCTGAGCAGCAGGAGAAAGAATCCCAGTCTACAATTTCAAATATTAAGTGAAATGAGTGCTAAACTGGAATTTTATTATTAGACCACGTTTTAAAGAGATGTGAAAGCAGTTTCATGCTATTCCTGACCATGACAGGAGAAGCTGAACATCAGCCATCAGGAGAAGCAGAGAACAGACAGCTATATGCAGAAACTGATTTTAATCACCAGGATGGAATCTGCTTGTGTCCATAAACATATACAGATTCAGGGTGTTGGTTTAAGTACAGAATCTTGCACAAAGATAGCTCCTCTCATCTAATACATCCCAAAGTACTACAGATGTTCCACTTCTTCAAGACTCAACTCTCCTAGAGCCGGTCTGCCAGGATGCAATGCTTATTGGCTACAGCATGCTCCTTTAGAAGACATGGGACTGCGCAAATAACTGGAACACCCTGTGATACAAAGGACCAGATAAAGATCCAAGGTAACTTTTTCTTTAAGGACTACTGAGACAAGACCCAAAAGCACACAAGAATTCATTTGGGAAAATCCCCCTACCTTACACTGAACAAGAAGGACACTGAGATCAACAACAAGCCTTTTTCCTTAGTATTTGTCACTATCACAATAAAACCTATGAAAATGAGAAGCTGTGTAAGAGAAGTAACTAAATGTGATTTCAAAAGTCCAGCTGGAGAAATGGGGCTGAAGCTGCCCACTAGCAGTGCCTGATGCAGCATGTGTCAGATGCGTATGCACAGCTCCACCCTCCCACCAAGCTCTCCACAAACCTGTTCTATAGCATCTGTGCTACGACCTTGGCTAACTCACATTTTCTGTGAAACCACAGTTAGTCTGCACTCTCTTGTAAACTCTTAGGAAACAGAAGGATTCACATTAAAACATTTGGCTAATTTTATGAAGGCCAAGAAAACTTAAACATGGTCTTTTAAAGAACTTTTGTACAGAATAATTTAAACAAATTACTCCTAAGTAGCATTTAAAATAATCTATATTAAATATCTAAAAAATATAATCTTTTGCATAGAATAAAGAAAAGTGCAGCTACAGCGTAACATTCCATACCACAAGAAATGGCTAATTTACAAGTGGTATACAGTTAACTTTTATCTCTCCTGAGACTGCAGCAACTAAAGTCATATTTATTGAGAACATTATATTAAAACAAAGGGATTACACTGTTTCATTATGCCTCTAAAGCAAGTACAAACATCAAATTGTTTTTTGTTTTTAAAGAAAGCAAAGCTGAAAGATTAACTCTTGAAAATTATTTTCTCTTGACATGACTTGGAAAGATGAAATATCCTTCGTTCTTTTAGAATTACAATAAATAAAACCCTATACATTTGGTTTCCGGTTGTGTGGAAAAAAAAAAAAAAACTAGAAAGCCTGTAAATGTGCAAGCTTCATCTGTTCTAAAAAAAAAGCTGAACGTTCATAGGATTATAATTCTTCATTCCCTTCTAACTTTTTTGCACTGCAATCCCTCTGGTAATCAAGCCCAGTATAATACCAAATAAGCCTGAGAGAAGTCTATTTCCACTGCTCAGAAGAATAAGGTCTAAAAAGTGGAGAATTAGGTACAGGAATTTTAGGAAAATGAAAGCCCAGCAACTGTTTTCCGGTTTAGATGGAAAGCAAGAGACCTTTAAATATCTTCCTACTTCTCATATTTGCATATCTAAATATGAGAAAAAAGCATATACCTAATCAGTTAAAACACCTTCAATTTTTGTTGTTTAAAAAAAAAAAAATCAACTTTTATTGGGTACAACTCGATACTATAGTTTCATAAATGAGATATTTAAAATAAATAAAAATAAATATTTTATATATTTCAAGATTGCTCATTTCTGTAATGAAATAGTGTCCGAGTTGTTAGATTTCATTTTGTTTAGCTTTTTTTGAGCTTTGTTGCCACTTACGAATGGCAGTTCCAGAACTACTAGCTACTACGCAAAGGGCGCCACCCACAGTCCACCAAGTTGGTAGATGATTGAGAAAAAGAATCTGTAAAATAAAAGCAAACACCACATCCATTGTTTTCATTATGGCTACTGGTCCGGCTTTCTCTATCTGTAATGCTTTTGTGAGAAATATCTGACCCCCTAATCCTAACAAGCCTATCAATATTAGTAAAACTCTGTCTTTACCGCAATACGGTAATCTCCATTCATTCATAACAAACAATGCTATAACACATCCAATTAAACCAATGACTGCATAATACCAAATTGACAGAAAATAATGCACAGATTTTCCCACCTTTCTTAGTATAACAAAAGTTGAAGCTGATGATACTGTGCTTGCAATTGCTGCAATAGTTCCTTTAAGATGATCTGCGTAACTTCCTTCAATCCCCGTAACGTTTGACCCAAACAGAAATGGTGGCCTGGCAATAAGAACCACTCCAGTGATCGTGAAGAGGGTAAACAGAAGGTCCCAAAGACTGTATTTCTCTTTGAGAAAGATCCATGCCAGCAACGATGTAAAAACAGGACTGCTAAAAGTTATAACTGTGGCATCAGCTAGAGGCATTACTTGGAAAGCATAGTAGAGAAGAATCATTGCACTAGAGCCAAGGAGTCCTCGGAAGAAAAGAAAAATTCTTTTACCTTTTGGTCCCAAAAACCCTGTTCTGAAAATTAAGAAAAACAAAAGTGTCACATTAATGGCATTGACTTGCTTATTTCATGACCAACATCCAATTATATTTAAACGTACAACACTTCCCAAATGAGGGACCTCTCTCAAATGTTAAAATATTTTTAACTGTTTGATCACAGAGCAATTTATTCCCATCACCACACACCAATCACATTCAATGTCAGGAACCTATTCTAGCATTAGTTTTTTGCCTGCAAAATAACCCCAAAGTATCTACAAATTATCTCCTATTTTTAAGAACGCTACTTCAGAAGACCGATATATCTGATATAAACCATGCAGAAATTTTTACAATTCAGGGAGTAAAAGATTTTCAGTTTTCTTAACTGAATTAAGAAGTTATCAACTAATCCAAAACAATGCAGTTAAGCATATAAAGTCTGAATTACAACAATATCGCAATCTGATTTAACATCCAAATTACTGAGTGATAGTTCTAATATCTACTTTTAAGAAATAACTTTAAATTTTTGCTAAACTTACTTGTAGTATATTAAACCAGGAAGAACAAATGCCATTTGGAAAATGCATCGAAATGCACTCACTTCCACTGAATGTACATCTTCTATCTTTTTAAGAAATAAAGAGGCCACTGAGAAAAGGAAGGCAGACAGTAAGGTATAAAAGAGACCAAGTCCTGGACAGGCAGCTTTCTTCTTTGTTCCTGCAACAGATAAACTCCAGTTAATAATGATCTAGCTAGCTATCAGTACATTTCTCAAGTGACTCTACACACTGCTGTTTTGTGTACATTTTTAGCCATTTTTGCAGTAGACAAAAGGGTAAGCAAAAGAAACAAATGCAAATACTACATTCATTTACTAGACCTACCCTGAAAACGTGTTTCACTAATCACCACGGCCCTCCTTTTTTCCTTAAAGCAGGAGACAAAAGATGAACTCTAACACTTTGGATACAAAAACCTTCCTACACTTCTCGCAGTCCTATGTCAGTGAGTAGGCTTTACTTCTTGGAGGCATCTGACGACACTTTGGGATATCCATTGTAGGACTAGTCGTGCAATTCTGATACCGTCCATACTCAGTAAATAAAACTGACTGCAAAACGGTCCACAGTCAGATTATGAAACACCAAAACTTATTATCAGAGCATTAGTGGATTATTGAATAAGTTAATTAAGGTTCCTAAGCAACAATTTAGTTTCCTCTCTTACACACACGTACATGTAAAAATTGCGTAAAGAACCTCACTTCTGTTACACCTCATATTGCAGCTAAATCACTAAATTTGACCTAGAACTACCGAAGTTTTATATGATGTTCTTATCTTGCTGAAAGAACCCAACTATTTTCTTCAAATAAATATCAAGCAGACATTTTCAACCAGAAGAAATTTAAGTGCTTAGCTTTAAAACATCATAGGCCTGCTGATAATTATACAAATTCCACAAAAACCTTAGTTTCACCTTTGGTTACACTTATCTATCAGACTTTCCTTTCCTGAAGCAGTCTCCTAAGTCTAATGGATCTATTCAGCCTTGCCTCAGGCCTGCTTCAGTGACATACTCTTCCTCATTCCATCCAACTTCTCCACCCTCTACTACAAAAAGAAAAAATAAAAAGTGAAAGCAAACAGAGGGTGAGCCACTGCTGACCTCAGTAGTCACTGAGGACCTCCACTGAAACCAGCCAACACTGTCTCCAAAGAAACCAGCTTTTTTATTATTATTATTATCATTTCTTTGCTGCATAAGAGGAACAGTCTTGCCACTGAACCTAGAGGTGAGCACCATGGAAAAGAGAACCTCTCTCAAGATTAGAGTGTTAACTCACTGTCTTTTTTCTTTGTGGCTACATAAAATAATGGGGGTTGCCCTTTCTTCTGCAACACTGTCTAAAGACAACAGCGAGAACTCCACATCCACAAGTGGTGTTTTGGTAAAAGGATGTCTCATCTCACACAGTGTGGGAGCCACCAAGCCTCATGGATCCCTTGAAGCATAATCAGCAGGGCACTGCTGTGAGTTGCTTAGCAACTACATATGGTTTTGAGGGTTGTTTTTTGTTTTGTTTTGTTGGTAATTAACAAAACTCATCACAAACCATTTTGATCCTCCTTGAGATCAACACTCAAGGCTGAGGGACTGTTTCTTACTACCAAAGAGCTGAGGCTGTGGGCCGACACATTCAGCACAGCACTGGTTCCTGCTTTAACAGTTCTAAAGACCCAGGCTTTACAATTGCAAACAGGATTTAACATAGGCAGAAGGCCTACTTTCAAGAAACATTGCCACACTACAGCTGAAAATGAATGACAGTTTCTACTAGATAGAGATATTTCTATTTAGCGACTGTCACTTATACAAAAGGAACTATTAAAATTGCCACTAACCAGCACAGGTCATGGACATCTACCAACTATGAAACAGAGCAGATTTAAAAAACGCTCATGAATTACATAATGTCCTAATCCATACAGTCATGCAACAGAAATACAAAATCAACAACACCTCTAGTATTAAAGCAAGTGGAATCAGACTGGCCAATAACCAAAATGGGAAATCCAAATGCAGGCTGGCTTATGGGACAACACAGCACAAACAGAACTATTAACTTACTTCAGGCACTACAGCTTGCCTGATTACTACAGAATGAAGCCAATCTAAATAATGGAAGTGTTGAAATGGAAAACCTGTCAAATTACAGCAAAGTAAGCTAAAAGGATCTTATACCAGAATTAAGCTTTGGATTAAAAGAAAAACCCCAAAGGAATTCATTTTTGTAAGGCACCCAATATACCTAACCTATCAGAAAGGGTATCTTGTAATACTAGAACTTAAACCATCATTTCATATTGCCAAAGCATGTGCTCAATGCAATGAGAAAGTACTTGATTTCCTTTTAAAAATAAAATGGTGCAAGTTCTTCCACCAAAAACAAGAATTGCAGTTCTGCAAGTACTTATTTAAAAATATGTTCTAAAAAGAAGTTAGGTTAAGATAACATTCCCACCCCACAGAATGTTAGGCCTCCAAACACTAACCCAATGCCGTCAAGACACTCAAGCACTCATGTTTTTTGTTAAAAGCTTTGCAGTCTGAAAATTAAAAGTTTCAAGTAGTACCCACCTACCCTTTTCTGAGCGGCTATAGATTTGAGATGTGGCCTTCCAGTTTCATTCCCTGGCCACCTCCATGCAGAAGGCTTTCAAACAATCTTCCACTCCTGTTTCAAGTCCTAGTCAAATGCCTCCCACTGCACACCGTTTTCTGTGTGAATTTTCTTTGTTTGCATTTTAATGTCATGCTTTCTAACAAACAGCTTTTATACTTGAAAAACACATATGGTAAAGAAAACAACACTTCTTACATACATGCATCTCAAGAGTGGTAGCAAAGGTGCAGGAGTACTGGCTATGGGGAAGAGGTCAACAAGAACTTAATTCTCCCAGACCTTCAGGAAAGCCAGGAGAAGGTGATCTGTTCTTCACACAAGAAGCACCAGAACAGTTCTCTCAGACCACAGGAAAGCACCAGGAGCACAACAGCTTGCTTATGAACTAACCATGGTTATGCAGACAAAAAGTTCATGCAGTCATAAAGTTCAGCTATTGACTCAACATTTTGTTAGACAAATTACAAAACAAAACAAAAAAAGTCTTCTTTGGCAAATAACTGCAAGTTTCTCAGGATTTCAAATATTGTCTTTTCCAAGCTTTTCCTCAGAAGTGACACTAATATAAACTTCAGTGGTACACTATCTCTTTTCTCCTCTCCATAGCTCCCTGTTTAACAAAGACTGCCATTCTGTATATTTCATATTCAACAGGAAACATATTTTCAATGTAGTTGCTTAAAAATTAAAAACTAAGCACTTAAGTACTTCAGACGACTTAAAAAAATATTTTAAGGTAGCATTTATGTTTTAAAAGGAAGCCACATTAAGCTTACAAAAACATGTTGCTGCATATTTCACACTAAGGTTATGGCTTCAGCAATTCAAAATAACCAAGTAAAGTGAGAGACAAAGAGAAAATAAAGAATACACTCACACGAAAGTAAGATAAGAACTACCATGGAAGCCATAGCTGCAAGCTTACAGAGTTCCTCCCCCTTACTTTCAGGACAGCAGCGATATCCCTTCTCAAAATATTTACAGGGCCATAAGTTGAGCCAGCTAGCCACGGCGCTTCGATTTACCCAAACCCATACCGTCTTAAAAACGAGACAGAAACAAACCCCAAAAACCTGTGACACCAGGAAGCGCTGTTCTCCGTCAGGGACAAGCGCTACCGCGGCTCCCCGTGCAGAGGGCCGCCAGCAGCAGGGGCGGCGGGACGGGGTCGGCGTTGCTGCCCAGCGACGGGAAGGCGGGGGGAGCCGCGGGGAGACCCCGACCCCTCCAGCAGGGCTGGCTTGCCGTTTCGCCAGCCTTCCCCTTCACGACGGGCCGGCGTGGCCGGCAAAGCGGAAAGGGTCGGCACGAGGTGGGGAGGGAGAGGAAGGGGGGCGAGGCCGAAGGTGCCCGCAAGCGGCCCAGCGGCCCCCGCCGGCTACCAGGTGCGAGCCGCCGCGGGAGATCTCGGAGGCGCGGGGCCAGCTCAGGTGCCTGGCGCCCTCTGCGGCCGCGCGAGCTCACCCCGCGCCCCGCCACCGTGTGCCGTGAGCCCCGGTGCCCTCGGGGCCGCTTCCTCTTCCTCCGCCCCGCCGGCAATGTCACCCCGAGGGCGCTGCTCCCCCTGCCCCGCTTACCAGACCTCCCCCCCCTCCCTCCCCTTCCTCACCGGGTGCCTTGTAGCAGCACGGCCAGGGCAAGCCCGAGCAGCAGCCGCAAACGCGGCGCTCTTCGGTGCCCGCCGCCTCCGTGCCGGGCGCCGGGTACAGGCAGGGCTGCCCCGTACCCGCATCGTCCTCCCGCCTCAGCGGCGCCTCCGGCTCCTTCCCTGCCTCAGCCGGAAGAGCGGCAGCCTCGCCGGCCTGACACAGCACCATGAGGACGCCGGGCTGCGTGCGATGCTGCCGGCTCCTCGCAAGCCGGCGGGCACCTGGCTTCCTGCGCATGCGGTGCCACCGCCCAGCGCCGCCCGGCTCCCTCCCCCGGCCCGGAGCGCCATACACCCGAGGGGCGGGGGCGGTTACAGCCGGTCACGGACCCGCCTGGAAGCGGTCCCTGTCCTACGGCAGATACCTGCCCGACTGCCGCGGGGAGCCAGGCGCCTCTCCCCGGGACAAGGGGGATCGCGCTGCCGGCTCTCCCCCAGTGCCGCCCGGACCGTGGTGGCCGCCTGAGAGGGACCCGGCGCGGGCGGCGGAGAGCTGTGCCCGGGCGAGGGGCCGGGGCTCGGCTCTGCGGAGCGAGGCTGCAGTGCCTCGGGAGGGGGAGCCCTCACCTCACCGGAGAGAGCGGCGGGGCTGACCCCTCGCCAGGCCCCGCGGGTGACCGCTAGGCGCGGCCGGAGCCGCCGTCGGTTGCGGCGCGGAGGGTGGGGGCGCCGGGCGGCCTGCTAGGGCCGGGCGGCCCAGGCCGCGGCTGCTGACAAACTTTGTGAGGCGGTGCTCCTGGAAGGAGATAAAACTGTGGAAAACGATGACGCAGAGTTATTCCAGGGACGTTGTTGCGTCATCTGAGCGCCCGAAATAAAAAGTACATAGCGTTTGCACGAGACTGCTACCTCACAATATCGGCTCCTCCAGCCTATTCAAGGCAGGATTTGCACTGCTGTTCTAACGATATAATTGAGCTTTTCTTATAGCTGTTCGATGTTCTGTACATCACAGTTTGAAACCCTGCTGGTCCAGTCTCTGCACCTATTTGAATAGCTCGGCTTTCTTTCCATGGGCCCATTAAAATTTAATTGTTATGTCAGCAGTGGCACTTCTGTGACAGAGCTGCTGCCTGCACCAGCTGCATCCATAGAGGTCAAAATGGAGATGGAGCAGGTGTCTCGGGGGAAAATGCATTCAATGTGCATATGGAAAGCCTTACAGGACTGTTAGCAGGGTAGGAGCATCATTTAACCACTTCCTGACTGTATGTTTTCTTTAAATAAAGCAATGCTGCCTATGTGTTTAGGCAGGAGAATCAGGAAGGGGAGCTGGCCCAAACAAATAGGAAGCAGAGCAGCTCCTTTTCTTTACCCATCAAAGAGTATAGAGAAAAAGAAACAGAACAAAATTTGAATGCTAAAATTCTTCCCTTTTGAGCAAGTTGAGCAGTTATCAATAATGAAAATAGGGAGGGATTTCTATTTAGGAATCTCTAATAACAGATTTATGCTCCCACTAATCTTTTAGTTGCATAAATTAATTAGTGTTTATTTATTGTTAACAAGGGGAAATGAAATCTGTAGCTTTAGCAAAGTGAGTACTACATGGTAAATATAATCTTCACACAAAGTATTTCAAACTTTCCCTCAAGATAGTCATAAAAACTATTTCAAGCTTTCTTTGTCTCCGATTTAGCGCTTTTTATAGTCCATGCTAATCCACTGGAGGCTATAAGTAGTTCATTATCTAGGAGCTAGCATTTGATTAATATGACCAGAATTATTTCACAAATTGTTCTTAACTAAATGTTACATACATTATTATATCAATTATTAAAAAGAGAAAATAAAAAATCAATTTAAAAGTCTGCTAAAATCAGGATTAATTCTTTTTAAAGATTTACGTTAGGTGACCTCCTCTTGCTATAAGAGAAGAAAATAAGTATCTGCTGCACTAGATATAACCCACTTTCATTAAGGCTTCTATCAGCATGGTCCACTACGAAGTCCGTACTGAAAGCTATGCTAAATCTTTCCACTGAGGAGATGATCACACAAAGGAGAGACTCAGGCCAGCAAAATTTCCCACGCAGACATCCTTAATTATGAATTTGGTTTTGTCTAATGCATTTACCTGTCAGTCAGTTCGGTTTAATTTAGAGAGAGGTGCAAACACACATGGAAGCCCACTACTTTCCCCAGAAACTTACACTTTGCTGTACCTCAGGACAGCTTTTACAGGTCACTGTTTCACGGATCACCATAAGAAGTCACAGCTGTCCTTTCCCATAGAATTGTCAGTGAAGGGCAGCAGTGGAAATTGTGCTTCTCATCAACCATCCTGAGGGTGGCAATCCCTCAGGCCTCCAGGAGGAAGACCTGGCACTTCCCGGGCCAGAGAGTGTGGAGCAGGCTCACAGAGCGCAAGCACCCACAAAGGTCCTGTCTCTTACCCAGTGACAGCATTAGGTAAGTTACCTCTGGAGCCAGCAACAGCAGAAGCAGCTGTTTGACTTGGGTGTTTAGCAAGGAAAAACAGAGGCAAAACATTTTATCCATACTACAGGCACAGAACGAAATTTAGTGAGTTCTTATGATTTTGGGCTACTTGTTATAGCCTTATACTTTGTTAAAATATGCAGATTATATATTTATTTTACAGTTCTGCCACTGCTAAACCCAAAGCTAAATTGCACCACAGACAATTTCGAGGAGACTGCAACACCCTCTTCTGTCCTCCCACCTTTCCTCCCCTGTGTGTCTGGCTTTGAACAGAACATCTGAAGGCTGTGCTTGTTTATGCCAAAATACACGAAGTGTTCTGTTTGCTCCTGGTCAAACTGCCAGTGAAACTGCCAGGCTTGTCTTGGCTTGAAAGCTTCCACATTCTGTTTGTAAAGTACAGCCCTCTTTTCTGAATAAGGAAAGTGCTTCCAAAATGACAGCGCAGCTGCCCAAACTAACCGGTAGGCAAATGTAATTTGCAGTCAGGCTGCCCTAGATTGGAAAATTAAGTAGCTGCATAAAAGTGACAAGTCAATGTTTTATGCAGCTCTTTCAAGTACAGATTAAGCCTCGTCTGTGTAATACTATGCTGAGAACTAGCTGTTCCTTTCCCCAGCACATTGCCAGCTTGCAGCCAGCAGTAGAGCAGTAAGCACCTCCTATAGTATCTTCTCTGAGTGCAAAGTCCATAAGAAAAAGTTGCAGGGAGCTTGGGCAATTTGACCATTCTGACTCACATATAGAAAATATATAGCTCTATACTCACATATTAAACTACAACACCAACTAGAATGGCATTTATCTAAGCTGCTTTTCATGTTATAAGTGCAGAGAGGGGGCCACCTTCTGTATAGTCAGCACTTGCCACACAGAGAGTTTTCACGGGTTATTCTTTTCAAAGGAGTGCTCTTTTCAGTCCTCATCCACAATTTAGGCAGACAGTTTTTGTCATTGTAAATCCCAGAAACAAGTCAGTGCTTCATTACAGGTTGAGATGTAGAACTGACAGGTACTTTACAGTAAAGTACTGTAATGAGTCATCTGGTCTGGGTCTGTGTGCCTGGTGAGCAATCTTTTGGTGTTAGGTTTCCATCTCCCTGCCTGCAAGCGCTGTCTCTGACTCCTCAGAGTGGCTTTTCAGAAATTCTCACAGAAACAGGCACAAATGACAAAGCAATTATGTGAGTTTTGTGGAGAAGCGTGGGTGTTTTCTTTGAGATTATAAGAACTTTATCCATTATAACACCATTTATTTTATCCAAT
Source organism: Anseranas semipalmata (assembly GCA_013399115.1). Taxonomy (NCBI): domain Eukaryota; kingdom Metazoa; phylum Chordata; class Aves; order Anseriformes; family Anseranatidae; genus Anseranas; species Anseranas semipalmata. The sequence continues at coordinate 214,079 of VXAA01004783.1, read as the reverse complement.
TCTGAGATATCCTAATAAGCTTTTTGAAGCACTGTTGCATCTTGGAGGTTTAGTGAGAACTAAAGAATATAAATCCAATTGGTCCTGGAGCTGAACTCGCCCTTCCTCACCTCATGTAAGGGCAGCATTGGCTCCACATAGCATAGACAGAGAAGACAGCAGGTTGGATTTCTGGGTACTGCATGTGGAACATCCCTAGTTATGTATAGCCCAGCGTGATCTTAACACCGCTGTGCCAGCACAGTTATGTACTGTTTAAGCTACAAAAATAGTAGAAGATTTAAATCAAAACAGCAAATTGTACTGATGGCTTTTATTCTATAAAAATCCTACTTCTTTAAAACCAATGTTAAGATCTTAATTTGAGATTTAAGTTGTCTAGCAATAAAATTCATTAAAACCAATATAAGCTAGTGCAAAAAAAGTAACGCTAAAATAAAACCTGCATTTGCTCCTTTCCTTCTGGAAAGGTTTAGCGATAAAATAGATCAGCTCCTGAAATGTATCCAACTCTTAAGTGCATTGTAATAGCAATTTACCTCTCTACATGAATGCCATAAAACAAATGTTCATTGCAGCACCAAGGAGGTTCATTGTCCAGGTCATTCATTCAGGTGCATGGTCAACCGAGGGTTGCTTGGAAATCATGGAATGGCTGAGGTTGGTAGGCATATCTGGTGCCTTGAAAGGTCATCTAGTCCAAGCCCCCTGCTCAAAGCAGGCCAGCTAGAGTAGGTTGTTCAAGACTGTGTCCCTTGGGGTTTTGAACATCTTCAAAGATGGAGACTGCACTACCTCTCTAGGCAACTTGCTCCAGTGTTCAATGAACCTCACAGGAAAAAAAAAAAAAAAAAAAGTATGTTTAAATGGATTTTTTTATTTGTTTTTGTTTGTTTGTTTGTTTTTGTATTTTAATTTGTGCCCATTGCCTGTTGTCCTGACACTGGACACCATTGAGAAGAGTCTGGCTCCATCCTTTTTATACCCACCCCGAGTCAGATATTTATACATATTGGTAAGAACCCCCCCAAAACTGTCTCTTCTCCAGGCTGAACAGTCCTAGTTCTCTCAGCCTCTTCTTGTATGACAGATACTTCAGTCCCTTAATCATCTTCATGGCCTTTTGCTAGACTCACACCAGTATGTCCCTGTCTTTCTTGTACTGGGGAGCCAAGAACTGGACACAGCACTCCAGATGTGTCTCACCAGTGCTGAGTAAAGGGTCAACAGTCTACCTAATGCAGCCCAGGAGGCTGTTGGTCTTCTTTGCTGCAAGGGTGCATTGCTGGCTCACATTCAGTTTGTCCACTAGGATGACCAGGTCCTCTGCAAAGCTGCTTTCCAGTTGATCAGGTCCCAGTGGATTCTGTTGCATGGGGCTATTCCTCCCCAGGTGTAAGACTTTGCATTTATTTTTGCTGAACTTCACAAGATTCCTGTCAGCCCATTTGTCCCATTTGTATCAAGGTAGCACAATCATCTGGTGTATCAACCACTCCTCCCAATTTTGTATCATCTTCAAACTTGCTGAGGGCGCACTCTGTCCCATCACTGAGTTCATTAATGAAGATGTTAAACACTCCCAGTCCCGGTATCAATCCCTGGGGTCCACCCTTAGTTACTGGCCTCCACTCCACTGATGATGACCCACTGAGCCTGGCAGTTCTGCCTGTTTTCAGTCCACCTCACTGGATAATCCTTTAGGCTCACCTTGAGCAAGAGCTATTAATCAACCATACATATTATCATGGTTTATATGCTTACATGAAATATGGTTGACATATATGCATATGTAAACCGATGATACTTCATTGTAGATAATTTATTCAAGGAAGGCTGAACCTTAGATTGCCAGGGTGAGCAAATAATTTCATTTACAGTGGATTACCAGTTTGTTTATAGTTAAGTACCGGGATGATCATTAACAAATTCTGTTTACTGTTGGACAGGAAATGGCTCTGCCTCACCATGCCTAAGGGACATCTGCATTTCTAAAGTTAGGCACGGAGGTCAAAACTTGTACAGTGAAATGCTAGAATTGACCTCAGATTGAGTTATGATTCATGAGAAATCCTTGGAGGAATCTGAGTCTGAAGAGAACCCCGGGGAGCATTCTGGTAGAGGCAATGGGCACAGACTGAAACACAGGAGGGTCCATCTGAACATGAGGAAATACTTTTCTTATTGTGAGGGTGATTGAATGCTGGCATAGGTTGCTCAGAGAATTGGTGGAGTCTCCATCCTTGGAGGTATTCAAAAGCTGTCTGGACAAAGTCCTGGACCACTGGCTGTAGGTGGCCCTGCTTGAGCAGGAGGCTTAGACCAGAGGACCTCCAGAGGTTCCTTCCAACCTCAACCATTCTGTGATTCTGTGTAGACGAGGTTAAATATATCCCCAAAATCCTTTCAAAGCAAAACCAACAGGAAGTTGGGTTTGATGTTGTCTGACTTTACATCTTTATTCCAGGACTCCAGCAATGTGTAAGTGGTTCTTCTTAATGAACATTGTTTATAATAGTTCAGGGTTGACCAAGAGACAGAGTCCCCTTTCTCCAGGGCTGTGTGTGGCCACTGGAGGCCTGATTATCCTCAAAAACATCAGAGTGTTGTGACTTGGAGATTGCTTGCAAAGCTCTTTTCTTTGCCTATATTGTGTGAATTAAGAGTTAAAGGTGCTTTGTCTTGAATAAAACGGTATAATTTTTTTGGCTTCTTCCAGGGATATGTGTCCTCTCATTGGACCCTCATTGAATTAGCCCTATCTCAGCCCAGTGAAGATATGGTCTGTATGAACTGCTGCTGCTCTATCCCTTTGAGTGGAAAAGGCTGTTTTTCCAATATATCTTGGACAAAAAATAGTATTTCTTTTAATCTCTTAATAAAAAAAGCTATTTGATTCTTCCTCTTTATTTCTCTGATTATCCTTTTCTGTACACTGAGGAACATAAATATGCAAGTGAACCAATAGATTGAACTTTGGTAGCTCACTGACAGGCAAGAAAATGAATGGCAGTACTGTTTTTCTTGATGATAAATCTCTTTGCCATAGGCCAAACCGCTGTAGGTTTTATAATTCACAGCAGCGTTTGCCCTGGTACTCAGAGGGAACAGAATAACACTTTCTGCCTTGCTGCAGTGAAATCTTACAGATTGTTGTTATCATGCTAAAAAGGCAAAACTTACTGAGTTAGTCTCAATGAAGAGAGTTTTTAACTGTAAATGTATATTTACGCATCTAGTGATACATGTGTACCTCTATCTCAGGTGTATTTCAGTATCTCAGGTGCATACAAAAGTGCATTGATTGCATGCCCAATTTCTTCAATTACATGAATTAAATTGCTGACAGAGAATCAGTTGAGTTCCTTTGGGATGGTTGCTAATAGTGTGCAAATTAGAAAAATAAAAAACTGTCATAAAAAAATTCTGAGCCTGCAAACACAATGATAGTATACACAGCTATGGCATGTGTATATCTAAAAATGTGCAAGCTATCTTGAAAATGTTCTCCTGTATAAAAATGGTGATTTTATAAATTGTAGTTGCATTCCCTCTTTTAAAGAAAAAGTAATGTTACTGTGACAGACACACTATGCTATCAAAAGACAAATTGATATTGTTGAAATTCAATTTGTCAGGGATTTAATCAACATGCTAGAAGACAAGTAAAAACTAAATCATAGTTTATACTGTGACACAGTGAAGGTAACAAACAGAATTCCTATATGTTAAAAACTAGATGTGTTTGTTAAAATATACATTTTCAAGGCTATTACTTCTACTTCTTTAGGAGAACTTGTATATTTTGAATATAAACTTGGTAAAGCAACAATGTGAACGCCTGAATCTGGAAGAATCTCCTTTCTGGCAAAAGAAATGGGGGTGGTGTTATTCTGGCATACTGCTTAATTTCATCAATTGAGGATACCTGAATCTTTCCTATATGTAAAATTTTTCCAGGAGAGCATGTATGATTTTTTATATTAGAACATAGAATCAGTGTAACACAGTAATTGTCATCATTCATTTTTCAGTTGCTCATTGGGGCCATTTAAGCGGTAAACAGCTTACAACCTTGGCATGTTCCCTTTCCCTTACTGTACTTTCTGATCTGATGTGTCAGTACTATTGCTAGGAATGCAAAGCATTATGAGATTAGCTATAAAACTAAATAAAGCTCTGTTCCCTTTGAATGATTCTTATTTACTGATAAAGAATAAAATCATTCAGTTCATACAGAAATCCACAGTGAACTAAAAGAAAATAAGAGAAAATGAACAAGGAATCCAGGAAAAAAAAAAAAAAAGATGGCATTTGATGTATATAAGAGAAGAAAGGATCATGCTAGTATTTGTGTTTGTATTCCCCTAGGTTGGTGCTTCTCAAGTGTTTGAAAAGGACCGTGTCTGATCTGAGAAAGTCATATTCTGAAAACAAGCAAATAGTGAGCGATTACAGGGAAAGCAGAGTGGGAACACCACCTTCTATTAGATGTATTTTTTTTCTAGACATAGAGCTGAAAACTTTTCCACAGAAAGCAGTACTAATAAACAGTTTGATATTCCTGAAATTAATTGCTTTATTTTGGAAATAACTAAATTTAACATGTTGACACTGTCAGTGCCCAACATCTTTTTCATTTAAAATTATTTCCCAAATCCATCCAAATTTCTGGATCTTTCAAAAAAATCATGTTTGGCAATTTTGTTAAGTTGGCTTTTTCCACCTCTCTCTTGGAGTAATTATTAGAAATTGCCTTGGAGGAAATTGCCTTGGAACTTGGCCTGTTATTTAGCCATATTGCCCCTTACGTACAACAGACATTATTATATGAGCTTGTTCAATGTAGCTACCAAAGCCAAAGGTCTCGAAAGAGGGAAGGGCAAATATTCTTTGAACTATAGATAGAGAAAGCAGAAGTAGGCAGTAGGTATCAGATACCATTTTGCAACATGTTTGAATACAAAGGGAATCATTAAATATGTGCTCTTTCTAAATTGCTGAGTTAGAGAATTAGTAGCAGAAAAAAACTGAAGTATTTTCTTCCTACTTCATGGCAGCCAGCACTGTGGAGAGAAAAGAAAGGGTAACAAGAACTAGATTATGTAACTTAAAGTTCGTGGTGATTTTCCAGAGATTTCTTTTCTGGCAAGCAGTACAGTACAAAATCAAACAGTAGAAGTGCAGCTGATCTGAGCCATTGAGTGTTGGAGCTCACAAGGAGTGGAGGAAAATGGAAATTACTCAGAATTGCCACTGATCATTTCTGCTTGTTTTGTTTTGTTCTATAATGGCATTTGTGGCTGTTAAGAGAAGATAATTATTTCAATTATATTTTTTTCACTGTCACCTGAACTGATTTTTTTCACCAATAGGAATGACTGAATGTGCATTTATCTTTGCAGCAGAGGAGGGAACTATTTCCATCAGTTGCATTTCTTGGCACTTACATAGTACATTTCCTACGCTGTAAGCTATCTGCCTGGGGCTGCTCTGCAGGGCAGGAAGGGGGAAACTTCCTCACTTCCATCTCTCATGAATTATTAAGCATTCATTTATATTCCTTACTAGAAGGAGATTATTCTTCCTTGGATTCTACTTTTCCCTAGAACAAAAATTACATGCAATGTACATACCCTTGTCACAGGTGATGGATCAATATTAGCATACTGGGACTCTATCATGTGCATATATGTATATGAACAATATAGTTATTTATATAAAACATATTTATCTACTATATACAAAGCACTAGTATGATTCACCCTGTTCGCCTTTCATCTTGTTCTGACACGCTAGTGCAATGCCTGTGCCTCTCGATTTGCTTGTACTAGCATGTTCAAAGTGAAATGATCTGAAATGCAACTCTAACAAATGCTGTTATGGAAAGAAAACCTCACAACACCAGTTTCAAAACTCTTTCCATTCATCAAAGTCACAAATATTGATGGGGTATTTTTGTTTTCTTTTCTTCTTTTTTTTTTTTTTAAAGTAAAATCAGTGCTCCTTCATTACTTCCGGGAGCAGCAATGCAGAACAGCAGTTCCCATTACAGAAAAAATAATCCCTCTTGCTACCATGCACAGAATGTACCTGATTTGAGGGATTTTGCTGCCCACAAGAATACTTCCTTAAGGCAGGAAGCATGGTTTCTTTTCCTTCCTTGCAATGATATCCAGGGATATCACTGTGATGTATTTCCCATACTCTTTTTAAAAGCATTGCCTCTGGCCAAGTGGGCAGGACGCTGAACCCTGCTCTATCTCAGAATGGTTATTTTTACATCCTCATAACCTCAGCTAGCTCAGATCCTGCTAACAGTGCCAGTGTGGCAGCCCCTCAGGAATGGGCTGAGCAAGCTTTTGCAGTCTGCTGAACTCTGCAAGCTGTTCTTGGCTGCCCAGCAAGTGGACACGAAGTGAGCTTGGGTTTGATGATGCATACAAGCCAATTACTCCCTCTGAAATCTGAGCGAAACTGGGAATGCAAAAAAAACAAAATGCAAGAGCTGGTGTCCTCAAGGCCCTGCTGAGTTGTCCTTGTCTTTGGGAGGAGTGCCTCCGGCATGCAGCTGTATTTTAAGGAAACTGCCACTGTTGAGCACACTTGGAGCTTGTACCCTTCCTCCAAGGGCTGCCTTCCTTGAACAGGAAGGATACAAAGATGCTCTCAGTGCAACAGAACTCTTCAGCTTACTGGCTCAAGAGAGCTCTGGCTGTATACAGTGATACCACTGTAGCACAGTGTATTTGTAATAGTCTTGCCAAGTTGCAATTCATGTCATTGAATTAACTGATTATTTTTCAATTTTACTTAGTTATATTTACGCATACTTTTAGACAACAGGCACAACCACCCCAACAGCAGGATTTTCTGAGAAGCAATTGAAATTAGCTTCCTTTTTTCTTATTCCTAGATCCTTTGATAGCGTCACTGCTCTCAAAATAACTTTACAGAAATTCTGAAATAAGTTGTAATTCTGGAACAAACATTCATTTCCTATTTGGTTCAAGCTAATGCAACATGATTATCGTCCTGCTGCTACAGTTTGATGTATTCCAGATCCCTGCACTGAAAGGCAGAGCTTCCCTAGCTGCTGCTGTACCAGATATTTTTCTTAGTTCCAGCCCTGAAGGGAGTTTCATTTGAAGGAGTTACTGTTATCTTAAATAATGCTAAGGACAAATTGAAGATAGAGTTTAAGACTGGACTAATGCCAGTGCATATGGATTATTTAAAAGCAGTAGAGTTTTTAGTGGTGTTTGCAGTTTATAATCCAGGTAGCCTTCAAATGGATAAACATTAAAAGGATGTTCTTTTTTCAGTGTTCTACACATCAGAAAATTTAGACATTCACAGGTGCAATTAAGGTTTCCAAAAACAAGCAGATTTCCTGACCACAAACTGTTGTTTCTGTTCCAACTTTGTTCATTTTCTTCCTTTCTTATTGCACTCCAGAGCAACACATTTACTGTGTTTTTCCTGAATGGGGAGTATCAGTGTATTATTGTACATGGAGGAAAAGAGGGAGCAGGATAGGGTTCGAATGTCACAATTGTTTGGAAAGTTCCTGGTGTTGTTTTTCTTTGTTTTTGTTTTCCTGTTTTTTGTTTTTGTTTTTGTTTTTCTAAAATTGATGATCTGTTCTTGTATTCTAGAAATTACTGCCTCCCAGGACAATGCTATTACCTGCTCAGCCATAAAATACTTTGCTGATGATACTTTTGCAGTTCCAATATTCAACTCGTCTAAGCTGGTAAGAAGACTGAGTTCTGTTCTTCCCAAGGGAGCCCATGTCTGTCAGAATTTAGATAGCTGAAGCCAGCCAAAGTTGTGCAATTACATTTTTAAGCACTTGCAAATAGTTTGCCAAAATTTTCTAATTGTTGCCATCCTCCAAACATATGTTTCTGGTATCTCACAGATTTTCCCAGTGTTCGTGTTCTCAGTATTGTAAATGCTCCTGACACACATGCGTACATCTTATATATTTTATTTTGCAAATCTCAGCACAGTTGAGCTAATTTCTGAGCAATGTGTGTCTCAAGGACTGAAAATAGGAAATGCCACACTGAAGCAAATTCATAATCCAGCTGCTTGGCTATCCTTTTGTTCCAAATGGCTACAGCCAGATGCTTCTAACAGGGTGCAAAGGACCTCCTCTTCCCTAATAATTAGAAATTATTTTAACTACTAAAAAAATGACATTTAAGATTTTTATTTACTTTGTCCATGTAATTGATTGACTTTGTTTTCTGAATGTCATGTTTTTGTTCTCAACAATGGCCTACTGCAATTAATGTCATGTTTTAGTTTTTTGGGGGGAAAAGTATTTTCTTTTATGGCTTGGGGTTTGCCAAAGTCAAGCATCTCCCTGTTTCATACCTTCAGTGAATTCTACCACATTTCTCTGAGTCCCTAGTAGTTCTGCAGTGTGTTTTTGTGAGGAGTGTATTAGTACTACATGCAGGATCTCAGATAAGGCAACAGCACTGATTTGCCATAACACGCAGTGTTGTATTCTCACTACTATTCTGTACATGTTGTAGCATCATTTTCTTCTTCCTGTAGCTGTATATTGAGATCAGTTTCTTGCTGAGTTGTTCACAATGATGTCAAGTTGATTTTCTTTACTGTTAATTTTAAAGCTTGCAACCATTTCTTTCCTATGTATAGTATTTTGCATTTATGGACCCTGAACTTCAGTAGTCATCCTGTCCCACTTGTTCAGTTATCTGCTTTCTCCTGAAATTTTACACTTCAATTTTCAATTATGATTTCTGACATTTGACCAAATAAAAATGTGGATCTTTCTGGTCTGAAACTGCTGATCATCCCATGAAGTTTTTATAAAAATAGGCATGATACTTGTTACTTCCAGTTCTTTTGCACATAAATGGCTTTTAATGAGCGACTGTGTATTCTTAGCAGATCAGCCTGTTTATTCTTCAGCTCTTTCAGCATTCTTGGATATCCACCATCTGGGCAGGTTGACAACTCGCTAACAGACTGCTGTCGCTATCCAGGCCTTCAAACAGGAAGTGCGAGTGGGTCAGAAAGTCCTTTTTCAATTGAAATAATTCAGTAGGAGACATAGAATAAGGCTGAGTTAAAAACAACTTCTGAGATTTCAAAAACTGATTTCATGAATGGGAGATCAGGACAGTAACATAATTATAACCATCACCCACTTCAACTTATTTGGAGAATAAATAAACAATTATGTTAATAGAAATATGCATATTTGGGGCAAATTACTCTCTGCTGTAACAAATTTGAAGACAGAAGTATTACACCAGCATGACTAATTGGAGAAATTCAAAGTCTCAAAGCACAAATACAACACTGCTTCTGTATGGCACACTGTGGTCTTTGTATCGGGCAAATCCTGTGGAATAGGTTGGCCTCCGAGCACTTTGTTTAAGTGAACTATAAACAGTGCCATGCCTGTAACACCCATCGTCAGAATTCAGAGCAAGATGTAATGAAGAAAACCTGCCCATTAGCAGTAAGTCAGGCACCACAGCTCAGTCTTCAGAAATTGAACTCCCCAACATCTATACGTTAAGCTCCTCACCACAAAAGCCTGTTTAGCCATTCTGATCAATAAGAGTCTAAATCACAACTGTACTGCCACGTTCAGGTCTACAGGCCAGCAGGTGTGGGAGGAAAAGGCTTGTAGTCATGTAAAAGGTAGCTGCAAATGTTTGCAATATGTATTAACAAATCAGAGAGAAAGCGTGCTATGTGGTGGAGGAGGGATTTGGATTTTCCTTCTGCTGAACCTGGCTTAATTTCTACCCTGGCTTTTTTGGTGGGCGGTAGCATGCTCACCGCTCCATTTGTGTCACCACTGTGGGGATTACCATGTGTGTGTGACAGAGAGATGACAACAGGAAAAGGTTGTGCCACAAACAGAGATCATGGATGTGGTGCATTAAGCCTTTTGCACAAGAACTGGGTGATGGTCTCAGTGGGGTTCCCTCCCCACTGAGAGGGAATGCCTTATGTGTTCAATGGTAAGGAAAGTATTTCCTTGAAATGGACGGATCCAGGGCTCTTGACACTTGCTGTGGATTTATATTCTGTCCCTAGTTTTAACATCTTGGGTGTGCTGACTTCTCTGATTTTGCTTGGTGCTATTATCAGGAATGTTCATCAACAGTCTAAGGACTGTTTGTTACTTCCATGGTTTAAATATTCTTTATTTTTCATTGAATACTAGCATAACATATTATAATGATCATATACATAAACACCACTGTTAGACATTTAGCTTTCCATTAGAACATATCAAAGCATATCACACATATTAATTTGCTAATAGTCGTTTCCCATCCTCAAGTGTACTTTGGATGGCTGTTATCACCTCTTCAAGTGAAGTCAAAAAAATAAATAAAAATAAGATAATTAGAAGAAGTTATAGTTAAAATGCATCTCCAAACAGAGCTCACCTAATACTACAATTTATCCCTATTTCTGTTTGTTTTGTCACCTTACAGAAACAAGAGTTTTCCTTAGTGATTGTACGTGGAATGAGTACATTTTGGAATATTTTTTAGATGGAAAATAAGTAGAAATAGAGACCTGTAAGTCCTAGACATTACAACAGACAAAGAAAAAAAGCTACACATAGTGTAGTATCAGATATTTTGAATGTATTTTATATATCACTTTCAGAGCAGTTTATAGTCTTTTATATTTTTGCTCCTTTAAAAATATAATTAAGTAGTTGTAGGAATACAATACAATTCCATTACCAGTTGTTTCTGTCTTAGACATTAACATGACTTAGCAGTTTTAAGGATCAGCAGCATCCATTAATAACCTTCAATATTGTCTTCTGTAGTACTTTTAGTACTTTACATACTCTGTCTGTCATAAACAAAATGATTAGGGAGGTTAGAAAATCCATTACAACCACAGAAGACAACCAGGCAGCCACAAGTAACATATCCTGTGCTGTAAGAAAGGGATTTTTTAAAAGACAATGTTTTAAAAAATGTAAAAAAAAAAAAAAGTAAACATATATATGATAAAAGGTCCTATTTCAGGTTTTTGCCTGGGACTCCCACTGATACCAGAAGGAATTCTGAGCACAGAGCCAGGGTGAGATATGGCCTTATACTCAGAGTTGTTAAAATGCCCGGTCTCTGAAGTTAGGAAGAGACAGCACAGGGAGCCACCTAATGAGCCTTTACGCTCGTCTACATTAAGGATTAACTATCATGAGCTCTGTTCTAAAAATACCCCAATTCCTTATGTGGTGCAATGAAATGCTATACTTGCACAATAATAAACCAGCTGTAGTCCCTGTGAAACTCTGCCTGACATCAATTGCCTGTAGAGCGTCATTTTCAGAAGAGAACAGATTTAGATTCAGCATTTTATAGTGATTAGTTGACCTTCCAAAAATGACATAGGTATTAAAAATTTCCTGAATTATTAGTGCTTGACCACAGGTAAAATTTCCTGAAGGAACAACCAAACTGATAACACAGTTGAATATTTCAGCAGATAAATCCTGTATCATCCTATGATGTACCATGAGTGAAACTCATAACATGAATGTAAAATTCTAGTGGCTCATACTCTTGCAGGCTTTTCAGCTCTTCCTTTAAGCCCAGGAGTAAGAGTGAATTCCCGTAAATCCGTCATATTATTTCAGAAAAGGTTAAATCAGGAAAACAATTACAGCACTACTATCATATAGGGCATATAGCTGGTTGTCTCTATAATTCCATGAAGCATAACTTTCCCAAGGTAAAACTGTGAAGCAATATATTGGGGTATAGGGTTCAAAAGATGCTACACAGTTTGTAAATAAATGTCTATAGCAGATTAGCAAGGTTATCCAACTGCACTTAAATTCAGCCAGATGTCCATAATATGTCCATAATGAGAAGGATACATAGCCATTATTTACATAATTTGATAGAGAGTGCATGTAGGCAAGTATAATGGGAGAAATCAGATCACAATCAGCGCACATAATTCAATAGGATCTTGAGTAAAAGACCAAAACATAAGACAAAATGAAGTAGAAAACACTTCATGATTTACTGGTGGATTGTGGATCGTTCCCTTGCCATGCAAGGTAGATTGAAGATGAGATGGACAAACTGAGCTGGCAATCACCGTTGTGCAGTCAACGTTCAGAAATTTCTAACACAAAAGGTTATTTGGATTCATCTGGGGTTGGAAATCACGCTCATATAAAAGCTAAAAACTTGTAATGGAAACCTGTCAAGTGAGTGATGATTTATCATTCTGGTTTTTAGAAATATTATGTGTTAATAAAAAAACTGGAGGTGCTTTCAACTGTGCAAGATAGTTTAAAATCTTTCTAGTCACACTGTAAGTATATATGCTAGTTTTAAGTTTTAAGACAAATACTGACTGGAGCTATGGATAAAAAGGCATCAGAAGAATTAACTTAGGGTAGCATTGTTCATGTGGGATTTTTTTCTTTTCAAATAACACAATGTAAAAAAATATTCTTTATTATAGAAGCATTCTGTTTAGGATTGGCTTCTTAAAGTATACAGTATATGTCTTTTTTCTTAATGATTATTTGTCTGCTGTACTAACAGCTGCTCTTAGCAACACCATAAGCAAAGGAAAAGCGACCAAGGCTGAAACTGCTCTGCCATTTTGGGGTCTCTGTGAGTAAAGGGAGCCTGCCAGCTTGCAGAATCACCTCGTGTCATTAGCTGACATGCATAGTATAAGTCTTGTTTACTTGTTTATATAAACATACACAATATTTATGTGTATATTTTCAAGATGGCACTGAAGTACAAGGCTTGATAACTTCAAGTGAAGTGCAAAGGTGTCTAAAATCAATTTGCGTGATCTTTCTGAGCTGCACCAAATGATCTTCAGCACCAAGTGTTGGTTTCTCATGGGTGATGCACTACGTGTATGTAAACAAAAGACTTTTTAAACTTTGAGTTTGTAAATAGATTTTCATGCCAAATTCAGACTTGGTGTAATTTAACAGATATAGGTAGCTTCCCTGGAGCTGCAGATGCTACACCAACTGAATTTGTTCTGCCACATTCAAAATTCTCGGAGTTTCAGGACTATTTGTTACCAGACTTCATTGCAGGATATTGGAAAAAATGACTTCAGTTTCACTACCCTTATTCAGAATAATGAAGAAGTTCATTGAAGACTAAATAATTGCAATTACAGTGGGAAGACTTGACAGGGATACACAGAATTCATGCAAGTGATGTGTGACAGCTCAGATACAATGATGTTAGCTCCAAAATAAGCTGTGCTTCTAGCTTTCAGCACAATGACAGCCCAAGTGTCATACCAGAGATTCATTCTGTGCTGCTTCAACATGAGGTGGAGAAAGAAAGACCTTCACATCAGCTTTTATTCTGTTGATTTCTCTGTAATTTTTTTTTTTTCAACAATCCAATACTTCCAACTATACACAGTACAAAGCCCCATCCTACAACCGGCTCTATATAACCAAACCCTTTTTTCTGGGTGGAGTCCAGTTTGAACCAGTGAAGCTTCATATAAATGCAAGGATGTGTCCAGGTGACTGTTTACAGGATTGAGATTCTATGCTGTATTTTCATCAAGAACTTCTGATTATATGTAAAACCAACCTGATCTTTGATACTGTGCATCTTCCGTGCAGTACAACTCAGCATTAGGCAATATGCCTTCTCGGGTTTATTTTATATGTGTATAATATATACACAAATGAGAAGTATCACCTGCAAATAATATTTGGAATGTGAAAGACACAAAATGTAAACATTTTATTTGGCAGTTGTTTCAAACAGGTGAATAAATAAATGGAAAAGTACATCTTAATATTCTTTATAGCAACAGATGCAGTTGCACACATATTTACATATTGTGGATGCAAAGAACAGTTAATTTAATTTCTTTTTGTTAAAAAATGCAACTTCCAACACCACTAGACTTGACAATTAAAGATGAAGATACTAGTAATACTTTGTTCTAGCAATCTCAACTTTTAAAGGCATTCATTTGGAAGTAAGATAGGAGAGTCATCATGCATTTAGTTCATTTTGTCCACTTATGGTAGAAAGTCTGGTGTAATCTCAGAATTATGAGTGTCATGCGCTTAAGTCAACTATGACATGTTTATAAATCAATGTAGTTCCCTTAAAACTTGAAGCAAAGAGAAAATCTCGTTTATCGATGGAGACATGTATGAAAGATCTTGGTGCCTGTATGTTTAATTCTTGAAACTTCACAAATTTTGCTTTCTCAGTATCCCAATAATAGACTTGAGTGAAAGAATAATCACTTCCAAGAATGGCATATTGATAATTACTTATCTGAAGCGGTTGGAATACCATTGACCCTCGGGATGGCATCCTTTGTAAATCCAGAAATGCTGAACCACCCCATTTCATTACTTTAGAGTCCCCAATAAATCTTGTTAAACAAATGTATACATCCTCTTTCACTTTGAAATGTTTCACTGCATATGCATCTTCCATATCTTGGATATCAAAACGCTTAACAAATTCATTTGTTCCTTTGTTCCATTGATATATTACAGGTCTTTGGGAACTACTTGACAGAATTAAATGTGGTTTGCCGGATATTTCAAGATACTCCACATCAGTATCTCTGTACCAGGCGTGCAGAGACTGATGGGAATAAAATCCATTCCCATTCCATTTGTAAACAGTGGTGAAACCAGCTTTTGAACTGTCTGCAACAACAAAATACCAGTCTTCAGCAATCCTGAAAGTTTCAATGTCATTGGGTTTTCGGATTTTAAGGATTTCAATATCTTGAATTTTTATAAACTTATTAGCAAAAATATCTCTTTTATATATGTGGGAGCCTCCAAACAGCTGCGCGACAATGACATACAGCTGACTCTCAATAACTATGGGTTTACACACAACAGTTGAAGTACCTATAAAAAGAAAAGTAAAAGACAGGGTTAGCACCACTTTTTGGATCAGCTGTTGTAATGTTATTTGGGGAGCAGTGTTCATACCTGTAATGTTGTCATAATTCCTGAACATCACTTCTACATGGTCCCATTCGAGAAAGATGCATTTTCCAGTGAAAGGCTGAGCAATAACCACATGTTCATCATTCATGTATGAGAAAGTATCTACTGACAGAGATTGATATGGCAGGGACTGATAAACTTCAAATTCTGCAAAAGTGCACACAACATATGATAATTACAGAGATACTTTCCATACTGTACTGAAAGAACATCTGCTTAACATACTTTATTACAAATTACAGTATTTAATCACTAGTCCAATTTTTCTGTTGATAAAAGAGCACTGCAACCTGTTTTTCAATCTTTCTCAATTAAAAGAGGTGTTATTTTGTGTCTCAGTTCTTCAAATCCTTCTATAGCATATTGAAGTCTGAGTAGAAGCTGCAACATAAGACCCCACTCCCAAGTGCTTCCCGTGTCAGACTTTCACCTGCACAGAATTCATATTGGTTTTAGTGAAAGTTCCAGCTGCCACATAGACTTCTTGCAAAACGGATCCTAGAATAAAAAATACATAGTTTTGACTTTATTTTAACAAGTTTAAATAATTTGAAGCACATTACCTGTAATAATGCAATCAAATTCTTTCGGTGAGAGGCTATTGATTTTGCGCTTCTTATATTCTGGTGGGCTTTCACAGTAAATGTCTTCAACAGTTGCATTGGTGCTGCCCAGCCACTCCACTAACCACTTTAGTTTGCAGTCACAATTAAATGCATTGCCTCTAAGATCTCTACAACAAATAAATCATGCATTGGAAATAAGTAGTCAGCTGCTGTCTTCCTCCTTGTACGACAACAACAAACTGGGCTCTTGTTAAACATGTGCCCTCTTGCTTATTCTCAGTTGATGCCTTCCGGGATTAATTTGTCCTGACCCATAGTTAAATCTACATACCAGAACATACACAGATTTAATTCTATTAAGGAGAACTTATTGATAATCAGTAGGAAGTTTTTTTTGATTTCCTCAAGTTTGCAGTTACACAAAGGCCCACCAAACTGAGTGCTCCACGTTTGGGGAGGTTCTTTCTTTTGGATTACCCTTTCTCAATACAAACATTCTAGATAAAACAGAAATCAATGTATCCTGATGTCATCCAGGCAATATTTTCTATCTCCTTTACAAATACTCATTTAGGGCTTTAGGAGACACAAGCAAAGGTGTTCTGCTCAAGTCTTTTACAGCTGTCTTTGGTCAGATTTCAGAATGCACGTACAGGAATGGGCAAGCGCCAGGACCAGACTGTGTAACCAGCTGGCCATGACAGGTCATGCCAAGTAATGCTACAGGATACACCAACCATCTCCACAACCTGCTACTGCTGAGCTACACTACAAATCCAGCCTACCTGGCTTCTCATACGAGAAGCAGGGAGAGGATGTTCTGCACTCCCAAATCAGGTGAACCTGGATTTGGTATGTTTCACTGAAGCAACTATAGGGTTTATCTGTTTATCTATAGTGTGTATTTTTATTGATATTTGAGCTGCATATTTAAATAAATTCATGTTTTGGTTTGGTTGTAGTTAGATTTGGTATGGAATATGGTACTTACTGAGACACTTATGCTTCTGTGAAAAAAGATAGCCTATCCAGAACTTATTTGGACATCGAAATATTACTTCCATTAAATATCTTCCACCCTCCCCTCATATCATGCTCTCTCATGCATCCCTTAAGACATTTCCTTCTTATTCACTAAGTCTTACTGAACATGCAGATTTCTTACATAACTACTAACAATATCACTTATCTTCATAACTAGTTGAATATTCAAAACTAAAACATCTGATCAACAACAGTAGCCAAAAATTAAGCCTACCCATATTGGGTAGTCTCTACCCACTAATACGATCCCATTACTGGCTATTGGTTTGAATGGTTACTCAAAATGTCCTCTAAAAACATCTTTTTGTATTTTTAGTATAATTAATAGATTAATTAATTGCTTTCTTACACATTTGTTAAAGAATCCAAGCCTTTGAATATGTCTTTTGGAAGCGATTGGAGATTATTATTTGCGAGACTCCTGTAAAAGAAGATACTTCAGTATCAGTGCTAACTCATGAAATTACACATTTTTGCAAGGTGTAATACTGTGGGTTTTTTTTTTTTTTTTTCCTCAAGGTAAAGAACCCTAGTACTCTCAGCACTTACTTCTACAAGATTGCGCTTAAGAATAGCTCGTTTACTTTGTAACTCTTTCTTCCACTAAAACACCCTGCCTCCTTCTGCTTTCTGACTATTCAGCAGCCTTCCAGCATTCACAATACTTCACTTAGCAGGGTAAAAAGTGCAATCACCTCTGGTGTTTTGCCAACACCATTATTTTAAAACAATTAGTCATGATTGGATCTACTAATGTTTTCCTTAGGAGATACCACTACATAGTGTTGATATTACTGCAGTCTCTCTTCTGGAAGCAAAATCTTAACACCAGGTTTCATTCTATTGGACTTAGGCTTAGCTCATAGTTTTTTGAAATATGCAGTAATAGACAAGAAATTGATATGTGTGGGTGAGTATGTGTGCGTGAGACCAGCAAAAAAATGTTGTTAATTCCCAATTTTTAATGTTGGGAGAACTCCCTAAATGCAATGAGTACTCTAGCTAGTAAAGTGAAGAGGAAAAGTGAGCAGGCTTTAAGCAAGAAATGTATTACATTTCACTTGGAAACATCTCTGTAAATCCACCAAAGGTCTGGGTTCTCCTAGATGTCACTGAGGACATGACAGGAAAATAATAATGTTATAGGGTACAGCTTAGGTCTCTTGATTAATAAAATTATTTCTCTTATGAGAAGAAATGAAAATGGAAAGAAATCATTCTAATTTGACATCCCAGGTAGAATCTGTAGCTAGTAAGTCTTTGAACCTCTTCTATTTTTACTTGTAAACACTAAAATTATTTATTGACTACAATTTCTCTCACCAAGCAAAGCCACTTAGGCATATACTTAAATTGAAGAACAGGTCCAGACCTACTAGGTCTGCTGCCTCCTTTAAAACAGAGTGTTCTTTGCCTTATCAGGAATAGTAAATATGGGATACCATTAGTCCCTTCTGGCTTCACAGCTTTCAAAGTATATCTGATTGTAACACTGTTTGGTGTATGGATCATGTGCTTTGCTCATGCTCAATTTTACACTTAAGAGCAATTCTTTCAGTCAGGTAACTCGCATGGACAAAGCTAAGCAGACTTGCAAAAGGCAGGTTTAATGCTCTATCTATTCTTTATGACCTGGATTATATGAAACTGAAACGGACAATGTCCTTGGAAATACCTGTGGCTCACCACTGCCATGGGAATATGACTAACAGAAAAATTTACACAAGGTTTACGCATTTGCCAATTTTTGGATGAAAACTTTGCATTTTATATTCCATGGTTAAAAAGCATACTTGTATGTTAGAAAACACTGACTTGCCTAGATGGTGCTGTACATGGTATTTGCTTTATAATATGAGAGTAAGGGTTGAGTCAAACATGCAGTTATGCTTATGGACAGATACTTGCAAATCTGCAAGAAATGTAATCAAGATGATATATTGTGCATAGGCATTATTTCCCAGTCCTAAGTGTAAGATTTTGACATTAAATTAGTAAATTAGTTGAAAAATAAAATCATGTTAATTTTTCTTTTCCTCAATCTACCCTAAGGAGAAAACGAATTGTGTTGCATAACAAATACTAGATGGCTCTATTTTACAATAAAGACACACTGTAATTATCAAAGTTAATTGCATAATAAAAATACAAATGTTTGGATAGCTTACTGTATTGCAAAAGTTATATTGTGAAAAGGAAGTGAACAGAATAAATAAAACAAAGTTGATATTCTCCTCTAGCTCCATGGAACTCATTTCTATGGTTGTTTACTATGTTTCTTTTTACTGTATTTTATGTATCACAAGTACCCTCCTGTTTCTTAAATGAGAAATGCCTCTGGATGCCAAACGATTATTCTTAATATGTAAGTAAAATTTCCCCCAAAGGGTGGGGAGTAGTTTCACAAACAGATTAAACTATTCACATTCTGTTGTTAATGGACCTGCCTTTGCAATTATTCTCTGCAAAATTCTCATTGTCTTGATGAATAGCTCTCCATGTGCAATAGCAGCATGCTGCACAATTCTATGTCCCAAAAATGTGCGTGCAACCGCATGCAAACCACAATGGCTCCTCAAATGTGGCTCTATCTTTTGCACATGTTTTCTCTTATGAAACTGTTGAAGTGTCCCCGGAAACCAACATAACAGTCAAGACAAGATGTTAGTCTTGGACTGCACGCTCTGTGGAGAAGAAACTGTGCCTTCCTCTGTGTTAGAAAAGCAATTTGCTCACTGGCAGTAACAGCTACTAAATAAATAAATGAACATAATAAATAATGTACTGGAACCATTTGTGAATATAAAGCTATTCATGTGCATAAATATTTTGAAGATAGGGTCCCAGTTACCAGCCTTATCCTATTATCTGCCTTTTTTTAACAATACTACAGTTACGCCTGTACCTATAATGTGGATTTTTATAGGATGTGCACAGCCTGTTATATACCTTTTTCCCTCTTTCCCTTCTTTTCCCTTCCTCAGACCTAGAGCCATTCTATAAGTAACTTTATACACGAGCAGTCACAGTAGGCTCAGTTTGAGCCAGCTGTGAGTCTTGTCTATCCTGATCAAAAAGGAAATGTTTTACGGTACATTTACTATGTGGTGAAGGATTTGATGAATTGCAATTAAACTATTATATTTATGCATTAACTATTTAAAATTGAACCTTTGCTTTCTCCTGTGTCTAAATATATAAAAGAAAAAGTTAAACGATCCTCTTTCAAAACCCTCCTTGAGGTTATTATGTTAGGGCCAAAAGGTCAGAATCCACTCCCCTGCCTGTGACAAACACCCTAAGATATATGCTGCAGAATGCAAATGCTCGGAGCTGGGTATAAATCTATGTCAGGCAAACCCTAGATGTTTTAGCCTCCTTCTCTTACAGTATTTTTGTATTTTTAATGTTTTCTTACAATATGTATTGCATTTGCTAAAATAAAATTATTGCTAAATCATAAACTTGTTGTCAGATAAGAGACAAAAGCCTGTGTAAAGGCTATCTTGCTAGATGAGAACATGAGGATGCTACCCTTGTGTTTGCAGTCAAACGTTACAGGTACTTGTTGCCAGCATGCGTTCACCTACTGAGCACAGCGTGAGCAATACCTCTGTGGGTGCGAGCGCGGGAGCTAGCACTGGGAGGGCAGGGGTCTGCCTGCACTGGCAGCACAGCCGAAGGGCAGGCCCTGATGTCGGTGCTCAGGAGCGTGACAGACCCCCATCGTGGGCTGCTCTGGCTTCAGGAGGGGACAGGGTGCAGCACAGGCTTCAAAGCTGATTCTGCTGAAGCCTGAGGGCCGTCCAGCTCAGTGGAAGAACTGGATGGCTTTAACATTGCCCTGGATCCAGGCCAGACTGTGGTGCATGAGAAGAGACATGCCTCTGCCCCTGCGCCTCTCACCACCATGGCACCTCAGTGCTGATCACTGCCCTCTCCCGCCTCCTCTCCAAGTCCCACACTGGGCCTCGCCTCCTACCTCACCTCGCGGGTGCCCAGCTGCCCGACCCACCCTGCTCTCCCTGCGCCTCCATGCTCATCTGGAAACCCCATTGCCCTGAGCAGAGAAAGCAGGGAGCTACTGCCACATACACACTGCCGGGAGGCTGTGTGGCTCCCAGCTGTCTACACAGCCACAGGTTGGAAGTCTTTGGTGGAAACACAAAGATTAGCATTGTAATCGAACGAATATTAATACTGCTTAAACAAATGTGAATAGCTTTATATCAAAATGCTAAATTAAACAACACAGTGGTTCAGTTACTATATTAAATACAGCAAGTAATATATTCAACCACTTTACTTACAGGTGAATTAAAGATTTCAGTCCTCTGAAAGTATTTCTTGAAATTGACTTAATGCTGTTGTTCTCTATGAACCTGTAACGGGTCGTAAAGTCATTCTGGTCAAAGCAGTGCCTGGAACTTGGAAGCCCACCCACACTAATCAATAATGCCAGGAAATATTATTTTGTTCACTCACAAATATTCTAGATGAGGAAGGCCCATGAAAGCATCATCACTAATAACATCAAAAGTGTTGGAGGTAAACAACCTGTGTAAAGAAATGCAAAACAAAAGACCATTAGGTTATTAGCACCTTTAGAAAATGGTTCAGCAATCCGTATCAGGCCAAACTTCCACTGACAGGTTTTGTGGTTTTGCCTATGCAAGCACTACAGGGTCATAATGCTAAAACACACTGCTGATGTATTGCACTATTGTCTGGTGCAATGGAAGGACCCAACAACTCACTGCTTTGCATACCAGCGTCATCTGATAAAATTCCATTGACTTCTGTAGGATGTAAATGT
Organism: Anseranas semipalmata; assembly: GCA_013399115.1. NCBI lineage: Eukaryota > Metazoa > Chordata > Aves > Anseriformes > Anseranatidae > Anseranas > Anseranas semipalmata. Next base: position 192,625 of record VXAA01004783.1, on the reverse strand, counting down.
GGGTTTATCTCACCACTAAAACAATGGCATTGTACAAGAGCCACTGAGGACATGTTTGTACGACAATGAAATGTTCAAGTACTACGGAAGTCTAAATTGTGTTGAAGAACACTTACTTTTGATGACAACATGGAGAAAGCTTGTAAGCCAGACATCAGGTTGAATTTACACAGCTGACAGGTAGGAAAACCCCTTAACTTAGGAATTAAACTTGTGAACATGTTTGACTTGAGGGTACTGAGAGTTTACTGAGAAAAAAAATGTGAAATTTCTTAAGGTTATTTTAATTTAGTCAGTGTTCAAATCAGAACAATTTTTAAGACCACATTATACCTGCTGGAGATAGCTCTCAGTGGGTGCACATATTTTTCATCCATCTAGCAGTAAAAATACCGGCAACACATTTAATTTTATATAATCTTATAGCTATTAAAAGTAGACTAGCATTGATTTTTCCAGCTTTATTTATGATTATCAGCCATGTTTGTATTTGTCCATTTTAATTCAGCTCAGGACTGTCACACCCTTAATATGGTGAGGCATTGTCAAGTAAGACGAACTTTACTTTTTCCCAGTGGAATACTAGATGCACATCTATATTTTATTCAGTTGGACCTGATGGATAAATAGACTTACACTATGACATCCTTAGGCATTCAGAAATTCAAGATTTCCAAGTATGAATTAATACACATAATGAGTTAATCTCTTCCTTTGAAGTTTGCATTAAGAATACATTCCAGTTGGTTTATTTTTCTCGCTTGGCTATTGCATACTGTGCTTTTTTCCACTTTAAATATGTTTCTATATATTTACAAAAAAATGTAATCAGGAAATTCTTCCTTTTTGTTAGAAACAATAAGTATTTATCTTATAGAAAATAAATATTTTTATAAAATCTCTGAACCAGAAGGCCAATTTAGTAAACCCACTGTCTGCAAATCAGTGTTCTTTTCTGATGTGATTTCTCTGGATAATTTTTATTTTTCTGCACCCTACCCTCCTTGTAATTTACAAGAACAGGGTAGTATCTCTTTAAACAGTATAGCTGTTTTAGAGATTGCCAGGTTTTCAGCATAGGTCTTGCACTTGGTTAGCTCATTTACCTCCCATCTTATACTTTCCCCCAGTGGCTGTATTGCATGTATTTGGTGCACAAAGCAGCTTTTCTCCCACTCTCTGACCTGAACCACCAGATCTGCTTCTGTGATCCGCTAACTAGCTACTTCTGGGGTGAGGACAGAGACAGAAGATGCTGCACTGTAGCCAGGGACCATATTGCCAAGCAGGAACTGTGCTGCTGGCAGGTATGAATCCTACTGCCACGATTACCTCGCTGCATGCTTCCATGTCATCTGTTTATAAGGGCACTCTCAGCACGTTGCCTGATAGACGCAGCTACAAGTGCTGGGGATGAGAGCAGGGCAACGTTCTCATTTAGGGAGAACTCACTCTGTCTCTGTAGGTCCTGCACATTTTCGTTGTCACATGAAGAGCACGGAACATACCATCTGCACCATTCAAGAAGAAAAGGTCTCCTGTCCTGGGACCTCTGCATAGTGTTTAGCAGAATGAGACCATGATTTTTCCAGAGACCATTGCCACTACTACAGTAAAAACGGTAGTAAATAATAATAGAGGCAGATATATTCCACACTCAGAAATGTGTGACTGGCATACTGGAGATACCAAGTTACATTTGGATTTTAAAAATGTAATGCTAGAGACTATTATGTAAAAGTATGTATAGGCTGCTAACTCTTGCTGTTGGCTAAATTAAACCTACCAATACAGCTATAATCACGCAAAGCTAAAACTGACTTTAATTAACCAGAGATTTCCATATTCTTATTTGCCTTACTCTATCTCCCGCCAAATGTGGAAATTTTCTTTCCCACTTAGAAACTGGAGTTGGCCCCACAGATACAATCCTGCTTCTACGAGCTGTGTTTAAGGACTCATTTGCCTCAGATCAGCAGCCTGACTTTCCGAAGATGGCAAGCAGCTCAGCTACCATGTTAGAAATGTATCTGGAAAAGTATTCAGCAGTATTTTTAGAAATGCTAGGTAGCAGAAGTAAGTAATCTGTGGATTGTTTGCGCCATTCTAACAGATCAATTGTCAAAGCCCATAATAGAACAAAAACTGTTTTTTTTTTTTTTTTTCTGGGGGTGCAGCTTTTGTTGCAGCATTATTAACAGTAGCTGAGAACATGTGTTTCAGTGAAGCAATAGGCAGACCATGCAGATTATTGCCATTAACAAAATACCAAAAGCCACTGTCAGAGACTAAGAGCCCCCTGTGCTGGGCACTATCATGACTCAAAATAACCAGAATGTATCTGTCCTGCTCCACCCTACCCAACCCTGCCTCCCCTGGCACTGGGATTGCTAAGTGTAGGTGGCACATCGTAGCCAGCAGAGATGATTATGATGTCCTACTCACTCATCAGATACAAGCTGCACCAATGCTGCTGTTTTTTTTCTTTCCTTTGAAAGGCCCATGACAGGAAATAATGTGAAATTTGTCCCATTTGTGATCTGTGACCACCTGGGAAAATATTCTCAGGAATAAAGCACAATGGAAAAGCATTTAGGTTTCCATAGTAACTGCATTTACCTATTTACCCTGTATCCAAAATTGTACAGTATGTCTGCACCTCCTTATCAGCTCCACTTGAGGTAGCAGAGTACAGCTAGGGTCAGGGCTTCAGCTATCAGCGCACCAACAGTTTAATGTGACAGCCTTAGGGCTCCAACATATCAACATTGCACTTCTGACCACCTCTAGCATGCATGTGAAGTTAGTCCGGGACAGCTGTCTAATTTTGATTTTGATCACATCAAGGAGTCTTTCTTGCCAGATTTCTGAGACTGGTCTGGATGTTTTTCAGGCTGGTGGCACATCCACTATAAACAGTTCAGGTTACACCCCCTCTACCTTTGTATAGCTAGCAATTATGTAATCGTGTGCCCACATTTCTAGGAAAGCCTGTGAAGCTGTAAAAATCCTATATAGAAATTTTTGAATATCCAGAAACACTTTCTTCCTATGTATATACCTCATCACAGTATTTGATTTTGAAATAAGTGCTTAATTTTTATTTTTTATTTTAATTAAAAGAAAATCTTCATTACTTTTGTGCATTTTCAAAGAACATGAAATAACAAATAGGGTCAAATCCAGAAACTAGCAAGGCAAAACTCCCACTGAAGTGACTAAACTTCCACAGAAGTCAATGGCAATTTTACATGGAAAAGGACTTCAAGACCTGTCCCACTGAAATGAAGGGCCTGATCTGAGGGGTTCTGAGCTTGCAGGCAACGAAAGTTGCAAATGGGCAGCTTTATATTGGGATCAGGCCCTAGGGCTGCAGAAAATAAATAAGAATAGTTGTTGCAATGCTCAAATCCCTACTGTAATATTAATTAAAGTATTATAAAGATAGCACACGTTCTGTCACCAAAAGCTTTAGAATGCAATAATTCAAAGTAGCACTGACAACAGATATCCTAGCAAAATACTAAGCACATGCACTTGGAAAAAATTAAACATGCACTATCTTACAAAATAGTAAAAAGTCTTGTATTTTGTCATCTAATGAACCTTCGTTTGCTATTTCTCATAAAAATAATACTGAGACCCTTTTTACACTATTTATGGATACATATACATTTCATAACAAAAATTATATCATAGAAATATTTCTCACAGAAGCTGCAGAGATGGTGTGAGCAAAAAACTCCCTTCTGGGATTTTAGTAAAAGCAGATCTCACAAAGGATCTGGAAAGAAGAAAAACACAACCTTACATTAATGAAGTCTCATATATGCATGGTTATAATACTGATCTGGTCATCACAGAGAAATGTATTTATGCACGTACTGAAAATAAAAAATAAAAAAATGAATGTTACAGGTTTCCTGTAGTATAGAAGCAGGTATAAAATGATATGTGTGCACAGACACAGACAGACAGACAGATGAAAGAGATGTAAAAATCAGGATTCAAGAATGCAGCACAATTTTAACACATTAGCTGATGATTCTGAATGCTGGAGGTACTCCCTGCAGCAAGCATCCTTCGGTATGCACTGAAAACACCACACATCCTAGTTCATTTTAAATCATAAATTAAATAACCAAATGCTTACAGCCCTTACAGTGAGATAACATCAGGCGGAACGCTGCGAGGAATAGATCTGGCATTTTCACATAAAGCATTATCTTTGGTACAAGTACACCAGGCAGGACATTTTGGCTTCACTGGTTTCTTCCCTTCAGTCAGCAAAAGCACAGATAAAAGGCATAAGAAATAAGCAATTCTTCTAAAGGGTCTGCTGGCATTTCCCATTCTTTTGATCCGCTCTCGTTCCAGCCAGTTGAAAGAATATCCCAAAACATGAACAGGGGTTCTTTATTCAGCCATTGGATGTCTTTCTATAAGTCCAGGTCAATATTTGTCTCTGCTTTCCCAACCCTTTTCTTTCTCTTTCACTCTGTTTCTGTAGACAGAAACCTGCAGCTGATCTGTGTGTTTCCACTCACTCAGGCAACGTACTGCTGAGAGAAGAGACCTGCGAGGTGCTGTAAGATGGGGAAAATCCAACCGGCTGAAGGAAGAAAAAAAAAAAAGAAAGAAAGACTTGCATCACCACAAAAACACTGAGCACAACACAGCATTAGATTGCAAAGTGATGTAACTGAGAAATACACTGCTTTCTGTTTTCACAGGGAGGCCCTTTCCCTGCTGCCAAAAATAGTACAGCATTATGTTTTGCTGGTGGGTGGGTGAGTGGGTGTGGGGTGGAGTATGTGTGTGCGGGGGGGGATCAGTCATCTTTTACTGGATCCCTACAACCTCAGGAACCTTTGAGAATTATGCTTCACATATTGCAAGCAGCAGAACTGAGGGCAGTATTCCCTGGAAAATGAAATCAAGTGAAACCGTCAAAAGCATTGCTGCAAAAGCTGTTCGATTAATTTTTATCCTTAGCCTTATTGCACATAGTTGTACCACTGAAAAACAAGCTGCTACACATGGAAAATATTACAATGTATGAGAGAATGCCTACAACTGTCATTCCTAAACAAAATATTTTCTCATGCAAAATAGACCCCAACTGGATTTCTAAGAAAAAAAAAAGGGGGGGGGGGGGAATATTCTTATTTGTTACATGTTTTGTGAGCTCGTTAAATAAAGCAGATCAAGCACTGTTCAAAATTGACAACATTAATTAAAAGTTCAGGTTCAAAATGTATTTGCTGGAAACTGGTTTGATCATTTTTAGACGAAAAAAAAATGTTATTTAAACACTGGCTAGGTTAAAGCCGAAGTTAAGAATGGACTTTCTTTGAAAAGTGACAGGATAGGGACAAATCTTGATGGTAACAATAAGTACTTAGAATACTGCCTGGAGGCTGCAATTTAAATTAGGGCTAGGTGCAGCACGAATACTCTGCAAGAAACAGTCCTCATCCGAAAGACTTTACAGTAAACTATATTAAATATTTTATAGGGAACTTAAGATAAGCAGCACCTAAGTGTTATTATATAAAGAATGGTAAGACAAAATTAATGAATGCCAAATAGCTGGAAATCCAGATGGGACAGTTTTATTTTTTCTGATATAAGATTGGTATTAGAAGAGTTTTGCAAACTTAGGTTTTGACATGTACCCTGTCAGACTGACAGCACTGTTTGCATTACACAGATCACAAAGACTATGAGGGTCAGCCAGACTGTACAGAAAGTTTGACACAGTCGTGCTTGCTACTGGCTCCTTCACATCGATGCTGTCTCCTCACCAGCAGACACTAAGCCAGTTCTCTCTTTGCTGCTGGTTAATTCTCTGATTCCACGTGGCCATCCGGTTCTGTCCCTTTGCTCCTGCTCTGCAGGCCATGAAATCACAAGACCAATAATGGGCTGTGTCTGTCTTCCCCAGAAATGATGCCAGCAAGTGCCTAGCACATACCCAGAGATGGATGCCCAGCAGGAATTGCAGGTGCTATGGGTAGAAGATGGCAAACAGGGACAATATCCTGCAAAACAGCAAGAAACAAGGATGGCAGGACCTCAGCGTTACTGATTCCTTGCCTGGCAGTGGCTGAGATCTGTCTCCCCGCAGTTGAGAGGAGGCTCTGGACCCACAAAACTCACAGCAGATGGTGGGACTGCATCCTCTGAGGGACCTGGGATCCTCAGAAATATGCAGAAAGCTTTCAGAGGGCCACTTCCAAAGGCCCATGCTGGGAGATGGCTCCTGTGCTTGTGCATCAGCGCTCTCCCCTCCACGCACCCGTGCCTGCAGAAGAAAGGGCAGCTCGCACAGCTCACGCCTTCTCATCTCTGTGGTTTGTTTGTTTTTTTAAAGCTCTTTATTAATTCAAGTGTGGGCCCATGTTTTTGCTTATAAGAAAATCTTGCATATCAGCAAGTCTCTCCTGAAGCAGGACTGACTTCAACTAGGAGTGATACAAAGCTACTTTAATACTGAGCCCTTCTACCTTCCATAAGAAAATGGTACAGAATTACAGTAACTAAAGCAGTAAAATCATTACAAAGCAAATGCTGATACCTTCCCATGGGTATAAAGGTTACTTCTTGCTCTGGAAATGATGTAAGTGTGCTACTGAGAAGGACGCTAGGTTTGTGGTACTTGCCTGAGCAGGGCACCCCTTCTTTGCCCCTCTGAGATGGTCTGTGGCACAAAGCACAAACTTCAGTGAGGTGAGAACAGCAAATTCTCTAACTTTTTGCTGAAAGAGAAGAGGGCTGTTGTTGTTTGTTTGTTTGTTTCTGGCAAAGCTACCCATTGCCATGGCAATAGCTTGCCATTGATGGTGAAACCCCGTGCTGCATTTTCTTAAGCTCATTCACTGAAATCCACCATCAATTACTTAGGCATTTCTTTTCAGTTTATACTCCAGCCACATTGTGACCCTCATGAAAACTTCACAGCGTAGCAGTTTTTCCGTAACAAAAGCACATTCTGCAGCAGAGCCGTAACCTGACTCCAATTTCATCCGTGCAGAGAACCGCCTGGAAGTTAGCTTTCTATTCCAAACTACACGCCAAAACAACTGCTTCTTTTTTCCCCCAAATCGCAAATATTGTAACAGCTCTGTCAAAAGAGAGGCATAAATCACATTTTCCTGGGTCCTTGTATTCCAAGCTGAGTATCTAATTTCTTGCTATGTAGTAGTTGAAAAACAGATCGGTTCGTGGCTGTTCAGGGCGATACCTGCTCTCCAGCTGCCGCAACACTTGGCTCTCCTTTTACCTGTGCCATCACTGCTTGTTTGCTGGCTACAGACAGGCTCTGGGCTGCTGTGCCCGTGTCCCAGTGCCTGCCTCAGGGCCCCGGCTGGCTCCTTCTCTCTCGTGCTTCAGGTACTGGTTCAGCGCCATGTGAGTCAAAATGTGTTTATTTTGGTTTCAGCCAGGGTTCATTCAGCAGGAGGGACGAGGGAGGCCTGGCTTGTGTTGCTGGGTGTGCTTCTCACGATTTGGCAATGTTTTAACAGAAAAATCTTCACCTTGCCGCGCAATGGAGGTGCTTGCTGGCAGACACGTTCCCATATGGGCAGCGATAAATAAGTCCGTACCGCGCTGCTGGCTGCCGTTACTCGTTCTGACTCGTCTTTGGTATCGTATTAACCACACACCGACGCTAGGAGCCTGCGTTTTTCAAGCGAGACCATGCCGACAGCCCGGCTCTCCCGGCGCTGGTTGCCAAGCCTCAACCGGGCCGTGCTCGTTTTGTGCTCGGCTCTCGCTGCTGCCGGGTGGCTCCCGTAGCCTGGCAACACGCGGAGCCGCAGGCCCAGCCCCGGGCCCCGGCCCCGGCCTCGGCCCAGGCCCCGGCCCCGCTGCCCTCGCCTCCCAAACGCGGTGGAGGTGCCCATCGCTCCCTCGCCTGCTTCCCCCGTTTCTTTCGGCTCCTTTATTTTAGCTAAAGCATGTCTGAGAAGAAACCCTCAAAAACAAAAAGCCGCAGAACGAGGCCAGTCTGCTCCTTGGAGACACAGACCTGCTTTTCTTCCTCCTCGCATGTGGGATCTTTTTAATTTGGGGCCTCTTTTTTTATTATTTTATTTTATTTTTATTTTTATTTTTATTCTTATTTTTATTTTTATTTTTATTTTGTTTAACAGCTGAGAATCATTCATCTTTGCACTACACTGAGCAGATTTTAGTATTTCCTGTACTTTATTAATACGCTATGATATTTCTCCTCTTTAATTTTGACCAGAGCTAAGTAATTCCTAGGGGATAATTATTTCCCACATACTCACTCTATATGGTAGAAATCAAATAGCTTATTTCTTTCAATATATCCAAAATGTTTGGTATTTTGATAATACCAATAGCTGATAACAATCAAGCATCTAAAAACAAGTTTGGTGCAGGTAAATAACGTTCAAAATTCAAGATACTTTTGCTAGTTGTCATTCAAGGTATTCACCACCTCATATTACTCGCGCTCTGTCAGATTTAGCACAAGTTTTATAGCATGGTTTCTAGTCCAAACATATGCCTTTATTGTTGTTATTATTTACTTAAAATACATTTGTAGCAACCATTCTTGAATATCTGGTTACAATGTGAATACTTCTATGAGTAAACCTATTTGCTAAAATATTTGAGGAAAGCAAACAAAAGGTCAGAACATAGAGCCACAAATTATTTTTTAAATATTTAATACATTTTTTGAGGGATTAACTCTGCTCCACTGGCTGTATTTGCATATTCACATTGGACCAATATGTTTTCATTACCAACATATGGCAAAATTTTAATAAGCTTCCTGTGGTTTCATGCTGACTACATTTGCCTTTGCAGATACATATACTGTTACAGTTATCCTTTATTTCATCCTACTTTTAGAACATTTTTTAGAAATTTGTGTTGCCTTTTCCATGCTCAGTAATGAGTTGCCTGCACGTGCATGGCCTAATCCAAAATCCTCTGACAGTGATGGCGAGACTTCAGTGAACTTCCCTGTGCTTAGTGTTAAGTCCACGATATTTCACCGCAGAGGTGCACAAGAGTCAGAATCACACCCCAGTGTTCAGGAGTCTCCTATGAACAGAGCATCATCCTCGCTACGTTTGGAGCAGAATGATTTTGAGATCAAGGATTCCTACAAACATCTCATGATCCGAGTTTTCGCTCTCCCAGTGCTATCCCTTTCAATAAACAAAATGAAGGCTTTTGAATTCCAAATAGTTCTGAAAAGACCATGCTTCCTGGCGGGTCTGGCCCCAGGAGCCATTGCCAGGAAGGGACCTTCTGCAGCTTGGGTGCAACAAAACTCAAGATGCCTTTAAAACAGCTCATAGGACAGAACAGCTTGTGAATTATCACAGAGTTGCCCAAAAGTTTTTATTTGGAAAGTTGTTCTAACTTGCTTTTCCCTGTCTTGTCTACACAGATCCGTGTTGCGGATATCCTTCTTTATTACGCGACAAGCATTTCAGTAAAGTGGAACAGTCAGTCCAATCCCTGCATCAAAAGGCTGAGAAAACAGCTACTGTAATTGCTGCCAACTTTAGGGGAAAGAAAAACGCAGAGGGCGGCCTCCTTTCCCTTGCATAAAGGGGCCAGTTTGCAGCTCACCGTGGACGTACAAATGACCACCTCTGAAGAGAGCTGGGCCTTAGCACTCCTGGCCAGAAGCATACAGTGCTGCAAGACGTCTGCTCTGCTGCGCGCATCCTGGTCAGGGTACGGGTGGCTCTACGACTGCTCACTGGCTTGTGTGGACCGGAACTTGACCAGTGACAAGCAGTACGTCACGAGATACGTACTGTTATCTGATCTATCATTCTTTAAGAAAAAACAGATGTGCAATGTACACTTCATCCAAACTGAAGCTAGGCAAAATTCATCCATGTTTAGGTTTTATTTTGCTACAACCACAGACTTCGGACATCTTTGTGAACCTCGATGTTTATTTTCAATTGCAGGTTTTAAAATAGTACAGAATATTAGAAACTACTTCAGAAGACAATATAAAGCTATAGGATTTCTACCCCTTGTGATTTTTGAAAGGCTCACTCAAGGAGGGATCTAGGGAGACCAGCTCGTCCAACCTCCTGGGTAACCAGGAGTGATAAAGGCTAAGCAGCTAGATACAGAGCATTCAAAATGTACTATGTTTTATCACACGACTTTTAAACCAGTATCACAAAATTTTAAGGACATAGTCCATAGACTTTGAACAGCTGTTATTGACAATACTGCTAATGTTAAGTGTGTTTAAATGTTCTGGATGACTGCTCATGCTGGTCTGACTATCTTCCAGGGCAGGCAAACAATCACCTCAGCTCGGTACCTTTATTTTATGTAAGTAAACAAAAAGAACAAAACAAACAGAAAAATCCAGTAACCATCCTTCAGGTGAGACGTGGACATAAACTCAGTTACTCCTGGATTGGCCCTTCTCTGTGAGAGAGACCCCACAAACCTCATGGACCTTGTTGTTTTTCATCCTCCACTTCCAGTTCGCTTAGGGGCTGTCCATTGCTCCTCCGAATGGGACTGGATGCCTGTACAAACCCCAGAGCTGGGGTTCCTCAGCTCTTCCCCAGCTCATGCCTTCTGTTTCCCAGCACAGTGGGACCAGTTGCTTTCTCAGGTTTTTAAAAGGCTCAGGAGCTTTGTTACAAAGCAGTACGCTTTGCAGCATGCAATCCAGTAGCGTGGAGTCAACTGGTCTCTCAAATACTAGCCACTTTCCTCTAGAGCTAAACAATTCCTACTTCATCTCTATTGTCTGTGTTTTGCCTTGAAAACACTGAAAATTGGTTTTGGGGTGGGGTGGGGGCACAAAAACAGCATACAGCTTAGGAGCTAAAGAGAGCACAATTCGAACGTGTGTGAAGTTGTATTACTTCATGGTTCACAGTAGGACCTGAGACCAAACCTAATACAGAGAGAAGTATTAAGAAAGGAAACAATAAAAAAGTACACTGGGTTTTCACTTTCTGCAGAAATCTGCACTTTCTGCACCTTCTCAATCTTTTGGTAGAACTTTCAAGAAAATCTGCCAGTAGTTAATTTATACTCTGGGAAGATCAACACCTCACACAGGCAGCTGGGAAAGGGGGCACTTTTCAGCCAGACAAAATGCCCATCCACTGCAATGGAACTGGCATCAGGTTCATTACCTAATGTGTGTCCTGCTGTAGGATTGAAGTGCCCTCTACAGGGACCTCTCAGAGAGGAAAAGTCCTGTCCAAATATGCAAGCTACCATATTCTTCCCTATATGGCCTGATCAGACATTAAAAGCATGATACAACTGAAAAAATCTACAGTTAATTTATAATTGGAAATGGTCTCATGACTTTTGAAGGAAATGACATGGTGGTATTAAGAATGTAGTTCTGTGCAACACTTTCTGTACGGGCATGGTTTCTCTCTTTCCCGCTCTTCCATGGCCTCTCAGTTCTGCTGCCTTCCACAGCTCGCTACCAGTGTTTCTGTCTCTAATGCTGTACTCTGACTGGATCAGTTAAATGATCTGGTAAAAGAACAAAAAACAAATAAAACTTTACAAGCCCAAATCTTTCCAAAACAAAACAGGAATTGATAGAGCCCAAACTGGCAGCTGAGGACACAAGCGGACACGGAATATTGGCTTCGCTGCTAGAGAAAAGGAATAGGGAGTCACACATTTTAGGGGCAGTTTCATACCACAGCTCAACTACAAGCTACCTCCAAATGGGCAACTCCACCTCCCACACTTTGCTTAACTCTCCTTGAGCAGCTCCTCGGTGCTCCTGGGAGCTGCCTGGGTTTTCCTGATGTGTACCAGCCCAGGCTCTTCCCCTCCCGGGCTGCAGGCTCTTGTGGCTTCCCTTGCAGCACTGCTGCAGCTCACCTCTCCGTCCTGGTTTGGTAACTTCTGTGAAACTGCAGCCAGTTCAAGATGACTCTGGACAATGCATTGGTTTTCCAGTGAAACAGGAAATCAATTCTATTAATTTACTCAGGTTGCCGTTCCACAGAATCTTCTCTAAAGATGATTTTTAATCTACTACTGTTCTTAGCACAAGGGTGGAAACAAGTGATGGTGGACAGGAGCTACTACACTGGCGTTGACTGCTGAGAGGTATTTGTGGAACCGTGCCTCAATTTTGCAAACCTAAAACTCACAGTCAAATAGCACCATGCCGTGAAAATGCTCACAAACATTTAAATGATCCATAGGACAGAACTGGTCACAAACTATCTCAGTCCAGACCAAATGGGATAAAATATGAACCTCATAAAATGCCCTAGTATTTAGATAGTATTGTTTAAAAGATATCATCTAACCAGAGGACAAACCCTCAAGAGGTGTATCCAAAGAGACACTGGCTAAGATCTTCACTCTGCCAGCCCTTTGCACTATTTATGAACTTAGCAGCCATCCCTAGGAGGTATCTTTCATGCCTACACTGAAAATGCAGTGTGATAGAAAATCCAGCCCAGTAAGAACCCTGTATCCAAAACACAATGTCCCAGATTTTCTAGCATGAGCAAGTGCTTTCTGCAGACCCAAAACAACATACCACTGTCACTGCAGCTAAATGCCATTTAATTGGCAGCTAGAAAAGCCTATAATACATTTCTTCATGGAAAAATGTTTGAGATCCTCCAGTCTGCCAAGATGCTAATTAAAAACAGACGGCACATTATAAAATCCTTTCCTTGACCTGTGCTATCTTACATTGCCCTTCTGTACTTTTTTCATGGCATTGAGTCCCCGCAAAATTATTCTAATCTTTATAAGCTTGTATTTAATTTTCCTTGTCATCTTGCAGACAGAAAAATGTAACTGAAATGTTTTTTATTTAAACGTACATCGGAAATTTATTTGTTACATGGCAGAGACAACGGGCTTTTGAGAAGAGAATCTTTAGTCATTAAAAACAGGAGGTTTCTAAGTCCTGAATAATTCACAATGGAAGAAATCTTAGCCCCACTGAAGTCACTCAAATAGTTCATGTAAAAGCCTCGCTGGAGTGCTACTGACATAATGAATTGCACAACGAAAAGGATGTTCCTCATCAAACACATATTATTGTTTTATGGTTGCTAATCAAAATGTTTCAGAAAGCTGACATTTGGACCAGTGCTGAAACATCTTATGTGTCTGTTGCTGATAGTTTCTTATTTAAGTTTTTATTAACACTTCAAGATATTTGAAAAAATACCTTATTTCCTTAAGAGATAATCCCTTTTACCTCAAGCAAGCGTTAGACCTCCCTGACAGCCCATCCTATGGCAGGCACACTGTCGCTGTACAGCTCCCAGCACAGGTTCTCCATCAAATCCGACACAGCACCCAGCTGAACACCCTGTCCCTTTTCCTTATGAACCCCAGCCCCCTGCGGAGGAGACGTGGTAGGGCTGAAGAAGCCTACCACATCTCTGTTTATATGCCAATTGCTCTTTCCTCAGTACAGCTTTAAGGAAGGATTTGCCCTTTTGGCTGCCCGGCTCTCCCTCTGCAGTGGGAAAGGAAACCAACAGAACATTGCATCTAAGAACTGGCTGTAATTTTTAATGTAATTTTCAGCTCTACAGAGGGATACATGTTTTAGTTATGACTGCTCAGAAGCTAAAGGATTTTCCCTACCTTGTGTATAATATTTAAGACACTCAGAATTTGAACTTACAATGCTTCCTATATATCAATTTCTAAGACAACAATCCAAATGCCATACAGCTGACTTCCTTTTAGACACCAATCACTGTTAGGCATCTGCAAGTTTCCACTGTTGTTGCCCTTGTGATTTAAGCAAAGAGTCATTAAAACTGGAGGGCCTAATTCCCAGTCTCAATATAATACATCGGGAAGAAGTAATAAGCTCCTTTATGAAGCAATATAGCTCCCCAGTTAAATAAATGGCACACACTACTGATTAAACAAAGGCACATGGGGCTTTTTCCTAAGCATTTTTTTTTTTTTTTTGAAGTAAATGGATGAATATGTGAGAAAGAGAAAAGGACCAGAAAACAGGAGTGGGAATTCAGAGAGACAGCAGTAGAAACATCACGGAAGGAGAGATCTTGGACCCCAGGCATTGCAAAGGGGGTCCTAAGAAAAGTCTCTAGAGAACTTCTCGGAGCAAATATTGGCTGAAAAGAGCTTGGAGCTGCACATAGTCGCCTGCTGTTTAATTTGCTCTTCACTCAGGGAAATGAATGCTATGCATTCTCTGCAAATAAAAACCGAATCAGAGATACCTGATTCCATTAACAATTTATCTTCCTAAACAGAAAAATCTGAAAGATCGACTTTTTAGGTAACTGCTCAGGTCAGAAGTAGTAACAGTGCTTTAATGCATGTTTCTGACACTTTTGCCTCCTCTCGGGGCGAGGCAGATCTCCCTTCACTGATGTGTTATATATATTAAGATCTCTCTCTAGAGAGCGAGTGAGCTCTTCTATATATAGCTTCTATTCACAGGCAAGCACCACAACCACTTATTCATTCTTTTCATGCTTTACCTGCTGTTTTCAAGGCTGCCCTGATGCTAAAAATAGCTTCACGTATTAGAGGAGGGTTGCTATAGATTCCGAATGGGCGATGTCGGGAAGCAGCTCAATCCTTCTGCCGAGGACAGGGAGGACCCACGTGGCTGTGGCTCGGGGGGGCTGTGTTATTGTCTGTGACCTGGGCTCTGCTGCCCTTTCATAAGGACGCTCAGTCTCCAAGGTGGGGATATTTATGTTCTAAGTCTGCACAGAACTGCAAATCTGAAACACACATCATGGATGTGGAGTTGAGTGTAAGGCTTTGTTTTTCAAACTGTACTGTTAGATCACAGTACAACAGTACCTTCATATATTAATAGCACATTAGCTTCTTCTTAAACTGGGAAAACAATTTCATACTTTGTTTTAAGGGCATATTTTTCTGCAGGCATTGATGTCTCCAAGTCAGAAAATATCAAAATGCTTCGCCAGTTGTTCTTAATAGAGAGCTGAAAGGATGACAATTCATCAGCTATTTGAATACCTTCAAGACAGCAATGAAACCACATCAAAAAATTGTACTACATACTGTTGTTTTGAACTTCTGGCAGTGTGTCCTCTGGCAATGCTGACAAAGCTAATGTTAATTTTGGAAGTTACCTCCCTGTCTATAATTTAATGGGTAATGCAAATGAAAAACTGCTTATACATAACTTTCCAGCTCATATACTGCATAAAACAGTGAAGTGTGCTATAGATAAGTGTTATTTGATCGTTCAGGTTATGAAACCTAAGTTTTCAAAATTCATCTGACAAAAAGTTTTGGAATTATAGAAAAAATATTATTTTGTCAAACTTGAACATGTGGAAGTTCTGAAGACTCTAGAATATAGTTATCTCTATACTCTGCAATTAAATACATCTTAAAGTATTTTCCAGCTTTTAGAAATCACTTTTGTACATTGGCGGCATATCACTGTTTGCATCCCTTCAGGATGCTGAAGATCAGATTAATGAAGTAAGAGAGCATCTCATTAAGACTTACTGTTCTTTCATCATGTGGTAAAATCTTTCCTGGTGATAACAACTTGCTCTTGAATTTCAAGGCAAGATACATGAGTTATAAGTGCAAGTTGCAACTAAGAATGGATGGCAAAATATTGGTCATTAAAGTAACTACTATCTAGAAGTATGTCAAAACAGAAAAACTGAATGGACTTCTATTCCACGGCATCCATTAGTTCCCACATACGTATAAAACAGGTTCATTTCTGTATACAGAATACCTTAATCTTACTCAGCTACTTTAACTTTCTCCAAAATTCGGTGATTTTAAAAAATTACAATGAAAAGTTGAAGTCTGACATAAAATTGTTTGAAAGAGAAGGACAACGTATGCTTCAGGAGTCCCATATTAGGAACTGAATTTAATCTCCAAATACAAATTTTTGTAGTTCTTAATACTTGTGGATGGATTACAACCGTATCAGAGTTAAATGAGATAGTGAAAAGAATGTTTTCCTTTTGTTAAGTGACTCAGATTATAGAAACCTGCTGAACACTGACTCTGTTAAGGCTGAGGTTCAAATAAAAGCTAGTTGTACAAAGAAAGAGTGGCAAGGGCTGACTAAAACAAGATTTTAAAATGGATCCTAATGTAACTTCAAATAATACATTCCATCTTTTAAGAACGGTATATTTGAGGACAGTGTAATGTAAACTTGTGAGAAAATTTCATTATATGCTAAAGGAAATGGTGTTTCACTCAAACCTCACTTGAAGTCCTGACCCTTATCTTTCATGTGGTTATATTTTATTTCCATTCAAGAAAGGCAATCATCTAGATACGTAACTGTTAACATTTTAATATATTGCTTGCAAATTGAATGTTGTTTCGGCAAATAGCAGGATCTCCCCCAAGATAGAGGCCTGAATATTTCTTTTTACTTACTACAGATACTTTCCTCAGCAATTTTTTCATTTATTTTTTACTTTTAGAGTCGTGGATATTGCACAGCTCAGTGTTGCTGGCTGTAAGTAACATAATTCGATATTAGTAACCAGGTTAGACTAATTGTTCCCACTTAGGATTGCTATCCTTCCCTTTCCACTTAGGTGCCATGAAATGAATAGTATCCTGGAAATACTTTCAATAGAAAGGCAGATAGTATTTCAGTACTTCATGTCTCAATGATCTTTGTGATTAAATAACACAAAGTTGTATTTAATTTGAAATATAACCCCTGTTATTTCCAAAACTGGCAATCAGTAGTATACTTCTACTAACGAAAGGACATTTCTAGCATAATTGCTAATGGTATTATTAAATGAGGTCTCACATTAGTACTGTATAAGCATGTTCATAAAAAAAAAAGTAAAAAAGGAATTTTCACTGATTCATTCTAGTTCACTGCACAGAGCAGCCTCTTTATATCCCTGTATCCTTCATTTTCCACCAAATGGCCAGCTGTTGATTACCTCAACCCAGATACTATCAGCCTCTACGTGCAATTACTATACTAGTTTACTTTACTATGGAAGTAATCCCACTGAAACCATAAAGTGGAATGAGGGTTGATTCTGTCCTCATTATGCCTTATTATACTCTTATACCTTCTCTTAAAAAAAATCTATCATCTGTGTGATTCTAAACACTTGACTATACCACTGCATGTTGCAAATTATCTTTGTTATCATAAAAAAAAAATATTTTCTTAGCTTTAGGACGCTGTGTAAAACACTGTGATGAACATGCCTGACCAGCTGCAGAATACAGTTTGCAGAACTGACCTTCTTGATTCCTGGATTAAGATTCAACTTTTGGTTAAGGTAAGATGCAACACATCTCTAAAAGCACTGGTGTTTTCTGGAACACAAATGCAGGAATGAGACCTTATTCCTCTATTAAGTTATATCTTCAACTGCAGACCCTGAGGCACCTTTCTTTTCCAGATCTTCTGTAGTGCTAGGTCCACTAGCAGTGCTGAACTGCTTCTATGCCTGAGAAGATAGTGACTTGTCACGACCTTTTTAGATAGAAGTCTTTAGATTCCATACATTCAACTGTAAATGATTTGTACCTTCCCTAAATTTTCATCATAAGTAAACTATTAATAAATACATATACATGGTAGACATTGTGCACAAAATTGCACATGTATCAGGAAACAAGGGAATACATACATATTTCACTATAATTTAGAAGTGCAATGGGCTGCAATTTTGCTCACATTCTTTTTATTTTCATGAAACAAACCTAGTGGGAAAGAACAAAATTTAAAGACAGCAAATACATTGCTTGTTTGATGTTGCCTTGTTTTCTGTACTTCCACTTTACTGTATTTGCCTTATCTCTTGCTTCTTATTCTCTTTCATTTCCTCCTCATATAACTCTGATATAAAACTGGAAGAACAGATTTCCTTTTCTCTTTGATTTATGTATATGAATGCCATCAGTCACTTTCCACCATAACAAATCTAGACATAAAAGTAGGATTAAGCATTCTTTGCTTTCTTAGGAAAATGTTCATACTTTGGGGATTTTAAGCATAATGCACTTCTAAAATCTCCTTGAGTGAAAACTGGAACTCTCTGGAGGAGTTAATTCCACTTTTTTTCAATGCAGGTTGATAAAACTAAGAAAAAGTATTTTGTACATATTGATAATTACTTTTTAATTAAATTCCTAACAGACTGAAGTGACTACACTTGTTTATGCATGCCTACATGCATGTGTAATCTTTAAGTGAACTCTGTTCTCAGCATGACTGCTGGACTGTAAGCTCTGGAGACCAACATCACCTGCCACACAGCAAATGAGGCAGTAGCAGTGCCAATTAAAGGACAGGAGTCTACATAATATATCTCTAAGGGATTTATTAGGTAAAATTATTTACTTGTTGCCAAAAAATAAATCTGTAGAGATAACATGGTAGGTTGCTTCTAATAATTATTTTTTGATGAAAGTCTGCTTATTATTATTTTCATAACTGAATCACTTAGTCTTTATAGGGTCATACTGGTACAATACACATATTAACAAGGGCTTGTAGCCTAGTTTAATGATATTTTTTGGTTCTGGAAAGTTCACAGAAATTTTAGGATCCAGGTTATTACTAGGAGTGTTCCCTTAACTGCAACAGAATGAATGTCTGAAACAATCTGGTTTTCAAGATATCACAAGATTCTTACATAACTCTGTATTCATAGTTCAGAGAACTCAAATAGGTATTAGAAATTGAAAGTCATAGTACTTCATATAGCTGTGATCCATTAGCATGTTAATAGTGTAAGTGATGCTACTATCAAAAAAAGATGCTGACCATGACTTAAACTAGTACATTCCATGATGATGAAGATTATAAGGTTCCTACTCAGCCAACAGTAATAACAAATACATTTTGTGAATTGTGCTTGAAATGGAGAGGCCTTATGTACATCAAAGTACGTGGAGCTGATGGAATAAATCAGGTTAGGTTGCATTTTGTAACAATATGGCCTAAATTGAGATTCTATTTACCAAATTGATTGGCTAAGAATAAGGGTGAAATTTCCTCATATTTTGCTTCTTGAACATTTTCAGATCAATTGAAAGTTTAAACCACATTTTAAATAAAAGCCTTTGATTTTGTTTATCCTATTAGCAGAACAAGCTTAATCCAGCATTTAAGATGTGCACTGTCCTCTTCTTGAGCTTTGCATGAGTGTTTACAAAAGTAATTCCCAAACTTTGGTCTCAAAGTAAGTGCTCTGGAGATGGCCAATAGAACCAGTGCCCTCAGACACAAGTCTGACAGAGCAGCAGGCAACAAGGAGTTGTGAAAGTTTGCAGTGATTTGCTCACCCTCAAAGTACAGAAGCCTAGAATAATAAAGGTCTGGGGGTCAAATTCTGGTCACCACCTTTAGTTATACAGAATCAGGGCCAGATTTTCAAAAGAACCAAGTTTTCCAAATTGTTTATCAGACTGGAAGCCTTAGGATTCTAGAAATTCTGTCCCTACATGGTGTATTTGACACTGATCTCCAATGGCACTAAACAGGAATATTTAAGAGGAAAACTTCCACCAATAACTGGAATTTAGAAAATTTTATAGTCTTTTAACAGGATTAGATACATTATTATTATCTCTATTTTATCCTATTAACAAATAAAACCCAATACAAATTATTGTGGTCACTTATGCAAAGATCTGGGATATTGGAACAAGGGAGGAAACTTATGAACAATCATATGTTATTTTTTCAAAGGCACTTTTCTAACAATGATTACACACTGAAATGGTAATTGCAATTCCAAAACAGAATAAAACAGCACAGCTGCTCTCAAAATAACAGACAAAGCACAGGTTTGTCTATGATATTTTTTGTAACAGACTCTATGCCAGAAAAAAATTCAAATCCGGAAGTGCTTTTATTGAATAAATTACTTTATCAGCCAAACAAATAAAATTGCACTTGCCTTTTAGTACAGCAACATTGACATCTAGTGGCTAGTTAAACTCCAAGTCACACATCCTTTACATGACAAAAAATTGTGGAACATAACATTTACTGAATTTGACAAAATAAATGTACATTTGAACAACCTGCTTCCTTCATGTAATCTTTAGATCATTACAGAATGACAGTAGTCTTTAATGACTAGTCTGTAATGACCAATCCCTGTCATGGGAACTGGTGAGCATAAGCCAGCACGCTTCAGCACAGCCCTGCTGATTTTCCCTGCTTCTTATGAAGTCTTGGGCTTGTGAGTCAGCTGTGACTTAAGTACATACCTTGCTCGGGGCTTGTTGGAAGGCACGGTGCGTCCCTAAAGTTGTACAGAGGTACGTGGAAAAGAAGACAAACTGCACTTACTGAATGTAATTTTACTAGCACATGTGAACATGTATTTTTAGTTCCACTTGCTTTTCTACGAATTACTAGGGGACTTCAAATAGAAAGAGATGAAAATCGGGAACATGACAGATGCCATGAGACTGTTCGTACTATGAAGATATGAAAATAAAAGATTTGGCAACTTCACAGACATGTAGAATGTAGGAAGGTGCCAATATCAAATAATGTTAGAAAGTCTCATTTCCTCATTTTTCAACAAAATAACTGGCTTAATGGAGAAAGAGGAAAGATTAGACATGGTAAATCTCAATGTTACTAATACTTCTGATGTTTCTGAATTCCTTTCTCACATCAAACTCTAATGTATGTACTCTGCAAATAGCTCATATAACAGATACGTTTGGCAGTGACTGCCTTGCCCTCACTCTCCATACCAGTGCTAGCTGCCTCTTCTGGTGCGCTGGCAAAGCTGCCTGATCAGCTTCATTAAAAATTGGTGAGAGTACCAAATACCTGATTTTTTTAATCGGCTAACCAAACTAATTTTGACCAAATAAATCAGAGGCTATTAAGTATAAGCAACCTTACCAGAAGACCTTAGGAGAAAATAATCTTCTGGAGGAAGGTTGGGATAATTGTTCCCAGCTAAATGCTAATACGGACTAAACAGATGCACTCAGTGTTTCTTAAAAATATAGAGAGGAACTGAGTCTGAAGAAGAGCAATAAAGCATAGAAGAGCTCCCAAAAATTTAACCTATATGGAAAGGTTGAAGTAAGTTCATTTCTTTAGCTTCAAAAAGAGAAGACAGGGGGCATATATGTCTCCCAGTAATTAAAGATATATTATAAAAATGCAGATCAGTTCTTGCCTTCTATATCAATTGGTTTAGGGCATTAAAAAATTATCTCAAGTAGCAACAGAGGAGATTTGTCTTAGATATTAGGAAACAAAAAAACACCTATATACCTAAAAGGTTAATAGATTAAGCTACTTATGCTGTGAAAACTCCTATACCAGAAACTTTTAGGAACAGCTCAATAAGTATGTCTAATATGGTCTTCTGAATCCTGCATCTCCGTGATTTAGTACCTTCTTTTAGCACATACACATTGATAAGAGTATCCCTCATAAAAATATAGGAGAATTAAATAAATAAGTGAACAGGTTGCTTAAGTAACATAATGCTACCCCAAAATGACAAGAAAGATCAGAGGTCTACCCTGAACACACAAAGGCACATCCCAGATGTTAAAATGCACCTTTCACCCTTCAGCACAAATGATGAGAGTCAATAAAATTCATAAATCTCTTGACGTTAGCAACAGTTTTACTGCCCATTTAATGAATTTGAATGACTGAGAAGTGGCAAATTCAATCAAATAAAACTGGCCCTTTTTGTCTTTTTTTTTTTTTCATACTGAGGCTATCTCCGTGGTCTGTATAATATAATGTGATTACATAGGCAACTGGAAGAAGGAGTGAAAGCAGAGAAGCTAATGAACTCTTGGGAATATTTCAGAATCATGGGCATTACCTTCTATTATTAAGAATATCCCTGCTTCACGGTAATTTCCATTTTTTCTTCCCAGAACTTTCTATGGAATTGTTACACTGAGTTGTCAGAAAATTGAGTGACTAAAGTTGTATAAGAATATGTCAGTGATCTGAAAACTTAGAGAGAAAACATTTACTTCTTGAAGGTTTTAAAATCATGTCCAACTTAGGCTTTCTGGATACAGTTGGTCTCATACTTAACCCAATTCTAGATTTAGGTCAGGAGTAAAGGGACAACTACAGTGATATTGTCTTCCCTGTGTGCCATGAAGTTCAGGGCTATTGTAATTTAAGAGTATGGTTTCACATTACTGCTAAGCTGATTTAATAGAGAGCTGCTGCTGAAAGGGCTGCCCTCATTCCCATCCCTCCATTCCTAACCTGTTTTTGCACCAGCACTGTTACTCATCAGATGCCACAGCAGGAGAGTCAAAGGAGCTAGACTAGCAGAAAATTAAATACTGCAGTTCAGCAGAAGTGGTCAGACGAGCACTAGTGCCAATTTGAGAAAAGGAATGCCCTTTTCAGCAAGAGCTAACTTACAGATTTACCTGTAACTGAAAACTGTGCATTACAGAATTATTGAAATCTACTTAAAAACTGTAGGGCCTCCCACCCCGCAAGAAGTGATGCCCACCTCTTTGCCTTTTTCCTCCTACATCTTTCAGTCCTCTGGGAATCAGATGAGAGAATTGTCCTTTTTGGTGTCAAAGCATATCAATGCTAGGTTTAAACTAAACTATGAAAATACTCCCATAAGATCGAGATATAATCTGTATACCAAGGGCTAAGGACAGGCCCCATTTCAACTTCCAATTTATTTAGGAGGCTGTTTCTGATCTACTTACCCAGCTGTAGGTTTTATAAAATAACTTCAGCATCTACAACAGTTGCTATAGTTGGGCTCACAGCAGAATTTTCCTCTGTTCCAGAAAGTTTATATTTTCTATATGCAGGCTTTTGTGGCCACAGCACAATGATGAGAGATTCAAGAATTGTAAAGCTTCTCTCTACCTTTTCCACTCTCCTTCAAAGTGCATAATCAATGACACGTTGGCCCAGTTTCCAGAATCATGTCAGGATTCATTCATACTAAAGCAGTCTGCCATTTCCGTAAGAGAGGAACAACAACAACAAAAAAGATGCCTGCTATTACAGCTTTGTGTATATACATTATTTATTTTGAGATATTTAAATTATTAACTAGGATAATTCCATTTTTGCAACAGAGAGTCTCTGCCCTTTAGAGGAAATGGGCCACTTTCAGTGGGACTTCAGCAGAATGCCACATACACTCAAACAAGCATATTGGCACTCAGCTCCTTTCCATGGGACATCACCTTTAAATCCCTTCCAGAGTTATAACAACATAATGAGTGACAAAAATACTAGAGCAAGAGAAAAAACACTCCTCTTTTGAAACTGAAATTCAGCAGGCAAGATAAGGAGGTACCATGAAAGATATGGTGTGTGATAGCCTCACTACATAATAACAACTCCCTATAGCATATTTTTTCCTTAGTAATAATGAAAATAGCATTTCAATTTCAGAAATTTCCCAGTGTGAAGTCTATCTGTGGTTTAAGACTCCGGGAATCAATAGTATGGTTGGGAACTCTGATATATTCCAGAATAAAAGTATCTGTGATGGATCGAGGCATTTCTGACCTCAGCAGTCAAAATGCTGCTTCAGGTATTGTGCATCCTAACGTTTGATGGGAAACAGAATCAACTGCCTGACAGCTACTTGCTGTATCTGATGACTTAATGGTGGCCCTTGGCATCTCCCAGCTATCTCAGGAGAAAAGTTTTAGTTTACAACGCTCCTTTCTCTAACGCAATCCCCAGACCGCCAAACTCAACCACCGTGCCGGTATGACTGCCGCCGGTCCCTCGGAGAGCACCGCCGGTG
>VXAA01004783.1:0-164706 GCA_013399115.1 Anseranas semipalmata | reverse complement strand
GGGGGGGGTCATTTGTAAATTGGGTGAGTGGTTTGATCTGGCTCATCTATAGTTGTATATCCCTTTGCAGCTGGACAACTAGAAGGAAGGTATGATATTACGAGTGAGAGAGAGGACATGGGATCTACTAAAGCCATTGCTTCCACTGAGAGAATTGGACATGTAACTGTGTGCTGAAAAACGGAGATGACAAATCTGGGCTTTAGCCAGTGATTGTTCATTTGATGGCATTAAGATATGGGATATTTAGGGTTTTCTGGTTTTTGTTTGTTTGTTTATTTTTTAATATAATAACTTAATAATAGTCCAAAAATGCTTGGGAAAAAAAAATTCATTTTGTGGTATGAATGTTGTGCTGATTAAACTGTAGATTTTTGTAGGCATCTTGTTTTGTATTTTAATTATATTTTCAGTCAGCTTTCCAGCTATTTATGTAAGATCTAACAATCTAAAATGTTTTACTACAGCCCAAGAAACATTTTTGCTCATCCTTGTTTATTATTTTTAATGTGGGCACATCATTTTCTGTCTTCCAGCCGTCTGAAAGAGTAGCTCTTGGGGAAAATACTCACCTTTTAAGTATAAGGGAGATTGTTTGAAAGTAAAGACCAAAGGTGTTTTAGCATCTTTTTGTTATCTGTGTCTGTGAAGATTATATATGGCAACATCTGCATATAAATTATTTATAAAGGGATTTTTTGACAGACTGATAATGTCTGTGGGGAACCATAGTTCCTTTGTCCTATGTTATTTAGAAAATGTTCTGCATTGTCTGTTGGATGTGATTTGGTTTAGACATACGTGAGAATTTGCACTTGTTTGCTCTGTATCTTTCTCTCTTTTATTTATGCATGGTGCACAGTACCCGTTTCTAGTTATGCTGTATCCATATTACTCTAGCAGGGATATTGACTGCGTTGTCATTTATTTTCAGGCACATGGCCATGGCGGCTATGATTCTGATTTTAGTGATGAGGAGAATGGAGAGAAGTCTGTGCAAAAGACTAAAAGGTAATGTAGCACAGAATTAACACTTTACATTACGCATTTTGTACAAATGGCCTATTACTGTGTTTAGAAAATTATGCTGTGGTATGTGAAGTCTGGTGTTGAAATGATTTTTGAAAAATCAATCTCAGATTCCAGCATCTCCTCATGCCAAGCTTGCCAGAGCATGTTGTCTCCCAAGGACAACTGATTAAGATCTGTTCTGCCATGTCCATCTGGTGTCTATATGCCTCTCAGTCCTCGGAGCAGCGTGTTTCATTTTTCTGAGCATTAGTATCAACTGTTGGGGTTTGGCTGCTCCCTTTACTTCACTGTGATCCATCAGGAAACGTGAAACTGCCAGAAGAGCAAGGCAAAAGAGGCCAAGTGGCAGCAGGCTTGGAGATATAAAACACCTGCTTGGAGGAAGTGAAGAACTGCTGCTGCTTGTTTATTATTGTGCTGGTTTTGGGTTGGGATAGAGTTAATTTTCTTCATGGTAGTTCATATGGTGCTGTGGTTTGGATTGGTGATGAAAATAGTGCTGAAAACACACCAATGTTTTAGTTGTTGCAGAGCAGGGCTTGCACACAGAGTCAAGGACTTTTCTACTTCTCATGCTGCCCTGCCAGCGAGGAGGCTGGGAGGGGACACAGCCAGGACAGCTGNTTTGGGTTGGGATAGAGTTAATTTTCTTCATGGTAGTTCATATGGTGCTGTGGTTTGGATTGGTGATGAAAATAGTGCTGAAAACACACCAATGTTTTAGTTGTTGCAGAGCAGGGCTTGCACACAGAGTCAAGGACTTTTCTACTTCTCATGCTGCCCTGCCAGCGAGGAGGCTGGGAGGGGACACAGCCAGGACAGCTGACCCCAGCTGACCAAAGGGACGTCCAATACCATAAGACATCATGTTCAGCAATAAAAGTTGGGGGGAAAAAGGAGGAAGGGAGGACATTTGGCGGTATGGTGTGTCTTCCCAAGTAACCATTACTCCTGACGGAGCCCTGCTTTCCTGGAAGTGGCTAAACACCCGCCTGCCGCTGGGAAGCAGTGAATGAATTCCTTATCTCACTTTGCTTGCATGCACACCTTTTGCTTCACCTGTTAAACTCTCCTTATCTCAACTAGTGAATTTTTTCGCTTTTACCTTTCCTGTTCTCTCCCCTATCCCACTGGGCAGGGAGTGAGTAAGCAGCTGTGTGGTACTTAGCTGCCTACCGGGTTTAAACCACTGCAGTTATTTAATGTATGAAGAGACCTGGGAATTGTATTGGTGAATTGCATTGTACTCAGTTCTTGAACTGTAACTACACATCTCTTATTTGAGACCATTTTGCCAGCTCTTCCAGTGGTTCACACAATTACTGACCTTGAATTTTGTAGTCTGATCTCATTATATCATTAAGATTTTTATTTATTTATGCATTTATTTTGCTTTATTATTTTATTATTTTTTTATTATTTTATTATTTTATTATTTTATTATTTTGCCATAATCCTCTGACACTTTCTGCACCGTACTAAACATTTTGACTACATTATGTATATATTTTTCATACTTTTTCTTGTCTCTTCCTTGCTTCGTTATTGGACTTCATTTAAGAAAGCTTTCTGGAAAGTTTCCTAGAACTCTTGCATATTTTCCTTTGCAGTGGATTTGAAAGAATGGTTTTTGTAGTGTGTGACTGCATTCTGGGAAAAAAAAAAATCAGTGTTTTAATCATTGGAATAATAGAAGGCATTTATTTTATAAATATGGCTGTTCTACAGTAAAACAGTGACTGGTTTTGTTCAGTTTTGGTTTTCTTTAAAAGGCCACTGCACATTATACCATTCTGTTTCCTAGGTGGAACTAACCATCAGGAGCCTTTCAAAAATATCATTACCCTTGTTCTGGCACACTGCTGCTGATTCGCAGTAGGGCTCTAATGTGGGTTCACTGCTTATGTGTATATCTTTTTCTTACTCTGTGATGATATTTATTTTTCACTTTAAGGAAAATAGTAATCTTAATTTTTTTCTGTTCTATGGAGTCTTGTTATGGGACTTTTGTGCCTCCAGATCCTTTTGAGCAAATGATATGCATGGTTTCTAGAGTCCTGTATCCCATAGCTTGAAATATAAATTCCTTGGCCAACTATCTACAGGTTTCTGACCTCCTTTCTTTCTGCGAGCTGGCAATTATGGAAAAATCTTTTTTTCTTCACCTCTACTGAGGAACGAAACTAACAAAATACACCTTTTACTAAGCTGAAGTGCATCACTTTGTATTTAACTTCTATTACTTTGTTGAATTTTGAAGGTATTTTTAGCTGGCCACTGACAAGTATGGTTCACAAGACTACTGAAATAAGTTTTAAATTAGCGTGATTGCAGAACTGGTTAATGAGGTGTTGAGACATTAGCATGAAAGGATGGGATAGTGTTACTATCAGTCACTCTTATTCAGTGAACATATTGTCCTTCCTTTTTCTACTTGGCTGTGCAGCCTAGATTTATAGACAACTTGAAATGTAGAGTGAGATTGAGGAATCTTCAGGTTTTTTTCATTGTGGTTCTATAGCAATAATGTTGATAAAATTACAAATTGTTGTCATAAGTGATTTTCTTTAAATGCTAACTGTAAGCAAATGCCTTTCCAACTTTGTTCTGCAAATGAAGTAAAGTCTAAGCTGATGTTGATTCTGAAGTTTGGTTTCATTCATGTAGAAACTAACATAGCAGTTTTTGTTACTTGAGTTAGTGCGAAGTTTGGCATATGGAATCACTGTTGCTTATGGAAAGTTTATGACTAACTTTTCTCCCTTTTTTTCCTCCTGTCTTTAGTACAAAGGAAGATGGCCTTCTGGTAAAGCCATTCCAAAAAGCAAAACAAGGCAGTGTGGCTCACAGACAATTTGCAGCTGAAGAATGGGATAGGTATCTTTTATCTATTGCTCTTGTGAGGCTTTTTTCCTTATTGTAAAGGTAACTTTCACTCAAACATATTTGTTATTAACAGGGAAGAAGCAAGAAAAAGAAGATTTCACTTGATAGCGATGGATGCCGTATCCTTCTATTTAATTTTTCTTCAAGTTTGACAATGGGGCACAGGTTATCTGTTTTGGTGAAATACTTGGATTTCTCAGTTATTGCAGCAGTTGACAGTGCAGCACCAGATACTGAGTAGCAGATTAGCTTCTTTTTGTTGCTGAGATCTCTCTGAGAATGCCTCTACTAAGTAGAGGTATTTCCAGATTTTCTATATACTGAGTTTTCCTGTTTGGGATTAAGTTATTATTTTATTTAGATTGGCAGAAAGACATTTTGCTCTTTCATAGAATCATAGAATCATAGAATGGCCTGGGTTGAAAAGGACCTTAAAGATCATCTAGTTTCCACCCCCCTGCTCTGGGCAGGGTTGCCAACTACTAGAGCAGGCTGCCCAGTGCCACATCCAGCCTGGCCTTGAATGCCTTCAGGGATGGGGCATCCACAACCTCTCTGGGCAACCTGTTCCAGTGCCTCACCACCCTCTGAGTGAAAAACTTCCTCCTAATATCCAACCTAAATCTCCCCTGTCTTAGTTTGAAACCATTCCCCCTTGTCCTATCACTATCAACGTGTGTAAACAGGCGTTCCCCCTCCTGTTTATACGCTCCCTTCAGGTACTGGAAGGCCGCAATGAGGTCTCCCCGGAGCCTTCTCTTCTCCAAGCTAAACAAGCCCAGTTCCCTCAACCTTTCTTCATAGGAGAGGTGTTCCAGCCCTCTGATCATCTTAGTGGCCCTCCTCTGGACCCGTTCCAAGAGCTCCACATCCTTCTTGTGCTGGGGGCCCCAGGCCTGCACGCAGTAAGTTGAGTTTGTACAGAATGCAGTTCTGTATAAGGCTGCCATTATCTGTGGGCAAATATATTTCTACTGGAAGTCCAAGAATGCATTAATTCAAAAGTCTATTCAAAACAAGTAATATCTTCTGCAGATGCTCTAGTGTAAGCCTGTTTAATATCATGTGGAGTTTTATTATTTTTAATCTCTTAATCATATTTCACGCATTATTTGTAACTATTTTTATAACTACTGCTTTATTTAGATTACAACTTTTCTGCTTTTATTTAGTTTTCACCTGGGACACTTTTTAAAATGAAAATCCAATGTTGGTGCAAAAGGCAAAATACACTGTACTCTTTAAAATAAGTTATGTAGCTTTCAGATTCATGTTTTGATAAAATGATTTATATTTACCTTACTTATTTACTAAAGGCACACTTAGTTTCTGACAATTTTCATCAAAGTATAGGTGATATGAAAGGGTTTATCAAATAAATATATATATGAAAGACAGAAAACTATTAGAGAGTGTCCCAAAGAGGGCTACAAAGATGGTGAAGGGGAAGACGTATGAGGAGCGGCTGAAGTCACTTGGTTTGTTCAGCCCAGAGCAGAGCAGACTGAGGGGAGGCCTCATGGCGGCCTGCAGCTTCCTCACGAGGGGAGCGGAGGGGCAGGTGCTGATCTCTGCTCTCTGGTGACAGCGACAGGACCCGAGGGAAGGGCATGGAGCTGCGACAGGGGAGGTTCAGGCTGGGGGCTAGGAAAAGGTTCTTCGCTGAGAGGGTGGTCGGGCACTGGAACAGGCTCCCCTGGGAAGTGGTCACAGCCCCAAGCCTGCCGGAGTTCAAGAAGTGTTTGGACAACACTCTCAGACACATGGTCTGATTTTTGGGTGGTCCTGTGTGGAGCCAGGAGTTGGACTCGATTCTTGTGGGTCCCTTCCAACTCAGGGTATTTTATGGTCCTGTGATTCTATCAAATAGTGAAAGTAATTTTAAATTTTCTTGACAGTTTTGCATGACTGTATCTACATATGCTTTTAAAATCTCTTAGCTTGGGCACAGAGCTTTGGTATTCGCCTTTTACTACAGTTAAATATGAAATACATTTTACTTATCTTGGATTGTGGTCATTACATGTTTTGCCTAACTGTATCTGAAATACCACCTCTTTCTTGTTTGTTTAAATAGCTGTTCTTCAGCAGTAACAGTTAATAAACAGGAAAGTAACTTCTGCCTTGCGTTAGTATTTGACCAGGAACAGCATAAAACCATCTAATGCTTGTAAAGGGACATATCTTAATTAGTCCCCCTGACACTGTAGACAGTCATTAATCACAGAGAAGCCCATATTTTCTGGAGTAACTGCAAAACTCATTGTGTAGAGACTCTTGTAAATTTCTGCTAATGTTTTTGAGTGGCTCCTGATTAAGACCTTTGCTGTTTTGTAATTTTAACTCTCAGTGACTCAAACAGTAACACAAGATACGATGTTGTATTTAATGTGTTTAATTGTGCCAGTAAAACCTTCTGTGCTTGCTTCAGAAATGTCCATGCTGTGCCTTCTGTTTGTAGTAGAAAGGAAAAACAAGATACATACTGAGGTTAAAGTAACATTTTGGGGGCCTTGGGAAAATAATGTTTTCTCAGTAAAATCATTATAATGCATATCAAAGTAGTAGGCTGATACAATTTTTTCTTACTTGCACTGATGTAATAGTTGCCGGGATATGTACCAGGAGATAATGTATTTCCTAATTTTTTGCTTCATAAACACCATACAAGTTAATTGAAAATACATTTAAATAGCCATCTATAACATTTTTTATTTGCGAAGATGCTTATTTTCCAAATAAGTAGCTATGTATTTTTGCTCATAGTATGTTACAAAATGTTTCAAATCATCTCTGAGGCCCAGATGTTCAAAAAAAAGTGTTATATATTTTCCTGTGGCTTTCATCTCCAAACTAAAGCAGGTAACTTTTATTTGTATGTTGATGGTAAAAAGCAATACATTGGTTCATTTTAGTAGCCAAAGTATTTTTATAATATAGAAACCCAAACTTGTTTTAAACCAAAACAGCAGTACTAAGAAGCTGTATTCCAAATTACAGCTGAAGATTTAAACTAGCTTCTATGTATATACTTATAGAGCATCTTTGAAGAAGAAAGACAGTCTTATAAAGTTCTGGCAGCTGGTTGAGGTTTTGAAGATAAAATTGCCTTGACATCCTGTATTTGGAAGGTAGCTTCTATAAGAGGTTATTAGGTAAAAATTGCTAATTAATTCCTTTCTTTCTGGAAATTACCAAACAGTTTTTGAGAAAAAAATTCTTTCTGCTAAGTATATATATATTTTTTATTTCTCTTTTTGTTTTAAACTAATAGTAAAATAAAAGAATGTAAGTACTCAAACAGAGTCCTTAATTACTTTATTCAGTATGAAAGACATAAAAAGTTTGTGAATGACTACATTTTATACTATGGTGGCAAAAAGGAGGATTTCCGACGTTCTGGGTAAGAACTGTTAGCAGTCTTTTTCCTGATGTCCCCAGAGCCCCCTTATTATGCAAAGCTGTTAAACTGTAACTTTGGGGGAAGGGGTGTGTGTGTGTGTGTGTGTGCTTGTGTGTGTGTGTGTGTGTGTATCAAATTACTAATTATTTTGGTCACAAGTAGTAGCGATAGTCATTGCGCATATCCAGAGCACAGAACTGCCTTGTTTCATTTTGCATCATTATTTTTGTATAAGAACTTACCATAAACTGAATTATTCTTGTTCTGTTATGAAAAAGGAGAGATGACAGGTGAACATTAACAGAAGGTACATTGAGAAATAGCTGGCAGTACCTTCAAAATATCAGTTTGGAATACTTTTGAAATCTGCAAAGTTGCTATCTATTGTCCAGAATAATGATATCCTTCTTTAGAGCTATCCATAACTGCCTTCTAACATAACTGTCTTCAAAAAAAAAAAAAAGTATTTTCAGACAGGATCGTGTCATCCACAGTTTCAGTGGCTATTTACAACTGTGGATTTTTCATTTGGGAAAAGGTATGCTAGGGTGTAATAGATTTTTGAGTAGTTTTATTCCTTAGCAATTAATTCCTTTATGCAGTGAGGTGGAGATAAAAACTATGAAATACTGATGTTTACCAAATTACTATGTGACTGACTTTTCATTTTAATATTATATCATACTAAAATAAAAGTGTGTCCTTTTATAGAGCGAATGACAAGACGGATCTTGATATTATAAGAGAAAACCATAGATTCCTGTGGAAAGAAGCTGATGAAGCAGACATGAATTGGTACCTGGAACTATTATATAAAACACAGTATTTTTAGATCACTTTGTACTAAATTTGTGGTGTCCCCTATTAATTAAGAATTACTGTGCATCCTTAGTGAACATCCTTTGATCTTTAATGCATTTAAAAATGAACGACCTTTAAGGGGTTTAGTAATATCACTTAGTGGCAAAATGAATAGGTGAAAGAAAGAACTGAAGAGTATTTGTGCATTCACTGAGAGCCAGGTGACTGTTCTGAAAATCCTGAAGGAAGACTTTTTGAAAAAAAAAAAAAAAAAGTTTAATTTGTGCTGTAGATACATTTTAGATGCATTTTTCCACTTTTGTCGATATTGCCTCTTATCTCAATGAGTGTATTTCTGTTGCATTTCTAGCTCTGCAACTGGTGTTCTTCAGATGAAACAACATGTCTTCGGTTAATGTCATTAAAATGTAAAATAAATTATATTATGTTCTATATTTAATAAAAAATAATACCTTTTTTACAGGGAGAAGAGACTTGCAAAGAAGTATTACGATAAATTATTCAAAGAATACTGTATAGCAGATCTCAGTAGATATAAAGAGAATAAGGTACGTTTCATTATTGTAAATCATTTTGGTTTTAAAGTATGCCTTTTTTTTTCTTACAACAGTGTATATGTTGTGAAACCAGAATGTTAGTACCCCTGCCCTAGAAAGAGAGTTGAGAGAAACTGTCAAGTTATTTAATAAGCAGCAGCAGTTTTGAATCCAAGCATTGTCACTGCCCAAAAAATGTGTTTCTGTGGGAATAGAAGCATTTCTGTCTGATGGGGTTTTATGAAGAGGTACATTGTGTGTAAGAAAGGCAGAAAATGTAGAGAGGTTAGGGAGAGAAGGCTAGAGAGGTTTGCCTAGAGAGAAGCATTTGATGAAGCCTAAAAAAACCTAGGAATGTTACTGTTTAAAAAAAATAAAAAAGAAGAAAGTCTAAAAAGAGAAAGTTTTGTACTTGAATGCTGGCTGTAACAATTTTGGATATGTCTGTTCTAAAGCAGTGTCTGTTGCTGGTTGTTCTTTTCTGTTTATGGAAACAAGATTTGTATTTTCTTTGTAAATAAATAAAATTTCTTAAGAGAAACAGCCAAATTCCAAGACCAGTTTTTCTTTTTAACCAAAACAGCCTTTGTTGTTTCCAAGTTTTTGACTAACTAACCTTTTAGTCAAAAAGAGTATGTGAATTTTGTATTGTGATCTTGCAAAGTGTTGCTGAACTCAAATGCGTATTAGTGTTGTTAGCACATAGTAACAACGGAGCCCTGCGAACAGTGTCTATATGAAGTTCTTTGAGACTATTTATAGTATTGAAAATTACATTCACTGGTAAATATTTGCAAGGACTGGGCTTAAACTCTAATATTAGGAAGAAAAGATGACAGCCATCTAAAGAAAATTGAACAGAAAAATGCAAAAAAAAAAGAAAATTAACAAAAATTAAAAAGTAATATGCTGAAGATGTCTGTCCTCCTTTTTTTTTGAGTAACTTGATTTTATTTTCATAGCCCTCAATCTCTATCTCCCCTCCCCCAAACCTGAGTTTCCCTTGAGCATGCTTACAGATTTTGTTTCTTTCCTTACTGTGCCAAGTTTCCATATGTTTGCTATCTTTTGTGGGAAACTGTTTTGCCCCAGTTTCCTATTTGCGTGTGTGTGTTGTGTGAACAGCATTCCCTTGTCAGACTTCAAATGTGACTGTCCTAACTTTGAGGTCACTCTGAATTCCTGTTTATGCTGATAAGTCATTACCTATATTTTTGGAATTGCCATTTCAGCATAACTCTGATATATCAGATAATTTGTTCTCTTTATTAGGTTATGCTTTCTCTTCTCAAATATGTTCTGACTATGCAAGAGCCCTTTCTCCAGATCATTCCTCATTATTGATTTATCCATGCCCATGTTAGGTATAGAAGGATGCCAAAGCAAGTTTTTTTCTTGGAAGTCAGAAATAGGCTGCTGATCAGTTCTCACTCACACCAATGGAATGCAGCCTGTGCTTTCTGATTTTTTCTGCCTTGATTCTTTTTCTTTTTTCCAGAAACTGGAGTTAGTTATCTTTAGCCCCTCATGCCTTCTGTTTTGCAATGCTGGTGCTATGAGAGGTGGAAGGTGGATAACAAGCTTCTCAGCTGGTCAACCTTTTGTTTCGTAGTTAGTGATGCTTTATATGGTGTTAGGTGATGTTAAAGTAAAGTTGGAGATGAGGGTTTTGTGTGTGTGTGTGTGTTTTATCTATCTATAAAAAGCTTTTGTTAAAAAACATAGGTTAAGACTTGCCTGTACATAGTCATCTGTCTTTTCACAAGTATAATTGTTCTTCTACTAGCCAAAATCTTCTAGCCAGCTAATTCTTCTGCAGACCTATGTATAGAGATTGTAGTTAAGATCTCATTTAGAACTTTTCTCCTGAGAAAACTCAGTTTTCCTAAATAGTGGATAATGATAAGTACCAGTTTCGTGGGAAGTGCCCTGCTGAGGTCCGAAAAATCAGCAGACCATCTTGTCAAAGACAAGAAGCTCAAAAAGCAGACAATAAGAAGCCCCACATCTCCTGTGTACAGCTTCATAAAGTTCATAAAATTCTTTGTTAAAGGAAGATACATCCTGCTGGGCCCAACAGCACGAGAGGGGCAAGGCTGCTGCAGCTCCATGCACCCAGGTCCAACCAGTAACGAGGCTGAAAATGTATTCCCAGTAGGCACACACACAGAGCATATGTATACACATGTATGTGTATAATAATAATAATGTATTATTATATACATATAATGTACATACAGGGTCAGCCACACAGATCACAGACAGATGCACAGAGCACTCACATGAATCCAGACAGTACCAATGGCATCATCCTGCTCCTTACCTTCCTATTATCCCACACTTTTTCTTCCCCAAATCTCCCGAGTTGCTCTCCGCCTTTGGTTTCTCCCCTAAACATCCCATAATAAATCATATGCAGTCCCAGAATGCTTTTCCCCTGTGTGCCATGTTGTGTCTCATCCCTCCATCGGAAAGGTGATCCAGAGAGCTGCTCCCGATGGCTCATCGTGGTGGGTTTCACACCTGGACATTGGGGCTGATGGCTCTGCCTGGACAGCCCTGGGAGTTCATTCCCCTGGAGTCAGTAGCTTGGGTTCCTGACTGCCCTTGTGCTTCTGTGCCCCTCTGGGACGGTGGAGATGCACCTTTGATGGCCTGCTGGCTCCTGTGATGGGCCTGGAAGCAGCAGGGGGCAGGGTATTATTTGAGCTTCTTTTAGTGCCATTGTCTCTCTGTGCTTCTTTGTGGGGGTGTAGATGAGCTTTTATCAAATAACGTACAGTTCCTCTGAAAATTACACACCTGCGAGCAACAATAGAAGTTCATAGCCAGTTTTTAGTAACCTAAATGTGGAAAAAGAAGAGAGAGGCCAAAGTTTATGTCCAGTGAGGAAAAAGCCCATTCCTCCCAATCTGGACCTTACCTCGTTACCATGAAGGTGCACTGAATAAGGAAACATCTCTGGCAGAGTGACAACTGAACACCAAAGTCTTTTTTGAATGGTGACACTCTCACAGTTTTGCTGCATAACCAAGGATCTTTGCACGTAGAGGGTTACTTTTTTTTTTTTTTTTTAAACTTTGCAAGTCATCTTTTCCTTTGTTTTTAATTTTAATGAGCAATGCCAAGGTGGTCCTCTGCTGTGAGGCTACTTGTAGACATTGGATGAGTGTGCTTTGACAGCTCTTGCTTGTGGTGTGTCTGTTACTCCTTACATTTTCCCTAGATCGGAGTTACTTGAGGTCAAGGTTGTCTTTGTACCTCTGTGCATCTTGTCTGCAAGCTTTGAGGCTGATAAATGACCGTCTGTATTGTCAGATATTTTAGCTTTTTTGTCAGTTTTGCTATGCAGTAAGGAAGAGTGCTCTGCATGTAAGTTTTACTTTGTTAGGCATTAGACTAGAAATATTCTGTTTTCTTAGCCTTCATATTTTTCCAGAAGGATTCTTATTTGCTGTCTCTGCTTTGTTTTGTAGCTCAACAGATTGGAAATGTCTGCCATTTGCTAAGAAATGAAATCTATCTGACACCTGGTCATTAAACAGAATATTTTATTCTTTTGCGTTATTTTTTTTCCAGATAATTTTCAGATTTCTAGGCCAACTTGTCTTCCACTTGGTTATGTTATTATGTTTGCTTTTGTCACTGTTTGTCAGCATAGAAGGCTTTCTGTGAAAAGAAAAATATTTAAAATACCTATGGTATTTTTCCACAGTTTTGTTTAAATTTGTACCTTTCTTCTTTTCTGCAAGATGTGACTGTGGACATGTTAGTTGTTGCTGCAGCCAATAAATATTACGGAAGCAGTCTGTGCTTAATTGGGAATTTTACTGTTTAGGTATATTAAAAGATATTTCACATTTTTTGAAACTATCATTTCTTAGTAAGTTAGCCATTCGATAGTCACATAAAAAAACATTTTGGAGTTGCTCGACTGAGTCTTGGTCTACATTGTAGATAGAGAAATAGCTCATTTAGAATCTTGTTGAACTTATTTAACAAGGAGGGCAAGGCAGAATAACTGCTGTCTGCTGACGATGCTTCTGCTTTCCTTTGTTTTGCTGGCTGACTATTCAAGAACCTACTCTAATCTTTAATTATCCTATGTAGTTTAATCTGGTCCTGGTATTTTGGCTTAGTTAGAGGACTTCAGTTGTTGCCTAGTTTTTGTTTTCTTGGTTTCTTAGCCTTTTGTGCTCTCTGTCATTTCCACTGGTTGGTTGAAGAATGATTGGCAAAAATTGAATCGCAGATAAGGACAAATTTCATCCTAGCTGTAAACTGGGCTTCTGGTAGCACAGGTGGTTCTGGCTGCCTCTTTTCTTATATTGTGGTCTTTTTTTTTCTTGATACTGTTCCAGAAATACTCAGTGAGGATATCAACTGATTTATATCTTAATGGGTCATGTTTGGAATGTGAGGGAAAATGCAAGAACTTCAGTAGCAAAAGTGTGCATGGATAACTTGGTGACTGGGGAAGTGGCAGAGGGACTATGAGAAAGCATTTTACTCTTTATAGCCTGCAGCATACACATGTGAAATTGGTGCCAAAACACTATTGACATTTAATCTTAACCTTGCAATATTTGACAATTGCATCACAAGCTTTTCAGAATTGGAATACCTCTTAAAACAGTAAATATCCTTTAAAACAGAAAAAAAACCTACTTTAGATCAACTGTTAATTTCCATTATTGATTCTATATTTTCAAATGTGCGTTACATTCTGTTTTCATTTAACTGTTCAGCAGAGTTCTTGTTTTTTACAATTGATTAATTTTTGTTTGACTAAAGCATAAGTGGTTTAACTGGTACTTCAGACCACACTGCAGATTGTAGAGTAGTACAAGTACCACCTGATCCAGCCTTAGCAAATTGTTGTTAGACACAGTATTATAGCAGAAGCTGTTCTTCTGTCTTCTGTGTGTTTTTGTTGTTTTTTGTTTGGTTGGTTTGTTTTTTTTTTTTTACACGTGAAACCACTAAATATGAAAACATTGTTTATATTATGAAACCAGTTCCGAAATTAGTGGACTGATTTCAAGAGGCAAATATTTTATTAGTGTTCAGATTTTTAGTTTTCTTAGACATCTCTATGTAATATATTGACTTGGGGAAAATCAGTACAGACAAAACATTTGGCTACTGATGCCTTTCTGCTCAGTTTTTCAGCTTCAGTTATTAGGGTGCAAAGTATTTGTGCACGTATGGCATATTCTTAAGGGCCAGAACTTTTCTTACCCCATTTTTTCCAATGTTCTTTGAACCACATACTATTTCTCACATGAGAATGCCCTACTGATGCCCTACAGAAAATGAATTATTATGATTTATTGAAAAAACAAAAACAACAATAAAGCCTACACAGATCAATAGATACCTGGACTTTGTACAGTGTTTAAAATTAGATAAAAAACACTTAAAATCAATCCAGTATATCACAGAATGCATGCCACTGCATCTAGGAAAATGCACATTTGTGTGGGTTCAGTCTTTGAGTGCCTCAAGAGCAGCTCTGTATTCCAAAGGACACTTTGGAACACAAGTGCCAGAGATGGCTTTGCAGCAATGTGTGCCATACCTCTTTAATTTTGGAAACCTTCTTCCCCCTGCTCTCCTCATTCCTCCCCCCCCCCATCTTTTGAAATGAAGTTCAGCCTTTTCTGTGCTTTGCTTACAGAGCAGGAATTTTGTTTTATCTGGTTGTTATCCCATGCTCATGAATTTTAAATGAAAATAAAAGATAGCCCTTTTTGGAGTTGTACACCACTGAGTTTTATCCCCTCTTTCTACTTGTTAGTGAAAATAAAATTGTTTTCCCAGGCTGTTCTCACTCCCTTCCATCTTTGATCTTTTCACTAGACTACTTGGCATTTTGAGAGGACGAAGCAGACTACTCGAAAACAAAAACAGTAGCTGGGTTATCTTCAAGTGAAGTTTCTAGGCAATGTAAAGGGAAATACAACTCAGTTGTTCTTTTGTCATAGTCTTTAGAGTGTGAGAGTTGATCCACTGGTATGTGGTCACATGCCTTTTTAGTATTCCAGTGGTCTTCTCAGATTTTAGCGTGGACAAAATTGCAATGAAGTATTTAGTAAAGCAAGTCTATCCCGATTTCCCATTTGTTCTGCCTGGTATGAGACCTCTTAGAAAGTTACTCAGTATTGAACAGCATCTTCTGGAATTTGAATTACATGAGTAAGTTGGGATTCTTCTGGCAAGCAGAAGCAGTGGGATACTTTTAATTAACAGATAAATTAAATTTTAGTAATCAGAATTTAATGAATTAAGCACATGCAGGACATCATTCACTGAAGTTAGTCTTTATATTACTGAAAACATTATTCACAACTAATTTTGGTTCTTATCATAACAGTTTGGATTTAGATGGAGACACGAGAAAGAAGTAATTTCAGGAAAAGGTATTGCTCTCTTTCATTTCATTTTGTATTACATTTTGCCTTGTCTGTTGCTTTTCTTGCTTCTTTTCAACAAAATTTTGTTTGATAGTATTTGACAGTTTATATTGATAGGTATATCGTATGGTGATAGACAACAAATTGATGCAACTTTTACCTTCACTGTTTATTCCACATAGCTCTAGCATGCATGCTAATCTGCATAAATAAAAATGAAGAGAACATATGGTTTATTTTCACAAGGTCAAATTTGTAGTGGACACCAGCATAATGCATTTGATAATATAGAATGTCATGGATATGTTTTTTAGCTGCTTCTCTCCAGTAGTTCTACATTACCTTATTAGTCTTTGATACCTTTAATTGAAGCCTCTGCATACTTCTCCTCAAAAGATCATTTTCTTAACAATTTATCCAATGCTGTTTTGCAAAATGTTAACTTTTTAATTAAAGTACCACGTATGATGTCTGTTTCAGGCTAACCTGATTTTGAAAGCTTCAGTGAGAATGGTAGTTATGTCTTCCAATCCTGTCTCTAAATCAGTAATTTATTCTAGCTGATTCTGTGTGTGAGTTGATACCGATGTATTACTGGGACTTGCACAGCAGTCCCCATTTCATTGCCTAGGGGCATGGACTTTTCAAGTAACTGAATAAGCAAGTAAATTATGTGAACATATTGCTGTTCCTGTGGGTAGAATGCTCATACACCTATGCAGTTTTCAGGAGTCATGCATGAACATACAAGAAAATTGAGTGGAGTGATACTGTTGATCAGAAAAGATCTGTAAACAGCTCTATTTATTATAATATGTTACAAGAAGTTAGAAATACAACACTTGTTTTAAATTTTTTTTACATCATGTTTCTAAAGGTAATTGAAGTCATATGTTGCTTTCAGCACTACAGATTATGTTAACAGATTATGTAATACCTAAATTTGATATCATTGTATGCCATATCGAACA
This sequence comes from Anseranas semipalmata, assembly GCA_013399115.1. Lineage (NCBI taxonomy): Eukaryota > Metazoa > Chordata > Aves > Anseriformes > Anseranatidae > Anseranas > Anseranas semipalmata. The sequence continues at coordinate 148,640 of VXAA01004783.1, read as the reverse complement.
CTTCTAAAAGATAACTAAAATTAAATGAGAAATGAAATTTATGAATAATTATGACTTCATGGGGGAAAAAATAATTTAAAGCTGCATTGTACTTTTAATACTGGTACTCCATATTTAAAAATGTGGGAGAAAGTGCAGAATTACCTGTTTAAGCTTTCTAATGAAAATCTAATGGGAAGTGTAAAGCTTGTTGTCGAACAATTGGAACATAAGAATTGAGAAATGGTATCTCTCACCACTGAGGGGCGCAAGAATCCAACGTTATCTGGTGTATGAGACACTGGTCAAGTGCGGTTTGAAATGGTCATTTAAGAAAGACATGACTAATGCCTTTCTTTTGCTATTTTCTAATATAAGTCAGTAATATAAATTGCTTTAATTAAATTGTAATAAAGCATTAATACCTACCTTAACCTGGTCAGCAATGTATGAATGAATTATGATTCATATTTAAAAAAGGAGAGTATGTGCTTATTTTAGCTGTGACAGTAATAGTGGTGCTGAGAACCACCACTGATGGATTGGGTTATGATTTGGGGTATGTTAAGAAGGGAGCATAGGAATACGTTATTCACATTTGGTTGTTTTGTTTTTCATGTCTTTCTTTGTAAGGTCATGGGTAAGAAGAAGGGTTAGGATGAGTGAAAGGGGATTATAATGATCTCTTACTTCTTTGGAAAAATATATATATATTTTTAATGCTTTTATGATGTTCTACGGTGATAAATACTATTGAAAAAACCTTCATGAAAAGTAGAATTCTGTATTCAAGTCCGGGCTTGAGCATGTCTTTTAGGCATTGCAGTGCAAAAGAAGAGGATAAGAAAAGCCTGGGCATTTATACACATATATGGTATGGAGCAAGGATCTGCTAAAACAAACAAAAACAACAACAACAACAACAAAAATAATTTAAAATATTTAAAGATATTTAGATCATCATAAATATATGTAAATGTATAAGGTCACAGAATTATGGTGATCTACACAGTCAAGTTCTGGCTTGCCTAGCAGCTCATTTCTTGCCTTAGCAATCTGAAGATACTGTTTCAACTGTATTCTTGAGAACATATCCAATTTCACATACAAAATGTGAAATATCTGCAGATGTTTTTTTCATACTGTAAAGAACAGCTAATTATGAATAAAACTGGTATATCTCTCTTCTCTTTCTGCCTGTTTTTCTGTGTTTGTTTGGGAACTTTTTCAGAGGACATGGGAAAAAAAAAATCAGATTAAGTTACAAAAAGTTTTAAATAGTGTAAGTTTTTTCTTGTTGAGTTGTACTTCTTTATAACTGGTATAAATGATTCCTGATCATATAGGTTCCTGATAAACGCACCTTACATGGGGTTAAACACATTTAATATATATGAATTTGAAACTTTTTATAATGGGAGAATATAATTGCAGAACTGAAGTATCTGAGGACACTTCCAATCCATTAGTTAGCAGCTTAAACAGAATGTTCTGAGGTTAATCGTTCACAAACAGTCCTGCTTGTGAGCCTATTAATATAGATCCTTACCACCAGCTCTGCATACAAATTAATCCTCTGCGAAGTGAATATATGTATCTTTATTACTGCAATATTGGGAACCCAGTGGTGTAAACAACATTGATTACATGTATGTTGTTTTAAAATTAGCATTTTATTTAATGTAATAAACCCAAGGAAGCATTTAAAGCTGCTGCATGCTTTTTCACAGAACTGGATTTCTTTTTTCCAATATTGTTTTTTCCTTTTCTTAAGGAAAGTTTTTATGGAAAGTTACTAAAATACAAATTGTATGTCTAGCATATCAGGTAAACTTGTAAGTTAATAAGAATATGGGCATCTTAATTTTGTTTATACGTTGTACATTGAATAAATGGTGTCATTAGGGATGTATGGCTGAATTGCACCTTCTGATCCATCGTGCTCTGCTAAGTAATTAGTCATTTAGGGCATAGAATATATCCTAGTGACATTCATTTTTCAAGTTCAGTATTAGGCTTTTTTTTTTTTTTCCTAAGATCTTCCTTTGTCTATGCAATGTAAAAGGCAGTTTAAGTTGTTCTTTCTTTGCAAATATGCAATATCAGACAAGTATGATTGCTTTATCATTATCAGTTATTGTTTCCTTAATCTAGATTTTATTTTTAGTGTTGGGCTTCTTTCTTTGAAAGAAAACAAAAAGCAAAAACTGAGCAAAACTGGAAATAACAGCCCCAAACCTATGTACGTTAATCATTGAACTATGGTTTGCTGGTTTTGATCTCTTTAAAGGTCAGTTTTCTTGTGGAAATAAGCACTGTGATGAGGAAGAAGGCCTGAAGAGCTGGGAGGTGAATTTTGGTTATGTTGAACATGGTGAAAAGAGGAATGCACTTGTGAAATTGAGTAAGTCAGTCCTTCAGGGATAAGTAAACCTAAAAGAAGACAAGTATCTTATTCTTGAAAAGCTGTAGAGTGAGATCTAATGATAATGACACTAGTTCATGCAAAGTGAAAAATAAGCTGCAGAATAGGAGATCATTTTGTTAGATTAATTAAAGGTAGTAATGGTCATGATTTAGCGAGAATGGCTACTGTTGTTACATATGACAATGTTGTTGCAAGTTGAGCACTTCACCCTGTATGATTCATGATGTCATAAAATTAGAATAACTGACTACAAGCTATTTGGTATACAAACATGTCTGGTTTTAATGGACAATACTGAATTGCAAGGAAAGTTTCATAATTTTCATTGCTTAATTATGTAGCTTGGGAGACCTTAGGGCTTTGGAACAGTCAAGTTTTTGCACACCTTCAGCTCAACTGATTTTATCTTTACTTCTTATGTTTTATTCCAGAAAGTCTAGCTTTAATTAAATTACTTCCTTTTCCATTCTTGTCTCTTGAGTGGGTTTTTCTTATTCAGTATGAGAACATCTTGCTATATTCAGCAGATAATTAAACTTACCACAATTTACATAGCCTTGCTATAAAAAGAAGGTAATAGTGTTTTTTATTTTGTGCATAAAACACTCCAGGTGGCGACACTTGGTCTCTGGTGAAGCTGTAAGAGACTCGTGGGTCTTCAGTATAATTGTAGAACAATTTGATCTGTCCACAAAGATCCATAAAATGTGGTATCTGTACATGATAAGCACTGATACTTTTTTATGAAGAGTTGGCAATGCTAAACCTGTGATCTTTCTCCAAGTTTAGTAAAATCTAGGTTTGTACAGAAGACTTTTGTCATGTTATTTTTCTTAACCCTGGCTGCAACTACATTGAAACTTATGTTTTGGAGGAAAAGCTACTCAATTGGAAGATAATGTTGTATCTAGTTTTATAAGTTTATTAGTAAGTTTTGTTAGTTGTGCTCATCAAATACATGGCTGTGGTGTTCTCATTCTCTCTTTTTCAGGACTATGTCCAGAATGTTCCTACAAACTAAACTTTCATCACCGGTAATTAAATATTTTGAAAATATGGGAGCTGAATTATTGATATGTTGCAGTTATGATTAACAGCAAATAAGGGGAAGAGTTCAACTAGATGATTAGAAACCTAATTGACACTGAAGTAGATTCTGTTCTGGAGTTCTTATAAAGTCAGTGGCTTGACATTGTTGAGAGTTAGGTATTTTTGTGCTAATGAAAGTACAAAACCCCCCAAACTAGAAGAATCTTCCTCCCCAAAAAAAGTTTTCTTTGCTTAGTTTCAGCCCCGTAGTTATTTTTCTCTTCTGAAAGGTTATGCAAAACACTGTCTTTTTTATTTTCCCTCTTCCTGTGTTTAAGAGCTGGAAAGCTTTTCATTTCCTAAAAAATAGGATTATTATGTGTGGGTCAAACTGTGCTTTGAAATTTTGAATTTAAGTATTTGCTCTTCTTTGAGAGTCACTCACTAATAGCAGAGAAAACTACAATATTGAATTTGGAACCTACGAAATGTGTGCTAATCAAACTAACATTTGATTTGTTCTTGATTATTGTCTGTAATCTTTTTGAATTGCACAGCTTTTCAGTTATTATGTTTTTTTGCATCTCAATGTGATATTAACTTAGTTATATGGCTTAATCACTAAAGTATCTAAAAAGCATGTGGAAGGAAAATGTTTGAGTAGGAAACTATTGTTTCTGTTTTAAAGTAACACAAATGAAAGGTGTGTCTAAATGGATATATCCATTAAAGTTAATTAATCTGTTTTAAAAGATAATTCATACTCAACTTCATTAAAGTGCTGTGTAGGCACATACTAAGAAGGACAATTAACTAACTGAGATTTGTTTGATTTGTCTTGCTTCTTTTTGGAACTAAAACAGTAAAACCATTTGAATTCAGAAAAAGCATGGTCAAGCATATTTTCTCTTTGTCAGCTTCAGAGCAATACTTAGAAATAATTTTCCCGACTCTTTTAGATTAAGAAGCAGGAAAAAATTGCTTATGTTCAGTAAGCCTACATAAGTAATGTTGAAAATAAAATACACGGGTTGTTCATCTGCAGCAGTTTCTTAGGCTTGAGATTCTTCTACCTCAGCTTTTATTTTATCAAATATGAAAAAGTATTTAAAAATCCATATTATTTGTATTTTTCTCATTTCATATGTACAAAATCATTTGCTACATAAAAAAATAAGCTTTCAATGTATGAATGTATAGGTATGAATTTAGCATGTTATAAAACTATTTTCTTTACTTAATCCTTGATTGCCAATTCACTGTTTTCCTTGTCTGTTTCCTTCCAGTGTCATTTTAGCACCTTTAGCATTTCCTGTCCTTTGTCTTCAGCTTTCGAGCTCTTATGTAGCAGTTTTCATTTTTAACTAATTTTTTTTTTAACTAATGATAAGTTTCAGAAAAAAAAATGACAACTGCTTGACTGAATTAAATACCTAAGATTTACTGTTGCTTGAAGAGTACATATACTAAAGAAGATGTACCTTTTTTTTTAAAGGAGGAAAGAAGTCAAAGCAAGCAAGAAAAGAGGCACAGCTGTACTGAGTTCTAAAGAACCAAAAATTAAGAAGACAAAGTTATCTCGTTCAACAAAAAACAAGTCAAAAAAAAAGACGCATAAAGGTAAATTTAAATTTTAAACCTTCGATGTTAAAATATTAAAAGAAAGAAAAAGATGAATGTTAATTTTACCATACCTATATAGATACATAGATAGATATGTAACATAGGTAGATATGCAACTGTTTCTAGACTATATAACATAGATAGTCAAAAAGGTAGATTTCTTAGGTTATAAAAAAAAAACAACATAAATTTGAAAAAAAAGATACATTTCTTACATTTTACAGAGAGGAAAGAGCCTTCTGAAAAATATTTATTGCAACAAAAATTTGTCCAAAAATTGGACATTATATTAGATTGTACATTGTCCAAGAATCAGATGTTGCATACCAGAAACAGTTCTGAAGTACCTAATTCCTTGAGGCTTTGGAGTTGAAAGCCTCTGGAAATACAAGATAACCTTTTTACACCACAGATCTTGGGATAACTTATTTGAGCTCAAGCTGATGACCTTTGAACTCATGAAAAAAAAATGTTTTGCTTCAGTGTTTGCTTTCTTTTTTTGAATGTATGGTGTATGCATGCATGTGCACATGTTTATGTGTAATTTATTGTGATAGAAGTATCCTTTGTAAACATTTTAAGATAACAGATAAAACCAAGATAAGCTTACTATATTTTAAATTGTGTTTCTTTCTAGATGAGGTTTCGTCAGAAGATTCAGATAATTCTGATAAAGGTGAAGTATTTTAGTATCTTATGCATCTGTGTGTTTTTAAAATAAGTTGTATTATTTCATATACATTTGTCATTGTTCATAGTTTTATTCACTGGCAGTTCTAATATTTGATAAGATGGTAAGAAAGCTGTGTTGAAAATGAGCAGAGATAGGAAGGGTCAACATAATTACTTATAATTCTTGGAGAAAAACTAATGAATTTTAAGAAGGAAATCTTTTAAGTTTAAGGACGGAAGAAAAATGTGGGTGGATACAGAATGGAAATAGTCAGAAAAATAAAGGGCTAGGTTGTTCCAGAAAAAAAGTAGTGGGTGCAACAGTAGGTGCGTTATTAATAATTGCATGGTTCCACATATGCAAACATGTGCTGTGTAATATGTGCTGTGTGAAGAAAGTACTTTTCTAATACAATAACTACTACAATTCCTTTCATCAAACAATACAAATACATACTGAACTCACAAAATTACCAGGAGAGCACTGGGAGAAAACACCATGCCAAATAAATTCTAGGCTTTAACTAAAGTTGTCCAGCTACCACCAGTATCTCAGAGACCCATTGCAGATGGATGTGCTCAGAGTCTCAGTGACTGCTTAGGCAGAGGTTATATTTGTATCTCAGTAATTCCAGTCCCCAATTTCTTTTCTGATGAAATAAACCCCATCTTCTGGTCATTCTGATTCTTACTGCAGACTCTCTAGAAAGGACTGAGTGTTTCTGTTGATTGCTCTGCTGTGCAATATACTTTTAGGAATGTCGTGTACAGATACAAGAAGACCCAGTGCAGTTTTCTGATGACTCGGGTCATGTCCAAAGTCTCTGTGGAAAGCCTTATTGAAACGTTTTAGTTGTTTTATTTATTTAAGTCAAGGCATTATTTCTGATAATGAGACTTTTTTGTTTTTCACTCCTTTTGTATACTTATATGGAACAGTTATGCAATAATCTATATTTTCTGGCAATTTCAGTGTTACATTACAGGTGATGAAAATTGTCATTCAAGTAGAAGTAAAGTAATTGATTCATTTAATACCACAAGTTACTATATTGTAATACAACTGTATTGTAATTCTAGGTTTGTGATTATAAAACTTTTATTTTACAAAGTACTATGCTCCTGTTGTGTCAAGATCAGCATTCTGACATGATTGTTACTATGTTTGGCCAAAATATCAATTAATGATATCTAAGAGTCTTCTTGATGCTGTATTGAATAAGATTGGCAAATGTTTTAATTTCTACTTCATGCAAAGTAAAGCGTTTTTTTATTCTCAGGGTTACAATGAAATGTTTCCCCTAGCCGACAACCATCTAAACAAAAAAATCGATACATTCTTTCAAAATTTATTACTTAAGCACTCTAAATTTTTTAACAGATTCAGATGACAGTGATGCACAAGATGGTCCTTCAGATGCTGATTTTTGGAAAGGTCCTCTACAAGAAGCAGATGAAAAATCACGGTTAGTTTGAACAACCAGTGAACTTTTACCTAGAAAAACGTATTGTGACCATTCAGAACTGCAAAGGCAGAGACTTTTCCTGAGTGTTTTAATGATAGTCTGATATTTAAAGTTATGTCAAATCTCCTTCCATGTGGTGAACCCAAGAATGTTTTCTTATTTAAAGAGGAGACATACACAACACTGGAGGAGAAACCTTTGTCCAGCTGCTGCCTTACCACTGCTGTCTTACCCACTACTGTGCTATTAACTATCTTGGAAGTAAATCCTAACAGTCAACTCACGGCTGTTGTACAGAAGAGGAAGTGCAAAGGATACAGGAATGTAGTGAATAAGTCAAAATGATCTATACTGGGTACATATTCTAACCAGAAATCTGCTAAATCTTTTTCATACAAAGATTATCTCCTAGATACAGATTGAAAGCAGAACTTTGAGACATTTTTATATTTTTATTTTTTTTTACAGGGAAGAAGAGTTTGATGAATATTTTCAAGACTTGTTTCTCTGAAACCTGAAATTGATATAGGTTGATTTTCTTCATGAATTGTCAAGATGAGTGTCTGGAAATCCAGTCACAGTTAGGGACCAGAGACCTCTTTCTGACAGCATACCTTTTCCACAGTCACACCATACGGACCACCTGGGTGGATGATCTTTGCAAAAGGCTTCAGGGCTAAAAGCTTTCTTTTTCTTGTGGTAAGCTGTATGCTCATGAAATACGAGAAATATTTTTTCAGTTCAGAGCAGAAGATATATGACACCATAACGTAAAAATGGGAAGGATGTAAACAAACAAGAATATAGTTTATTGACACCACAGAAGCTGGCTATTCTTTATTTTATCCCAAACTTCAATTATTGCCAGATTTTTGTAAGGGGCATTTTAGAAGATTCTATTATTGGTTTAAAGACATACACTTTAATATATTCATATTTGTAATTTATTAAACAAGAGTTAATAGCCTTAAATTTATCAGTCATGTAGACTTTAATATTCAGATATTAGTCTGCGTAAGTATTTTCAAATGCTATTAGAGAAGTTCATTTTTGTCAAGTGTGTATTTTACTCGAATTTAAGTAAACCATATCTGAAATGTCTCCCCAGCTCCTTAAAAAGTTTTCATTGTGACCTTGTTTTAAATTATAGTTACAATATGATGTGACTGATAATTCCACTCATTAATACAAATCTGAATGGCTGTTGAAATCTTTATTTAATAAATAAAGTGTGTGGCTTTCCACTCAAGATGTACACGTGGCTTGTATGTTATCTGTGGTTTCTGATCTCCTTAGCATGTTAATCCTTCTTTAAAGTGTAATCCTGAATATACAAGTAAAGAATGTATAGTGCTTGAGAAACTTACTGGAATCATCTTCATTTTCAAATTGCAACAAGACTTCAAACATTCTTTATTGTATGTTTCCGAAGAAACAATCTGCACATGAATAGTTATGGTGGCCATTTTCTTTGCTGGATGAAAATTACTTTGGATAAAAAGGACAAACTCTTTTGAATTGTGTTCATGTAAAACAAGCTGAGGAAAATTAATGTTTTAGAAAATACATTTTTTTAAGTGCTTTCCACTGTAGATCTATTTGTAGAAAGTATTTATAATAAGTATTTTATGTGGAAAATGTAACAGAAATGGTTGCAGTGTATTTATGAACATATTACATGCACTCATATGAACGAGTAGAGAACTCTATTTAAAAGTATTTCTTAACATGATTATATTTTAAACCGTTTGTACTTACATAATAGATGACAGTACAAGGACATATTTAGGGTGTCCTTGAGTAACAAATAAACGTAGCCTTGCACGAAGGCTTCTTTAGGTAAGAAGGTGGATTTAAAGGTTAATTCTCTGTCATCTTGCAAGTTTGGTTGAGAGCCGAATCCAATCTGCAGCAATCTGCTTATATGTATGCAACTTGCCTGAACGGGCTTTTGTAGAATGTGTTGCTGTATTTGTTGCTGCAAGTATTGTATATTAGGTATGTGTTCTGGATAACTAACTTTGTTTTGAGGCTTCAAAATATGTTTATAAAATGGTACGGTATACACATTAAATACATCATTTAATACAGTTTGAACAAAATTACATTATGAAACAACCTTGGAATAGCTTTCTTTTGTATCTACATTTAATACAGAATAATATACGATATCCATTTTTATGTCATAACTGCGTTTGCCTAAAGTATTTGGCCCATTTATAAATAAGGATGTAATAAGTGGGAAATTTTTTGTGGATTCTTTTTAATTTTGAGTGACAGTTGTACACAGTATCTAACTTTGTACAGCATTCTTACAGAGGTATATAAAAGGGCAAACCTTTTCATTATTCTCCCTTCTCTTGATGCTTAGGGCCCTTCAGAGAGAGAAAAAAAAAAAAAGTATATGGTTCTGCTTTGTTTGAAGGGGGGAAAAATGTGGCAGGACTGAGGCTGCATGTCAAGCTTGTTTCTTGCAGGAGTTGCCTTGGACATCCAACTCTTCTTTGTTTTGGAATTGGTTCCAGTGAATATTCAGATCCGTGCATTATATAGTAGCAGTTTTCCTTCCTTTTTCTGCAGGAGGAGCTGGCTTCATGGGACCTGAGTAGAAGGTATCGAGTGGTCTTTGTCATGCTTCAAGAACAGGAGGTTTTTGTAGGGAGATCATTGTTTACAAAGAGCTGATTTGTGTGCAGTCTGTCTTCTTGGGTGTGGAAAGGGAGATAATGCGAATTCTGATGGTTCTACTTCTGCTGTTATCTCAGTCCCAAGATTAAACTGGTGCCAGTTCATTGGTTTTCAAATACTAGAAAATTCTGTTCATTTACTGCATATTAAAAAAGGTGCATTGGAGTACATGAGCTTTTTAAAATGCATTTGAATGTAGAACCTGCTGTAGATATAGTGGTATAGGTATCTTGGTAAATTCTCACTTATATGCAAAGCATGATGCTTGTGGCATGCCTTCTGAGATTTTTAAAATAAAAGGTGTTCAGTTTAGGAACTATGGACAGAGCCATTTGCACACGGGCAAAGGAGTGGCTTCTCCAAGCTATGACTATAATTTGCAGATATTTCCATGGTAGTTTTGAAAAAAGACTGTGCCATGGCCCAGCTTTTTGTAAGTATGAACAAGGGAATTGTATTTAGCTCTCCTAAAGTGAAGGAAATGTTTGCACTAGAACTGTATTTAGTATTGAGTATGATGCGAAAGGATTCAATTCCAGATTAAGGAAATACACATAATATAAAAATCTAAATATACATATACATGTTATGAAAATCACAATTTGTTGATTGAATTGTACATGTTAGGTTTCATTCAGTAATTTCATATAAGATCTATCAAAATTATTTATATTTTTTTCTGGACAGTGTGCAGAAGTTATATATTTCAATAAAAATACTGTATATAAATTGAGTGACATGAAAAAGTATGTAGAGCGCACAGTAACTTATTTTGCACCATTACTTATTTTTTCTTTTGTCTTTTGATTTTTCAGTTTTTAGTTGTAACTGTAACTCCAGTAAAAATTATTTCCAACAAATGGCAAGTGTTTAAGAGGATTGTTAAGAGATTGATCTATACTATTCTATGCAAAGCAGAAATCCACTGGGGCTCATTGAAGTTCTTTCTAAATGTCTTTTCTGTAGCAGAAACAGTGTCTTTGAGACAAAGAATTACAAAATTATACATGTTTTGGATTTTCCATCCTCTCCACTTCCGCCACCACCTCCAGCTGCATTTTCAGCTAAAAAAAAAAAAACAGAAAAGGGAAAGTAAAGTGAATATTTTCTGTTACTTTCAGTTGCTCTCGTTCCTTGTTTAAAAAGTGTTGCTTTTGTGATAAGGATATTATGTGTGTTTGACCTTCTGAAAATGTAAAGTGTTTTTGCTGCTTGTCTGGGAAGTTGGGAATATGCAGCAACCATACACGCTACATATACATATACATATATGATGTAGCAGTTGATACCAGCATTTCTCAAAAGACCAAACACACTGAACCACTCTTCCTGGAAAGTTTCAGTAGTTTATATAACTCTCTCTCACACATACAAAACTGAGGTATGCAAGCCATGCAAAAGAAACTCTTGGATCAATATCATCTTCGAAACTATTTTTGAAGGAGATGATACAAAATTTAATTTGACCTATTTGTATAAACTTTTATCCAACACTGCATTAATACCTTGGTAATAAACAATTAAGAGAGAGACTTTTTAAATATTTGTTATCTATAGCTACTGATTCTGTTAATGTCTCACTCAAATGATTCCACAGATGTTTATTGGTCATCGTTATGATTCTTTTAATGTAATAAATTGTGTTTCCAGGTTCATTTAAGGTAAGATACCAATATTAGAATTAAAACTTACATTTGAAAGCTGTGGATCACCATGTTACTAGGTCATTTTCGACCCTTTCCACCTGCATTGAAACATGTCACATAATCAGTGTCCTACCCTCTGTAATTTGTGGGTATAATCAACACTATGTTACTAAATATGTATTTTATTTTCTTAGTTTAATACTGTATACTGTTTTAGTTTCTGTTCTGAACTTTCCACTGTAGTGGTTCAGCAAATATGTTTATTTTGTTTTCTGTCTACTCAATGGCTCAGAATAGCCAGGTCAGTGTGATCTAGAGAAATGACCATGGTTCAGCATGCATCAGATTATTGTTTGTATGAACTGATTTAACAAACCCATATATTTACATGGCCTTGATTTGACAGTGTCAGTCAGATCTGTTCTTCACAAATGTGCATGGCCTCATTCCCGTGCACATTTTCAAAGATACAAAATAATTCACTTACACTTTTTTGATACCAGTTATGATATACAAAGAAGGCCAGATCCTTAGCTCCTGTAAATCTGTCTGTCCATGCCAGCCTGTATAAGGCTCCTTGTGGGAAAATACTTCTGTCAGTGATTTAAATGACTCCAAAATACCAATGATGTGAAAGGGTCCTAAGTGTGGGAGTACAAGTACATGATTCTTCCTAAAGTCCTAAATTCCTAAAGTATTATTTTATTGTTAGCTAAGAGGAACCTTATGCTTAAGGGCATAGGATCAGACTTCAGTAACTAGTCTCTTTGCCAAGGAAGCAAATATATAAGGAGGTTTGTGTGCAGGTCCTGGTTTGGTTTGGTTTGGTTTTTGCTGGCATTTCTGTGAAACTCAGATGTTTACATTCCAGTGTTCATATTCAGAATCAGCTAGTTCTCAGCAATAAATTAATAAGATGATAAGATTAAGTGCAAAAAAGTGTCTTTTAAAATATATCTGGGAGAGAATGGGGTGGGCATAATTCCTATGAAACGGTAAGTGGTATCACAGTGTGAGCAGGGCAGAACAGTTCTTGTAGTTTTATTGTAAGTTATTTTTGTAACAACTAGTGTAAGAATATACAGAATGCTGACTGACTGGAGGATAATGTTGAATTTGGCATGATAAAGTACAATGTGTTTTAAGCTCTTGATAATTTATTTGTACATGAATACTTGACTCAGTAGATCTCATTCAAAAATCTGCTTTGATTAAATCATGTAGCTTACAGTGCTTTTTTAAACACTTTGCAGCAACATTTTTTTTAATTTTAGCCTAGTATCATTTATTTTAGGAGCCAATAAATTTCTAGTTCTACTTCAAATTCTGACTTGATGGATAGCCTTGAATAACCTCTCTTTTGTGTGAAATCTGAAGAATACTCACCTATTTCCCACAGACACTGATTAACAAATAAATTATTCAGTACTGTTTTATGTTTTAAAGATGCAAAATACACTATTAGAGTAAACTGACTTTTCTTCTTTAAATTAGCTGACAATAAATCATTTTCTAGAAATCATATACATTTTTGTTTGAATCTCTGAATCTTTTCAGTCATCTCAGCTGATTAGCAGAGTTGATGCTCCACATGCAATACAGAATAAAAATAACTGACTAATTTCACTCTTGAGTGATAGGTTCTCAGTTTCTATAAAATCAGATTATCTTCTAGGTCATCAAAAATGGTATGCAAAACCATACTTTCAGTTTTAGGACTTGGGCTGTCTTAGAAAGATTAGTGTTAAATTTGTACTATGAGAACATATTTTAGCCAAGAAACTGATGGTAGGAAACTAGAGCCAAAAGCTTTATCTCAAACTTGGAAGAGTGGGGATATGCACTGCTTTTTATGTTCCAAAAACACACTGTCCATTCTTATCCCTTTTCCTTATGTTTTTACTTTCAGCTTAAACAAAACATCTGACCGCATTTGAGGCTGATGCCATGCAAAATTTTGATACATCTGATATTTCGAGTGATTGTAGCATTCACAGATAAATAGAGGTGGTTAATTACGTTGAGTTTTATGTCTTAAGAAAAAAGAAATGTTATGTTCACTTCTATGATGATAATTTTCTGTAATTGTGCATTTTAGAAAATGAGGTCAGTGCACTGGATTTGTGTAATCTTGACAGGTTACTCCTCTTTCAACTAAAGATAAAGCTAATTTGGCTAATTCAGAAATCACATGCCATTAGTGTAAAGAATATTGCACAAGTGTACTGCATGTGTGAATTTTAGAGAGAGAGAATATGTTGACTGCCTTACATATATACGAATAAAAAACAGAAGTTCTTTAACCTTTTTTGGCAGCTGCTTCTTCTTCCTTTTTCTTTTGGTCCTCAATAAGTTTCATCTTCTCTTCATATTCATCAGCTCGTGTTTTCCATTCAACCCTGTTGTTTTGAAGACCATCAAACATAGGTGTAATTTCCTTGTGAAACCTTGAGAATTCCTATACAAACAATTTAAATTAGAAATTAGAAAAATTCCTAATTATTAAATTAGAAATTTTAAATTAGTAAATCAGACATTTGTAAACACTGATGATTTGTAAAGTCTGAATTTCTGGAAATATTGCTGCTTTGCAGAGAAAACGCTTTCATTTTTCTATTAAATCTCATTCTTTCAGTATGTATGCTAGATGAATTAATTTTATTTGATTTCACTTTGTTTTGCAACCACTTGTTCTATTTCTGGTAGTGGTTTTTCTATAGAACAGAAAAAAAGTTTTTAAAAAATGCCAGTACCTGCCAGTGCATGTTTGAGAGCATGTTCTTGGCCATGCAACGGTGGCATATTAGTGGTAAAATACTGTGTTAGGATTATAATGCCATATTGTGCAGTGTTAGTTAGAATAGATCTGAATTATATACTGCACATTTTAATATATTTCCTAATCCCACATTTGAAAGTCTGGTTCATATAATAGAATTATAACTATGCTACCTGATATTTTATTATATGATTATCAATATCAGGACATAATAATAAAGTCTAGTATCCAATACTATATTCCAAGCAGATTACCTGCTTGGATGTACCTGAATTACACACAAAAATATTCAGGATGTACCTGAAGATGTTAAAATATTACACGTCACTTTTCGGTGTGACATTTTGGGATAATATGAAAAGCTAGATGGGGATTAATAATGTTGGCATTTCAGTGCTTTCCAGAAGATATGTAATAGCTATACTTCCAGAATATTGCAAGTTTTCTGTTCCCTTCATTGTGGCATTAACTGATTTCTGTAACCATCTAATGCATATTTAAATTAAATGCAACCGTGAAGAATCAGACTGGGCTTTCTAATTCAGTCTTTCAAGGAAAGTAGTAACAAAACCTTAGTGCCCACAAGTTTCATTGAGATCTTCAGTTGGCACCATCTCTTGAATTTGCTTTGTGGGAGCAATTCTATGTAACAAAAGATTGAAAAATTGTGGTGGTTGTGATAGTTGTTTACCTCATAAATATGAATCCTGCTGCTCTCTATAATTTTTTTAGTGCAACAGTTTGTCACCAATTGTACCATCAGAACTGCTGCAGTGGGAAAACCAAAAAAATTATTCTTACCTTGTACACAAATGTGCACACAAAATCTATGAAACCAACTTGGAGCTTAGGTAGTTCATCTCCTTTGTTTCTGTCCATCATGGGCTAGAACAGAATAGCAGTAATTTAGATTATGCAGAAATCATGCTTTTGCGTGTAATGATCTAATAATCATCATCGACCATTATCTATGCAATATTTAAATAACATATAATATTGCTTAACACAGTTAAATTATTTAAGTGCTTACAATTGGTTGTTGCTGTAGCACAGTTCGTTCCAGGTCACCTTGCTCCCAAAATTCATTTGCAACCATGAGGGCAACCTGAAAATCATAATTCAATGGAAATGTAAGCAGAAAGTAGTAAATTTAAATAAATAAATAAATAAAGAACAAGGCTTTCCAGAAAATTTGAAAATGTTGATTAACTCAGAGCTGGCATATTACTGTTTAAATCAATGTATTCTCAATTTACTGTTTAACTATTATTACTAACTTCACACCCACAGAAGAGGATTTATTTCTTGCCAGCTGCATTATAAATATGGAGTTTTGGTCAAAGACAATAGAATTCCACTCTTTAATCCCTGCTGAGATATTTGAGCACTTCTTTCAAGAGTTGCAGACACTCTCTGGTGTGCTTAACTTATTTGCTGGAAAAAGCTTTATCTACCACTTTGAAATTCTGGTGCATGCTGATTAAATGATAGATTATCATCAGCAGTACCATGACAATATTAGCAACACGACAGAATCTTTTAGTTCCTGTAATGCATATTAGTTACAAGGATCTACAAGCATCTTGCAGCTGTATTTTGATTATGCATTGTTAAAACCTATACCTGTAAGACTAACAGATGAGCTTGAGCATGATGGTCAATAAGTACTGAAGTATTTGAAGTAATTATCTACAACACAGTGTCACACTGTATTACTGAATTTATTTCTAGCATGATTAAGCTACTTTGAAACAGCACCAAGATCTACAGAATAGACACAATTAATTAAAATCATTCTGTTGTGAAATCTGTACCTTAAAAATACCTGAAAAATAGCAAAAGTTGGATAACACAAAAATAATGGAGTAACATTTAAGGGTAGCTAGAACAGCTGACAGAATCAGGGAAGATGGTTTTAGCTGACTGACAAGTAGAAAAGGGTAGATCAACTGTAGAGTGGGTGGAAAGAGGCATCATGGAGCCCTTACGCTCACAGTGACAGAAAAATAAGAGGTTGTTTTCTGGAAAGACAGTTGGGTGCAAATAGTTAAATATCTATCTAAAGATAAGTAATAAATTTTTTTAATGATCATGTACCAAATGGGCAGTAAAACAGCAAGTGCAGAACTGTCTGTTTGAAAAGTACCTACTTTACTTTGCACTTCCCAAGGCTTGGTTATAGCAGACAAGTCGCATCCAGTCATCATCATAGCCCTTTGAAAATGCAAGGTAAAATGGAATAATAATTAGGATTATTAAAAAAAAAAAAAAAGATACAGATTTTTTCAGGTGTTTAGATACCTAAGATGCAGATGGATGCACCTATTGAGAAGCCTGTAGACATCTATTTCATATTTAAAACCATGGTTATGCTTATCATCAGACAATAAGACCAAGTCTGAACTTACACATCTAGGCGCCCAAACACTTTCAAAATCTGGTTGTAGATAACTGATCAAATAAAGAGTAAGATAATAACCACCTACATGATGACTTCTTTCTTGGTTGGGTCAATAGATATATATTTAATTGCCTCCTCTTCTGTTTCCATTTTTTCAATTGCATCCACAATCTTTTGAAACATAGTTCTTTTTCTGTGAAAGCATACCAATAAACCATGTATTAGTGAACAAAAATTCCTGCATCAAAAATAAAATAGAAAACCATATTTCTCATATTTATGCTTTTACAAAGTTGTATCCTAGTCGTAGTCTCAGAGTGATGCCTTCTTCCCACTGAACTGAAAGTTTCTAGTTAACCTAACATTCAGATTTTGCTGTATAACACTGACATATGAAGTACTATGTTAAAGTTCCTGACAAAGAACGAAATAACAGGTTTCCTGACTCTGCATATTGAACTGTTTGGGGTGATATTCTTGTTTCTTTAGTATTACATTTTCTTTCATAATATTCCTTCCAGTAGCATAATGAATTGGGAAAAGTGAAACAAATACTTATAAATGTTCTTCAACTCCATCCCCCCCAAAAAGCCCTAAAACCTGACTGAGAAGAACTCTGAAAAATATGAATGTCTTATTATTGCTTAATAAATCTTTTAATTTGCATTCAGAATGAATGAAATAATTTAGTTAATTTTCAGTAAAATTTAGTAACTGCCATTGAACAAGTTATTGAATTGTTTCCTGTCTCCTGGCTTTAAATTGTCCCAATCATGAGACATCTAGACAAAAAAAAAAAAAAAAAAAAGGGCTCAATACCCTTTAAAAAAGCATGTTAAGTTAGTAAACTAGAAACAGGATAGATAATTTGATCTTTGAATTTTTGAATTCTTTGGCATACTTAGCACTGGGATCGGTTGATGTCTGTTTCTAAACCAGAATCTCAATTTCCATGTCATAAGCATGCTCCTGTTTAGTATGAGTAATTGTAGTATGGTACACTAAATACCCCCCACACAGAAAACCTTACTATTAGGCTACAGAATCCACACTTCTGAAATGTTACATTTGCTGTAACTAAATGCATACTTAAATGACCTGCTAAATGTATACGAACATACGGCACTTGACGTGTTCTGAAATTTGAAGTTTATAATGAAACTAAGAATGTCTTGTTTTTTACAAGAATTAGAGTAACTAAAAACAATTTAAAATATAGCTCTGTACTATGCATATAACAAGTAAACTACAGCTGTAAATTGTATAGGACTGACATTTTTTTCAGTAGGAAGTTACAAAGAATTTAGTACTTACTTGAAATACAAAGCCAAGTCAGTTGCTATTATTGCAACTTCAAATAAGTGTAGAACGGTTTCAAACTGGCGCTTATTTAGGTTCTGGAAGATGTTTAAACTCTGCAAGATGGAAAGTTTACAAATTTAATTCCTCTTATAAAACTGTCTTTGGTTTGTACTATACAGGCTGTCCCATAGAACAGTATAACAAAACTGCCTGTATGGCCTAAATCAAACTAATGCTGCAAATGAAAAGTTCTTCAGTTGTCAAAGGTGGCCCTCGTTCAAGAGCAGTTCGTAAGTTTTAATACCATTCTTTGTCAATTACAGCTGCAGAAATGTCTAATCCTGAGATCCAAATAAAAACATCCTGCATTTTTTTCACAACAATGTCATATATACTAACCAAATCTTGACTGGCAGAAGCAAAATATGGTGAAATACAATATTTATATGTATAGAATGCAAAAACCTACTCTTTTGCAACGAAGTGATCCTGGATTAATTACTTCAGGTCTACATATTTTTATCTTAATCTTGCAGGTTAAGGGGGAAGAGAAAGGTATAGTTTAGTCTTCGTCTTTCAGATTAAGAGGATAGGGAAAGAATAATGGCACACAAAGCTCCCCTGCACTTTCAGACCTGCAGCCATGGTAGCCTCTGCTCTGAGGGCTAATGAGGAAATAAAATGTTCATTTCCAGTAGCAGGGTTGCTAAAATGATGGGCAGGGTCTATGCACAATCTAGCCTCAAGATAGTCTGGTAGCTTAAAATTTATCTTGTCTGGTATCTTTACAGATGATTGCTGAAATGTGGAAGACTTTGGGTCCCCATGTTCTAAAGGGCTGGGATTATGAAGCAGTAATTCTTTTGCTTCCTCCTCATTCACACTGGTAACAAAACTGTGTTCCTCACACCCTGTGAATGCCCTAAGGAAGATAGGGTACACAGCCTCAAAGGGCCTTGAAGGTTGGAAAATGGAAGCTGTTAAAGTACCCCCTTTTAAGAGGAAAGATAGGAAGGTGAAAAAAAAAGCTTTTGAAAAGAAAAGCTTTTGAAAAAGAAAAGAGGGATCAGCCAGCACACAAACTGGGAGAACGACCAGGAAGGAGTCATATTTGGACAACAGGATGGGACCAGAATAAATGGCTAAGTAACTGTGTATGCATATCTAATATGCTGCCTCCAGAGGCTGAACAAATAACTCAGTTCACATTGACTCAGTCTGCTATTGTTACATATAAATTAAAACCAAAGAAAATCACCTGTATTCTACATAATTCATAAAGACATGGCTGCTTTTCCTTACTTCTTTGCTGGTCACATCCATAGACCTGATAGTTTTTCTTGACTTTTTGAAGTTTCAGAGTAGAGACCTTTTCGTCATGTTAGCCTGGGTCAGCAAACTGCCTGTCATGCTGTTAGGGACCTATTCTAGTAAGTGCAATGTCCTTTTTCTCAAGCAAAGGGAATGAAAGTGCCACACAGCATTTTTCTGAGTGTCCTGGTTTTCCTTTGTTAACTGAGGAAACAATACATTTGAGAGCATGGGGTGTCAGATACCACTGTTCAGTGCCTTCAAAGATCCTGACAATTGCTTCAGCAGAAAGTAATGGCTAGTCCATGGCATCTCACATTTGAAAAAGTACATCTCCATCAATACAGGTAAATGATTTTATTTATTTATTTATTTTAATCATAAATCTTCTGTTTTAACACCATTGTGCTACTGATAAGTGTAAGGATTTATTCTGATTATGCCCTGCTGTGGGCAGGAAATAGCACCTCCCTAGGGATTAGAAAATGAAAAATGGATGTGGAAGTGAGTGTCTGTCACACTGTTGCAAACAAGTGGGATGGAAGGGCCCTACCATCCACAAGTTTTCAGGCCTAAACTCTTAAATCTTTTTATTATTTCCCTGAAAAACATCTATTAAAGTGTTGTAAGTAATCTTTTCTCTTGTAGCCAGGACAGAGCCAGGCACCACTGAGGGAAGAATGGCTGACTCACAGAGGAGGTGCAGCGCTCTGTGGGGCAGAAGGCCATTGCAAGCTGCAAGCCGCCATTTTGTTGAGCCTGAGGGGAACTGAGAGGGAGCAACATGGCCACTCTGTATCCCATGGGCACAAGGAAATGCGTGTGCCTGCCCAGGCTGAGGCAGCCGGGGTATGAAATGTGACAGGGAGAGTGGGTAGAGCCAGTGAAGGTGGCAGAAGGGAAGGGAGAAAGCATCTGCCTAATTCAGGGAAGATCAGTAATGGGCGCTGCCACAGAGCCATGATGCTGCCTTATCTGTTCTAGTGAGATAAGGTGTGGGAGGGTCTGGGTTGGGGTGAGGGGAACCTCCACGAACAGCTCCATCCCTTTGTTCCTCAGTGGCCAGAGCCAACAACTGAACTCAGACCTCCTGAACCAGTGGCGGCAGTTTAATTACTACACCTTGTATTTTCTACCTCAACTTCATCTGTTTTGTCGAAGTAGAAAGAACTGAAGCATGTGAGTGAGGCCCAGAGGACAAGCTTTTTTATCTTGAGTGAGTATATTTCTGGCAGAATTACTGATGTTTCTCTAAAAGTAGACAGTGCATAAGAATTTGGTTTAAACTTCTGAATTTGAGCATAATTTCTTAATCTGGAATTAGAGAAATGAATAAAACCTGGTGACATTTGGAATGCCGTAACTTAATTGGATCTTTTGTGTTGATCAGTGTAAGGAGAAGATTCATGCAAACATACCTCATCTTGCAGTAGGGTTTTACTGTACTCCAGGTGATGTCTTTCTAAAATGGAAGAACCATGAAGTTTTGCCAGCGGAGCGGCTGACCTGTTGAAAAAGAGGCAATTGTTTATAGTATTTTGAAGGTGATATTTTTGGTTTAGGATTCAGATTTTGGGGATTAAAATGCTCCTGATCTGCATATTCGGTAGTTTAATATATATCTTAACCACTAGTATGAGGCACAACAAAAAACATGCTTGCTTGCCTTCACTCTTGTGATGGTAAAGACAGAAATGAGAGAGCACTGGGTGTTCAGTGCCCACTGATAGACAGTCAAAGCAGATGCCCCAAAACTCAAAAACTGTCTTTTTGAAAAAGTGCTTCTATTTCATCTTGCACGTTCTGTTTTGCTGTTTGTTTAATCTACGCACCTTTTGTGTCCCTTAAAAAGATCCTTTATCCATCTTTCAGTATTTATTGTGTGACATGGCTTTTAAACTCCTGTCTGTCTGTAATAACTGTGCAGCATGTCCTCTGTGATTCTAATTTACTGTAAATTGAATATAAAGTAATGTAGAGTTTAGTTCCTCAAATGCGCTTTGCCTCCTCCCCTCCCCCAGAGCCACTGTTTTATGAACTGCACAAGTCTTGACAGCTCAGATGTGTTCATTCTTAGCACATAGCTCAAAGCATCCCTCTGACCTTGGCTAAGCTTTAAGCAGAGGTAATTCTGCTTCAGACGATGGCAGTGGGAGGAAGGGAGAAGAGTCCTATCTACGTTCCAGGTGTTTCTGCATGTTTGGAAGTGTATTTTCCTCCTGTCCTCCACTAGCTATAAACTCTGTTCCTGAGATAACCCAAGGTAGATCAGTATAGGCTACCTGTATTTTCTGTCTGTGTAGAGGAGGCAGACTTCCAGACTGTAATGGTAAAGCTGATAGCTTTTATAAATAGCTTTACTGCGTATGACCTCAAGTAGAGGGCTTTGAGCTGGGGAAGACCACAACAGGAAGATTTTAAAACCCCTTAAACTTATTTGGATGAGAGGCAGTCAGCTGAATAAGAATCTGTGTCTGTCATTCTCTCTCCTACGTCACCTGGAGAATCCCAGAGAATAATCAGAAAATCCCCTAACGTCACTGCTCCAGCATGCAGTCTGAAACTCCTCTCCTGGGCAGAGCGTGTCCAGGGGCAAAGGAGAAGGATGAATGATTCTGGAGATACAGTTGTGGGAAATAGTACTCAAAAAATTATGGTTATAATCTCCTGGCTTACATGACATTCTGAGAAACCTGTGTTCTCTGGCTAGCACACAGAAACAAGCCCTCATAAATCACAGAGAAGACTAAAGGGTAGATTGTTCACTCTTCAAGAGAATAGCAGGCACCATGATATGTAATGTTGTAATAAACAGATAAGTTTAAAATAATATGAATTTATATTGTTTCATTACAAAAATCTACTAACAACAAGGGAAAGATCACAAAGAAAACCTTTAGAATATTTTACACACTTGAAACGCAAAGGAGTATAAATTTTGAAGCTTAACTTCATGATGTGTAACTTACTGGCACTTAATGAACCCCGTGGCAGAAAGCAAGCTCAATAGTTCAGAATCTATATAGCATGAGGAGATCACACCTCAGAAAAGGACCTATCTCAGTCAGTAAACTCACTGGAGGGAATAAAAAAGCTAGGCAAATCAGCCAGTAGAAAACCAAGAAAAAGAATGCACCTGAAATCCCATCTCTTTCTAAGCTGGCCCTTGTCTATTCAACATCATGAGTCCCTCTGCAGAAAAGTGCTTTTGCCCTATCTCGAAACAAATAAATCCAATTAGGCACTCTATTCTTTTTGTTGAAGCTAATTTTACATTACCGCTGGTGCAGTAAGTAAAGGAACACAAGTTTGATTTGGGATCTTGCTGGCTAAGGCAGCAAGAAATGAATTTGTCTGCCATATACTTAGGTTGTCTATAGAGTTTGATGATGTTTTCTTTTTAAATTTTTAAAAATTCTTCTTTTTTCTCCCCTGATAGTTATATCAGCAGACATAGATGTTATTCAATTTCCACCCTAACTGCTGCTGCCTCATATTTTTTTTGTCTTCTTGATCTTCATTTAAATATTCTTTCCCTTAAAAACATTAGAGGCAAAATAATTCTTGTCCTTTTGATCATATTGTGTCAGGGCCATCTCATTTGCTTAATTGAATTTCTCTTACAGCACCTGAAACAATTTTCAGATTGGGAGCTACAAAGGTCTGCCATGAACTCAAAATAACTCTAGGCTAGGTATGGGCTTTTAGGCATGCTGAAAGCCATGAAAGAACAGAATAGGAGTGAAGATTGCACCTGAGGCTTCAATGTCTCCTGTTAGAACCTTGGCTTGCTGCCAAGGACAGATTTGTGGCAGGAGTCCTTGCAGGTCCTACACAAATCAATCTGCACTTTAGAGTCTGCAGCCTTCTGTGCTCCCACTCATTGCCAGTAATGTTGGCTTTGTTATCTCTTTAATTTTCTTTTCTCATTTCTATGTGGCCTCATGTGCATGAGGCTCCGCTACAATCCAAGTGTTGCAAGAGCTAAGTCACTCCTAAAAATGAATTGCAGCTCCAGCAGATCCTTCTAAGATTCTGCTTTTGCATTTTGTCTTTGTTTCAGCTGCCATGACAAATACTCTGGGGCAGAAATCTTCTGTAGGATGAGCATCCATTCATGCTAGACAAAATGGAATATCTACATTATACTTCTGCATGTGTTGACATTTTTTTCATTTACCACTAAAAATACTATATAGCCATATATTTGAATCTTTGAACTTACTTCATCTGATACAAGTTGTTGGTCCCTCTGTGATCAATGTCATGGCAGAAAGCAGCAGCAACCATGGCAAAGGCTTCTAGATCAGTATAGTATTTCTTTATTCTGCCTGTCTATAAAGGAAAACAAACAATTCTTAGTGTGCACCTTCCTTGAAAGGAAAACAAAATAATGAACGTAAGGTTAATATTAGCAACATTACCATCAGCAGAGTAAACATTGTTTGTCCCACATTGAATCCATGTCGCCAGTTGTGATAAGTGATATCTCGATAACCCTTCCTGACTGTGTACATCCACCTTGTAAGGACCTATAATGATTAAAAGGGGTTGAGACTGTGCTGTTAACTGAAAGAAAATTATGAAATTTCTATAAAATTAATGGAACATACTATAAAATTACTGGAATAATATGCAAATTCTATTAAATTGAACATGGAAACATGAAACTGTTCTTATGTAAATGCATGTTGGTTTAATTCCTTCCATGGGTCACACAATTTCAGGATCACTTTTAAGTCTTTATGATGAATATGCAAACGTTTAATTAAGAATGAATATAGTTATCCATGCCACTCATACTTTAGTATAGCTTACTTTACATTAAAGTACCTACAGTCAGCTATTTTTCTTCTATCTTAAAAGAAAAACAAGACAAAATAAGTCAGACCTCTGCTGGGACTTTGAACTTTTCAACAACATTTATCTCAAAGAACAGTCGTATTCCACAAGTTATCAGGCCGTGTTCTGTAACGGGAAAGTCACTGAAGCGGAATTCATATAGTTCTAAATCTTTTGGATCAGGTAATTCTTCTTTCTGTTAGGAAAAGTCAAAAGCACAAGGATTTTTATGGCAAGAACAAAGTTGGGAAACACTTTCTTCTTTTCTTACTTCAGTGGAAACATTGTGTAAGGACAGTGTGCTCGCTTTATCTTCAAAGACCTCAGGTTTCAGTAGAATCTAATGCGTATTAAGTTATGAAACACAGTGGTGCTACTGCTGGTTTTCTTCTCCAAGAGGATAAGTAAAAGTCTCGGCCAGGTGGTGTTTCTTCCTATCCTGAATTCCAACACAGTTGGTTGTGACCTTCTCAGCAATTCCTTAGTTAGGAAATTTCAGGTCTTGGGGTTCACCCTTCCTGGTATAAAATCCTATGATTCTCCCACTTTTGGCCTGGTCTCAAAGCTGCAGTTCATCTTTTTCATAACCAAAGTTATTCAACAATCCCAGCTTTTCTTGGAAAATGTTGTTCTTCCCTTTTAGATCTTATGAATAGTGATGGATATAGTGACCAAAAATAAGCTTCCTAGAACAAAACATTTTTTACTTTAACAGTAGAATAAAGTATAACAACAACATTTTCTTTTTTTAAATAAAAGAAGGCTTGCTTACATGCTTACTTATCTATAGGCTTGTCTTCTCTTGGAGATATATATATATAGCCAAGCAAGGATTCCTGTACATTTTTTAACCTCTGGAGTGATGGTGATTTGTTGCTACTCCACAACCAAAATTAGTCTGTCTTACCCTGTCTCCTATGATGATCTCTCTTTGTGTCTGTGATAACCTATATACACTTAACAGAGAAATCTGTAGGGTTTATTTGGCAGATGTAAAGTGGAGTGGAAAATCCTACAAGATCAATCATAAAAATTCACAACTAATACTCTGAGTTATTGAATAATTTTATTTGTGTTCTTGTTTGCTTGCAATAGATTCTTGGCTGCTTTGCTCTTGAATGATCTCAGTATATGCCTAAAGTAAAAATTGTTACAATGCTTAAATGTACAAAGTATGTAGTTTTCACAGTTATTATGGCTTACTTCAAATCCCTTAGTCATTTACTTTTTACTGCTGTAGTTAGGGGTGATTCTGTATTGGAAGTGTCCTCTGTAATTTATAGCAGCCTGTTCTGAACAACCCTGACCACTGATGAAAATGAGGGTCATTCCATAAGTAGTGGACAGTGTAAGTGCATAATCTTTTCCCCACGTACTAGATTTTAGTAGATGCTGGCTGGATGCCTTTCAGGGATTTTTCTTTCCCTGAAGAGCAGATACAGAGCTTAGGTCAGCTCTTCCCTGTACCGAAGAATGTCCAGAAAGCATTTAATGAATTCTAAAATTCAGAGGATACAAAAGTAAAAAAGCTTACATTAAATTTCAAGTGCCTATTTTGTATACATTATATAGATTCACATTGAGTAGCCTAACTGGTAATAGTGATATTAGCAAACTGTTCTGTAACGGTTTTCATGTGTACATCCCAAAGCCTAAGGAGAGCAGTAATATATTTTAAAGGATGTCTGATGCAACACAAAAATAGATTATATGAACACAATGACTCCCTTCCACCACACAGTTGATAAATGATCTCCATTTTACAGCTAAGGAAAATTATAACTAAATCTATTAGCCCCAATGCATATATTTCAACTAATAAGGCTGGACATCCATGGAACAGTATTTCCTTCTCCTCTGGCTGGATTTTCCTTTAAATTTACTCTGATCTGAGGTCAAGGACAAGGAAACCTGGAGCAGTGGTGCTTTAAGACCCATTACTTTGTGAATCATCAGATCTAGAAACACCTGCTTTATCTCATTAGCTATCTGGGATTCCAGGCCTTATAATAGGATAAAGCATTTGAATGTAGCCTTGGCAGTGCAGAATATATAAGACCTTTAAATATTTGACACGACAACATTGAGAGAACTTGTTTTACTTGCCTTCTGGAGATTTAAAAATTCATACCATTATTATTCTGTCTTTACGTTTGGAGGCCTGCACCATCCTAATCACTTGTTGCTCTACAAGTGGAGA
This sequence comes from Anseranas semipalmata, assembly GCA_013399115.1. Taxonomy (NCBI): domain Eukaryota; kingdom Metazoa; phylum Chordata; class Aves; order Anseriformes; family Anseranatidae; genus Anseranas; species Anseranas semipalmata. The sequence goes on along the minus strand of VXAA01004783.1, from coordinate 122,274 downwards.
GTTTTAATAATGCTTATCTATGTTTTCTTTAAAAGGTATGTGAAGCTACACAGGGCCTGTTGATGTTTTTTGGTTTCACCACTTAAAAGCTTCGTGAACATCTGTTCTGTGGGAGCCAGTGAAACTTTAACACCATTGCACCCTGGCATGCACATATACATAACTAAAAGTAGTTTTATGAGGTCTTTTCCCTATGGCTATATCTACATTAGCAAATGTGGTATAATAGGAGGAAATATGTGAAGTAGCTGGTATTGGAGGTCAACAGACTTGTGTGTATTTGATGATTCTTCTTCAGCCTAGGTCTGTTTTGATCTATTAACATTCAGAGGTCATTCAGTGCTTTCCTGAAGCGCATCTTTTAGTTTTGTTTCAGATAAAGTAGACCAGTACATGTGCTCCAGAAGTGTTCGACAAGAAAAAAATAAAGTGCAGTAAGTGGGCCCAAACAGAAGTTTTGCTTCAAAAAGGCACTCCCTTTCTAGACTGAAGTATTAAGGCATCCAGAAGACTGCACAGTCTAAAAAGAAAGTGATTCATTTTTATTTTAGCAGTAGGAGAGTTTTAACTGATTAGGTCAAATCTGTTTCTGCACTGTGAAGTCTCTTATCACTCTCTTTGGACTTCTCTGCTGAGGGAAACGCAGGAATATTCATGGGAAAGTAGGTAAGTTCTACTGGACACTCCTGTGTGTGTTCTCTTACTCAAAATGAAACTGACCTTACATCAATGTGCCTTCTTTTATGTTCAAAATGAAATAAATTTAATTATCGGAATAGCACTGTTCATGTGGAAATGTAATGGAGTTCAACACTTTAAATGTTCATTCATATAAATGTTTCTATATAACTCTAGCTATCCAAGTCCGTTAACACATATTTGGGACAGAATGTTTTCCTGTAGGTAACAGTGGGGTGTGCACATGGAGGAACCAAAGAAGTTGAAGATGTATTATTAATTAAATTAGCTCCATCTAGCTTGTGGAATTGATAGCTAATATCAATTGTATTAAACAGAATTTATCTATATACAACTTTTTCTTATAAGGAGGATCCATTACTATATGATGTCAACATGCTTCCAGAAGTCAAACGCTCAGTTTATTGACTTACCAAAATCCTGATAAGATCCTTTTCTTCACATTCTTCTATACTCTTTACATTTAATTTCTCTTTGTATTTCTAAAAATGAAAATGAACAGTGTATTCAGTTTTTGTGTAGCAAATTTCCTACTCTAATTTTGTGACTGTGGACAGAAACTCACCAGTATAGATTCAACTTCAGAAGGGGTGGCCTTTGTCTGGTACATAAGCATTTCCTGAGCAATGTCTTTTCTGTTTTCAAGCTTGTTCATTTTGTCATAAGTGTCAGTATTTAAAACAGACCACCCCAGGAACTGTGTAAGAGTCTGGAACAAAGCCAAGCAAAGTGAAGATGACACCATGACAATAAAATTGAACAGACAATTTGAACTTATTTATTAAAGATCCATTTCTGGTAGTGCCCTTTAAAAAGCAACGGGCAGCTCTACCTGTTAGAGGCCTTTACCTTCCATCAGCAGATTCTGTTAGACCCTTAGAGCTCTTAATGATGTTGTTTGTCTCAACATATGTAACTAAGGGCCCTTATGCCCATTTTGTATGCAGGAGTTTGAGGCTTATGAGGCTTAAGATAGCTGAGTGGGCTTGAATGCACTGTGTAACATCTTATCATGCCAAAATGCATGAACTCCTTTAGAGGTCATGCTTGCAGGCATGATGTTCATTGGTAAGCAGCATGGCATACCTGCTTACATTTGGCATTTGGACAATACCCTCAATAATATGCTAAACTTTTGGTTAGCCCTGAAGAGGTCAGGCAGTTGGACTGGACGGGCTTTGAAGGTCCCTGCCAACTGAACTATTCTGTTCTGTTCTGTTCTGTTCTATTCTATTCTATTCTATTCTACTCTACTCTACTCTATTCTATTCTGTTTATTACCTACTTACATTAATTAGGAATGTTGACCATCATTAAAAAGTCATATGACTAAAAATAAAAATTACACCTGACTTTTGTTCATTATTGGAATGTAAATGATCTCAAATTTTCAGGTTTACAAAGGGAAGTAAAATTCTCTGATTCTTAAGAAACTGTATGGTGAAGAAGATAGTCTTTTGGTTAGATGTTAATATAGCCTATTAGAAATTTTTAGACATCATAAACTGTGTTTTTAGAGTAATATTTTGATTAGCATCATATGACTCCTTAAAGCCTATAATCCTGTTAAGCTTACTTCAATGATCTGTTCATCATACTCATCAAAAGGTTTTCCATCTTTCCTGTTGTAAAATGTTGCAACTCCCACAATTTCTTCTTTTTTGTTAACAATAGGCAATGAGAGGACATTTTTGATAACCCATCCAGTCTCATCCACAGGTCCTTTCTGTAGGAAAGCCAGAAAGCAGGAAATGTTGCATATTTCTTTCGAAGTAGTAATACAGCTATTAATATAGGCAATGTAACATTAAGTCCCATGAACCCCGAAATTGTTTATGTACTCAAATGTATAACTAATTGGTGGAAAGCATTAGCATATCTTTCTACAACATTTGTAGCTGTTAACATTACTGAAATTACCTGAAATGTAAAATATTCGTCTGCTGGTGCATTCATCATGTTACAAATCTGCAGTATAAAGAAAAGGAGACGTTGTTTAAAGGGAATGTAACATACACCATGATTTGGCCTGATGTTTAAAAAAGGCATATTTATTTGCTAAGCTAAACACAGTGATCAGCCTAGCTAGCTACAAAAAAGTAAAATGGTTCCTATTAATTTAGTTGTGATTATTCTAAGAGATGTCATTCTGGAGTGCTTATAGCAAAGTGCCTCATGTATGATGCCACAAAATGCATAAACATAAGGGTTAAGAAAACCACTTCCATGCCATTTTAAACTGGCATGGTGATTTACAGAAATAAATAATCGAGTACTAACTCCCAGGGCTTTGTCCTTACTGCTATTAAAAATGCCATAGGATTACTAATAACTGTCATTCACCACGACTTTGAATTACGTATCTTGGTTATGCTATAAGCCATGTTAAACTAGCACTATGCCAGTTTGGCGCTACACATACTTTCTGGCTTACTTGGCCCACCCTATGTTTTCTAATTTATTGCAAGGAAGAAGGGATAAGAAAAAAAAGAAAATTTTAGATCTGTATGTACTATGATTTTCTTACTTTGACATTTTTTGTGAGACATAGTTCATGCACTTGGAAAATGACATCAGACACACAATTTATCCCTCTGATGTCACCATAAAAGGAGGGGTTTTCCTGATGTTTTGGCTGTTTCTACTGAGGGCTCGACTCTGTCCAGACTATTGATTCATACGATTTCACTGGGAACCAATGACTTCGGAAACAGCACGATATTTTTATAGAGGCTTTTGGGTGTGGGGAGTTTTTTTCTTCTTTTCTTTTTTTTTTTTTTTTTTTTTTTGTTCAATCAGAAGAACTGCATGGATTAAAACTTGTAGTTTTTATTTTTGCTATGAACTTACAAATCCATTTTCAGCAACGTATGTTGGCAATCCACTGATAAGACACCAGTGATCTGCTGGAGGTGACCTTTAGAGAGAGAATGAAATTAGATGATTTCAACAGATACAGACATGTTATTATTCTATCCCAGCAATAAATCTAATTACCACACATTCACAGCACTGCCAATGATTACTCACGGAATAACTTTGATTTCTTCCTTTCCATGTAAAATATAGTCAATAATCTTATAAAAGTTGACTTCCTAAATAAAAAGAGAAAAACATGTAGCTGGCATTGCACTCAGTGTCAAAATCAAGATTCTTAGAAAGAAAAATTAATATCCTTACTCTTCCATCAGGTGTCTTGGGGCCTTTGTAAGGCTCTGCCTCCCCCAGCCGAATTGGCCATTCATCATAGAACTCCTGAGAAAATAATACACAGGCATTAGCAAAAGGAAAAAAAAAATCAGTTCTGTCTTCAGAGATAACAATTGTGGATAGCAATTTTATTTGTCTTTCTCCAGAACAGTTTTATGATCACATTTCAGACAAAATTAAGAAAACATTAAGTATATCCCAGGCAAGAAATGTTAACCAGTAAATTTCAGACTAATATGAAGCTTATGTCTTCAGTTGCACACCTTAATTGTTGTTTTAGAAGGCAGGCATTTATAAAGCAATAATCAGACTACACTTCTTTCCTTACTCAGATGGAATTATTAATATTAAAAATGATTTCAGAATTAGCCCTAATATTTATCATTGTATTCTTTGCCATGCTTATTTTGCATGTGATTTTTGTAACTCAGTTAGATTTTATATGAATTATCCCAAAGGGTTAGAAAGGATGTCTTGGAGAGAGGTGCACTAGAAACACACAGAACAAAAGAAGTAGAAGGACAGATTTTATAACTTAAAGTTAGGAGTAACACGTTTCTAGCGGGTAGGCAAAATGAATGTTACCTTCTCTTTAGTCATGTCCAGCAGACCAACAGAATATCTTTCACAATTTAAATACATTCGAATAGTATACAGTGCTTTGTGAAACTGCCGTTCTATGTCTGTTAGCTCTTCAAATACTTTGTTGGCAGACCACAAAAGCATCTATTTACAACAAAAGAGAAAGAGGGTAAATTGTCACAAATGTAAATGTGTAAAATGTGTTTTGAATGAAAAACAGAACAAAACAAAACAAAACATAAACATATGAATGCTGGGCATTCCAGAATAAAAGAATAAGTTGAATTACTGTTATCAAATAAAAAATTAAATAGGTACTCTTCTTCAATAATCCAGTAAGAATATAAAATAGTGGGAATAATGGTTTCATGCAAAAACAAAGTATTATCATTAACAAATTCTTCTATACCTGACTTCTTCGGGATTCAATATTGTAGAGATATGTTGTATGGTGGTTTCTTAGGACCAAAGATATAAAATTGAGGTATTTTTTAAAGACCTAAAAATGATAAAAAATGAAAATAAGTCAAAAGTGTAAAATCAAGAGGTAGATTCAACTTGGTGAACTAACAACTGTGCTGTTGTGTAACATTTGGGGTTATTACCTCTTCATCCTCTTTTGAGAACTCAGTGGCATTTAATTTGTTGAGTGCCATCACAACAGCAAGCACCTCTTTACCCTGAATAATTGGGACTGCCAACATGTTGGTTGTTGTATAGCCTGTTTTTTTGTCCAGAAAGTCAGAAAAATGGTTATTCTGAAAAAAAATCAAAACCACAATTTAAACGCATCACAGTTAGTTATCACACCAAAAGCAAATGATTGCTGTGTTTGACAATTTATGCTTGCAATGCTATAAACACAGTTTCACAGTGCAGTAAATGGATACTCCCCAAAAGCATTATCACTATTTAACACATTGTTGCAGAGTTATATGGAAATGCGCATTTATGCATTGGTTATGAATGTAGCTCCTGGAACCAAGTTCTGTGCAGGTTTTTGTTAGAATGATGACAAATTTGAGAAATTAAAAATATGGGAAAAGCTAGAATAAAGGAGAGCATAATATGAATTGGTTGGTACCTTATAGTCTAATGCATATGGCTTGCATGTAAGAAATGTACTTCATAGCTATCTTAATATTTCTTATTATTTAATTATTTTTGTAGATAAAATGAATGATACTCTCCTATCATACAATGTTAAAAACTATATATGGGATTATTTACAATCTGTCCTGCATCTGTATGGCTAAAAATGCCTCTGGCAGAGAGGCATCCCCAGCTGGTATGCACCTGCATAAGCCATTTCTTATTCCTACCTCTCTGACAGACTCCCATTTCTGCTGCTCCCAGCCCAACATGAATTGGAGGATGTAGACCGGGGGTGGGAGGGGACAGGACATAGAGTTGCTTTTGTTGTGATGTGTGATCTTGTGGGACCAAGACCATGTGACTAATGAATGAGCCACAACTAACTATCTCTCCAATCGTCCATCCTTGAAACTGAGTGCTGTGGAGGTTTAAGTAAAAACTATTCTTTTCATTCTTTTGTGTAAAAAATACTGGGAAGCTAGTTCTTGTTTCATGGAAAAATGTTTCCTTTTCTTGTATCAGGGAAATTCTTGGTGTTTTCTTGGAAATGCTTTAGTGTTCCCTTTTATTTCAAAAAGGGACTTGAAATTTGTCAGGGAAATCTGTCCAAGGTTGTTGTATTTTCTAATGTTCTTATGATAATACATCTAAATTAACTGAGTTATGAGTTGGGGGAAGGAAATATGCACATACTGAGAAGTAATATGGTTTTACTAATCAGCTAAAATGGCCTGACTGTCTTCACTAGGCCTTTTCCATCCCCTCACAGCTGTCACTTCTAACAAGTCAGTGCTCCAATTTCTTCTTCAGAGGGATGAACACTGAAGTCCTGGCCTACAGTTAATGGCAGATTCTCCCTGAATTTCCTTTAACAGGTCTGCTTCTGGTTTTTCAAGGTGATGAGTTGTTGGTGCTAAATGAGAACGTCAAGAGGTACCAATTGGACGGGTAACCAGGGAAGGTCAGACTACATTATAACACCACAGATAGGCATGACAGCCTGTCAGAGGAGAGGCCAAAGGAGTCTTGTTTTAAGGACATCCACCCAGAACCAAGATTCCTAAACCTTACCATTCCTCTGCTGGTAGCAAATAGTTGTGAACCCACTTATAAAGTGACTGACAGTGGTTACTGCATGTATATCTACAGAGCCGATATATATGAGAGCTATTAATTACTACATTAGCTTGGGCAGTCAAGATCTTTGTGGTGGGTCTCAAGGTCTCCTCCTTGCTGATGTACTGGAGAGTGTTGCAGGATGCCACATAACGGATTTTCTGCTTTTATAAATTATACAAAAAACTACTTCAGGAAAAAAAAAACATTTTTTTAGGTTGTAGAATCAAGCATGATAAGGCTAGGAAATGCCAGAACTAAACTTATGTGTCTACTGTTTGGATCTTTCCTCTTAATTTCTTTTTTCCCCTCTTTCCTCTTTAGCAAATGTTTCTGGGATATACTGAATTGATAGCTTATACAACCCTGAGAAGGTAGACTGGATTTTATTCTGTGTTCAAAATGTTCAGTTTATTTTTTTCCTTCAGTTCTTTATAGTCTTTAGATAGCCCATCATTTATATTTGCATTTTAGATTTCCTTGTAGGACTGGATTTGGGGGAAATGAATGAACAGTGTGCGAGTAACTCTGGAATGTCTTTTTCTGTATTTACTAATTGGGCTCTGTTACAGAGAATCGGTTCTCTTAAGGAAAGCTGTGTCATCACCATAAAGTTTCTCTGTCATTCAATATATCAGGCTGTATTTGGGTCCCTGGAAAGTGTGGCCATTTCCAAATAAATCTATTTATTTATAAATAGGTGAGGTCCAGGTGAAGAGGGGATGTTTTCTTTACTTCTGTCAAACTTTCCCTGAGTTGCTGTTTTCTCTTTTACTAGGAGAAATGTATAGGGGTGTCTCACTTAACAGACATCTGAATCCCTGATCTCTGAATACTTAAAAGGGACCTGCGTACACCAAGTGAGTTGAATCAGCAGGATGCAGCAGCTGGGTCTTAATTTGTTTAATAACTCCAGACTGATCTACAAATAGTGGTACTTGGGAAGAAGCACTTTGATCATAAGGTTTTTGCAGGTGATAGGAAAATTTTAAGGATGCAAGTCTGTGTTAATAAACAAAAAGTAACCACAAGCCAACTTGAATTGCACCTAGATAGTGCAATGCAGATAGATATATCTACCTCATAACACATTGGCAGCTTTCTCACAGCATATCCAAAGACTCCAATCACACAAGATTTGCATATACAAGCAAAAATTTGTGCTTAGATTTAGACTTTACATTATTAAATATTTTGCACATATGTGGTAGGGGGTTGGAAGCCTTTATTTCCAGTCAAGGTTTTAAAATATTTTCTCTCAAGAACATAAGCTCCTTTTGATTTTGAAGAAAAATCACTTTTCACAATGTCTGGAAAATCATGTTCATAGACAAATAAGCTCTGCAGTACCAGAGCCAGAAGAGTGCTCTGGTGCTCCTATGAATGTATGAAGGTAGAAACTTTGGCTATTTGAGCCTGATCTTATGAATCCATCTTTTAGAGTGATGTTGTGAACTTTCAACTCTCAGTTAAATCATAAAGCAGACTTTAAAAAAAAAAAATGAGGGAAAGGCAAGTTGTTGATAACTCCCTAACTGTAGTAAATTTGCAAGCATTTTCAACTAGCTCCATTTAAAGCTAAGATACATAGCTTTTACTGTACCACAATCAGTTCTGTAGATATTTGCTAAGGTGTGCAACATGTCCTGAATTTGCACTAAGCTAAAACCAGCATACATGAATGGAAAATCAGGACCCTTCTCTGTGTTCATCTTTCTGCTGTAGGTGATAGAAGATGACTGGAGAGGGGTTTGGTGTGTGGCAATGTTCTAGCCAGTTTACTTGAAATGACTGGCTGATTAATTTTTTTGATTCTCTAAACCAGGACACCAGTTTTATCTCAGTGTAACTTACTAACACTGTTACACATTATTATTATAAACCATTTACCAATGAATTATCAATATAGTGCTCTATAGTTAGATGATTTGGCCTCAATTTTTCAATTTCTTTATGTTCCATAAGCCTAATTTCCATTGAATAGGTAGCAGTGGAATTTGTAAAATTGTAAGTCACTGTTGTGAAAACAGTGTGATTACACTTTATGAAAGGGGAAAATCAGGCCATTCTTGCTAAGAATATTTTTTATTTTCCTTGAACAGTCATTACAAATAAGCTTGCTTGCTAAGACTATACTATCTGATTGTGAATTGTAGCAACACAGCTGTAAGTTTGCATCAGTAATAAGGTAAAAATGAGAAAAAGTTGCCTCCCTGGGAACCACAAGCATTTCAAGCAGTAGGTTGATTTTCAAAGACCACATGAGCAGATAATGCTTCACAATTACATTGTGTTTTTTTGCTTGTTTTTCAAAAATCATTGTTTCTTTATTGTTTCTGAAAAGTTCTTATGGATGGACCATCTAGAAGAAGGAACCATCGTGTCTTTCTTATTTCATGGCTCTCCCTGCAGATCTCAGTTCCTTTCTTAGGAGTGATATGTTCATCTATGTTTCCTTTTACAAATCTTGAAAGACCTTATTCCTTTCATGATGAATTCTGCCTTATTGGCTGTTTTAGATATCCCACAATTCTTTAAGCAAACTATGAGAAAGAGCTCTCCAAGATTTCTAACCTTTCACAGGCTTTATTCTATGCCAGACTTAAAAAAAAAATAAAATTAAAATAAGACCATTGTTCTAATGTTCATTCAATCATCATACAGCATTTAATAATGGAAGTGCACCTCCCAGTTCATAATGTTATCTTAGGATTTGCTACACAGTGCTCCATAACACTGAGCTAAGTCTTGAGCTTTTCTGATTGGATTAGTGGCAAAATGCGGCTTGAGTCAAGTGAGTTTGACACTACTGGAAACCTCCAGGACAAACTCCACAGCATAATTACGTGGGGGGTGTAAATTTGATCAGAAAATGCAAAAATTATTATAAGTAATCAGATAGTGTAACCATTGTTAATTTGGTTTCCATTGCACATGTAAAGGTGTGTAGTATATACAAATGCAAGAAAGAAAGAGAAAGGGAGAATTTTGAAAAGCAACACAATTGAAGGTGTAAAGGAATATGGGTCCCACTTCCCTGTTTGGCCAGTGAGGGTGAAGACTTAATAACTATATTGGTTCATCTGAAACAATAGGAACTGCAGCTCCAAGTTACTAGTACTGAGGCTTCCCACATCTCCAATATACTTGCTTACTTGCAATTGCTTATTATCTGGCCCACCATCCACATCTTCACCGCACATGTTGTTTGCTGTGTTAGGAAATGAGACTTTCTCATAAATCTTTGCTTCCTTGACTGGGGTCCCTGCTAGGAAGCAACGTGATAGCATTTTGTTCATGTCCCATAGATGACATTTACACCTTGGTTTGCACCATCACCATTACTCTCATTCAAATAAACTCTTACTGTTTCTTCCTTCTTGTGTTGTCTCTGAGTGACATGTCAGTACCTTGTTGTGCAGCCACTTCCCCCATTTTAAGTCTGGCAAAGTGCATCTGATATCACAATGGAGGAGAAGCAGTGAGACTTAATTCTGCAGCTGAGGTGGTAGTGCCAAGACGGGTGATGCCAATTTTCCTCCACCTCTTTCCTCTTATGAAGCACAGAGGAAGAGCAGCTTCCTGGGAGCTCTTGCAGTTATGTCTTGCAGCTATGCTCATGGTGTACTACAGGTTCTGGTTGGATAGGTGAGCTTAGAGTGGTAGAAATACATCATCCTTCAGATGTGGGATGACCAGGAGTGGGTCTGGAGCACTACTAGAACAGAAACCACAGGAACCTATGATATCAGGAGCCAGTGTCATACTATCATCATGACTACATATTTCTTTGCACCATCTTTACTTGTTTCTATTATTCTGGTAGCCCTGTAGTATTTTCTCCTCTTCCTTATATTTTGTCTTGCATTGGCTTGGATTTCTCTAACAAAATTTTTACTGCTGAATTGTAGGGAATTGGTGTGTGATATTGCTTCACCTCTTATTTCTGCTTATCCTAATTTCAAGTCACAAATGTTTTTGTTTCATAATGATACAAATGAGTATGAATGGAATACTAAAAGCACCTAGCATCTGCTATGAAAATATCATAATTCTGATTCAAAGCCAATTAGTTAAATGATTTGGCCACTCATTAGGCTACATTCAAAAAATCATGTATTGTCAGGGATGTAAGACAACGACATTTTTAAATGTAACTTACTCGCATTACAGAACAAATTGACTTTGATATCTTCAAGATCACTAGAGTTTTGAAAATTAAAGTAAGTAGAAATTAATATATATTTAAGAGCATTTGGGGGTTAAATTTTTCAGTCATGTCACTGAAATTTCTGCTTTTTTTGCCATGGGTAGTGGCTGTTTTGCAACTTCTTGAAACTGAATTTGTATTACATTGCTTTAAGTAATTTTTTCACATGAAACAAGAAAATGAGGCTAAAAGGGAACTTTTCATTTTAATTTTTAATATTCATTTTTTATTCCATTTTGGGAGCTTTCCTCTTTTAACACAATTTAATTCAAGATAAGAATGAAAGGTGTTTTTTCTGGAAGGCATGATTAATATAAATTTGTTCCCATATTAAAATATTGTCTTGTAGATTGACTGAATCTTTGTTTTTATAACAGAGGAACAGATTTCCATTTTTCCAGTTAATATTTGCTATATTGAGTGAGTATATGACAATCTGTTTATTATCAAGATGACAAGATATAATGGAGGAACAGATATTAACATGTACAATGCAGGTTCTTCCCAGGTAAAGAGCTAACTCTCAGTTTTTTCCCTGTGTTTAGTTTACCTTGGGATTGTTTCATTCAACTCTCTCTGCTTTCCAAACATTTAGGAAGGCAGTACTTCTGTAGCATTGTGTATCTTTGTTCTCATTTTTTTTTCTAATCTTGAGAATTGAGTTTGTTTCTCAAGAATTTCCCTCTAAAGTTAATTCAACAATCGTCCTCTGGCCTTTGAAGCCTTATTTAACATACTCTGCCTCATCAATAGGTTGGATATTTGTAGTTCTTCTCCAAGATCACATTGCTAGGGGGCTAGCAGAAGATGAGTTAAGAACTGAGACATCTCATTAGCAAGTGACTGCTATGCTATGAGCTCCACCACAAAGTGACTCCCATTTTTCCTTCTTCTTCCATAATCCCTTCCCTCCACCATTTTCAGGTTAACCAGTTGTGTCGTTCACCAGCTTTCTCTCTCTTGTGCTTTATATTTTTGACATGGATGTGCCTGATTCCATCAACCTCTTCTGGTCCTAGGATAGAGTCTACAATCCCAGGACCACTGCTGTGTGTTACCAGAATGACTGTTTACACCCAGGAGCTGGACGATGGCTGTGTGTCCAGGCCTCCTCACTGCCGCGTGGGAGTTCAAAGCACTGAGCTGCAACACCATGTTTCCCTTTGCTCTCTTCTCTTCCTTCTTCAAATTATCTTGAATTTATTTTTACAATTTGGTGTAGATTGAAGAGAAGGGATGGATTGTCTCTTCTTCTTGGCTCCAGGCTCAGACAGCCTGGAATCTAGGGACTGGCACGTTCCCATGAATCTGAAACTCCTGTCAGTTCAGACAGGCCTGGCATGAAAGTCTCTCCCACCTTTTAATTAAAGAGAGGTACAGCTCCCAGAAGAAAAGACTCATGCAAACTGAGGCTGGCTCAGTTTACAAAGTGATACAGGTGCTTACAACTTGATGTATTTAAGATGGTGTGTATCACAGGTTTCTAGTGGTTAATTAGGTGCCACAATGATCGGTGCTCTGGCTGCTTAATTTGAGTTGGAAGTAGCAGAATTTCTCCATGCTCTGTTTGTTCTTTTTGCTCGGGGTTGTGGATTCCAGTGAAACACCTCTAAAAATGAGGGCTTGTTATTTCAGCATAAGAACATTTAGGTCCCTTTTTGGAATTAATCCTGAAGCCTTCTGTTCTTTTTAAGCTTTCTTTTTTTCACCATTTATGTGATTTTTTTTTTTTTTTTTTTACTTTTTTAACCAGGAAAATTATTTTGTGAGTTTCCAATCTTCAGGAAAGTCTTTGTCTTCAAATTATCTCTGAATTAGAAGCAATAATGTAATAATTTAAATACATGGTGAATTAAAGCAAATATATGTAGACTTTATTGTTGGCTCTTAACAGGCTGAGATTGTGAGATTTTAATTCCTTGGAAGTCATGTTCCTTGTCTAACTAGTTCTTAGTTCTATTTGGAAATAATACCTTAGGACAAGATGTAAGGTAAACTTCTTTATCATTTTGTCAGTGTTATCAGTTAATATTTAAAGAATATTAATGGACATATCAAATTTTATGCAGTCTATTATTTTACTTAGGAATATTTAAGTAGCATACTCTGCTAGGCCCTGCTAAGGAACAATGTTAGGACAGTGGTCCTTCCTGGCCTCCCATTTCTCACTGCTGTTAAATCCTGGATTAAACACTATTAGCTCTTGCAGTCAACAGGTCTGTAATCTTGTGGGGGGAGACTGTTCTTGCTACTAAGTTAATTATGGAAGGTCTGTATCTTTTCCTCTGCTTTTCTTTTCTGAAGCATTAGTCAGGATGAGGAGCTTCCTCACGTTTATTGGTACCTTTCCAGGTTGAAGGAGATAATCCCTAAAGAACTGGCTACCAGGCACTAAAAGTGGAGTCTTATGTTTTTTCAAAGATTGATCACTCTTGTGATCTTTTGTTACATTCCCTTTTGTTATACAGGGGTGGTGATTGAAGCGTGACGATGTCTCACTGGGAGTTTGTCAGTGTTGTCATGTACTTAAGACAAAAAATGCAGTGCTGTTTGGATATGGATCGTGCCAACAATAGAAAGTGGTTAGACATGACATCCTTAAAGCACTGTAGGCATCTAGAATTATTCATCGTGCATTTTGAATTCTGACAAGACATTAGGGGCAAAATTCCTCTCTAACTTCAATCTGCTTGTCAGGATTTGGGTAGCAGACAATCTAGTTTGACTGAAGTGCAAATAAAGCCATTTGAAAAGTAATGATCTTAAAAAAAAAAAAAAAGTGGTAAAGGCTTCAGTGGTTGACTGTTTCTTCTGCCATGGGCTGGTTATATTCCTTAAATATTACTGACAAAAGTTGCACTTCTGGGTTCCTTATGGAGATAATCTGGTGACATTAGTGGGAGCTTTGCCTGTGTGAAAAGTGTGGATTTGGACACTGGAATTTAATTTTTTTTTTTTTAACAAATAGGGTGGAACTACTGACAATTTTGAGACCTTCATGGTTATTTTTAAATAACAAATCTTGGTCCCAGAGAAATCTCTGGGAGTATTGATGACATTTAGTTATCAAATGTGGATGGATGGCTCCATGGTTTACCTGTGTTTTTAAGTGTGACCTAATGGCATGGACCTCAGTAATCCTAAGAGAGTAAATGGATGCCAAAGTAAAAATGACCTTAGAGTGATTGAATAATAGCTGAATAGATATTCAGCAGACATTAATTAATTTATGCATGTAAAATATATAGCTAACAGTACTAGATAGACAGAGAGGTCCTCTTACTTAAAAGTATTCAAATTACATTTGTCACAAAATTTTGAACAAATCCTGCTGCGAGCACAGAAATATTTGGGCAGCCCTGCTCTGGGCACCTCTCACATAATGATATTAAGGAGCAGTGCAGTGTCTGATAAAAGGCACATCTTTCTTGATCCTCCTGATCTTTTCTCATGTAATCAGCCTTATGAATTTAGAAGGATTATCCTCCAATCTCCCCATGTGGTGGTAAGAGGCAGTAAGTCATATGCTTGTCAGAACAGCAGCCACTGAAGAAAGCATCTCGGTGATCAGTTAAAAATCAAGTGATTTGTTTTCTCAAATCAGTCATTTTTCTGTTTGCTTTCATGATTCCTACTTACATCAGAGGTAGCTTGCTATAGATCGGAATGTTCTTTTCACATACATTTATATTTTTGCCTGGGTTTAAGCTTTATCAGTAGTCCTTTATTTCTTCGTCTGCCAACTTCTAACATAAGATACATTACTTTTTGTTTACCTCCTGGAAAACATAGATAATTACACTGTATAAAGACATTTATTGTTTACATTGAGGTTAGGACACTGAGGTGGTTTCTATCTCTAAAATGCCCTAGAATTTTAAATTGACAGTATATGAAATATTGAGAAGCCAGATATCATCTGGTATAATATCTTAGCACCATTTGATTATGCTCAGCTTCTCCCCATGAGACTAAAAAGAGTTGAAGATTAGCTGTTTTGAAAGAAATCTACAACAGTCAAAGCACCTTTGTGTTTCCCTGTGTATTTCAAAGCAGTTTCTAAAGCAGTTCTTATTCATGCATGTTTAATTTCTGTTAGGTCACTCACATAATTTTCAAGTAATATTTGTAATAACCCCTATGAGCACCTTAACTAAAGAAGGTGATTCTGTGCAAATTCAACAAGAACTTTGAAAATGAAAGAGCAGCTCTGACTCATTAATCTTCTTCCATAGATGGTTCTGAATAAAACTCTGGATCTGGACATACTCAAAATTTGAAGCTACTTTGAATTCAAAGACAGATGTGAAGCTGGACATATATGTCGACATCATCTTTGTTTGGGTTCATTCACCGCCTTATAAGGAAGCACTTTCATTATGAAAGCTGCAAATTACTTATATTCAGAGGTCGGTGTATGGCAGCATGGAATGACAAGGGAGAACACTTGCAAGCCTGTACTGGAAAACAGAATAGGAGCCTGCCTCATTGAGTAAAAAGACAAGTACTCATTCGTCTCTATTAATCTAATATTTTCCTCCCTTATTACAGCAAATTATATTTCAGTTATTGTGCAAGGATACTGGAACTATCTCACTAGGCTACATGATTCTACTGGTTTTTAAGCATTTTCTTCTGTTGGTTTTCTCATGTTTTCATTCTGGATTTCTGTCTCTGGATGTTTGTAAAGAATGACTCCAAACCATGAGCCCTGTGCAGGAAGAAAGCCGAGTAAGCAGATGCACAGAATTGCATTCCCCAGGAGAAGTCACTCACTTACCTTTTTCACGTCAGGTATATTAAAAAACTTCTTGGTATGAGCTACCCATCCCGCTATCCCGATGTCCAAAGGAAAAACAGTCTCATTGTCTGGATTCACCAAATTCTTCTCAAAGCTGGAAGTTGGAGTGACATCGAGAAGCCTGGTAGCTACCTCTGGAATACCATTGCGGGAACGACAAATAAACATACTACACCGATCAGCTGCCAGCAGCTGTGCCAGCCTCTGCAGAGCTTTGTGCACTATCTTTTCCATAGTGCCTGCTTCATCCTGGATTTCTGTTAGCAGCTCAAAAAGTATGTTACACTCCTCCAGACGGGACATGTCTTTGAAGCTGACTCCTTCCTTCACATCTCCAGGGCTCACTGTAAAGATACTTCCCAGCACTTCTGCCCTCATTTTTCGGTCGAAATATTCCTTGGCAAACTGGGGATTGTTCTCCAAGTATTTTTCAACAGCATCTTTATTTACCTCACCCATTTTTGCTGGATTGTTCTAGGATTTCTTTCAGAACTTCATCACCATCAAAGCAGGAGTGGTAGCAAGAAGTTAGGTACTAGCAAGAAAATGGTAGTTTGTACATACTGTACAGCTAACAGGCATAGTACATTCACCTTCCTCTGTGGCTTTCAAGCCTTCTGAAACTCTTGAGATATGACAGAAGGCACTGGCTTAGCATCTTCTTAGTGTGAGATCATGGAGACTGCTAATTAAAGAGATGTCAGGACACTAAACCCCTAAGCATTCTTAGCTCATAAATCCCAAGGGAGCCATTTTAGTATTCGAAACTAACCAATGAGTTCTTAGACCTTATATCTACACCTCACTCAATTTTATGTATACATTAAAAGATTTCTCCTTCATTCACAGTGCGTGTATGTGTATATATATGTAGTGTTATATACACAATTTTCCATTGAAACTTAAAGAGGAATTCCACTTAATTATACCTTATACATGTATGCAGACATATATACATGTATTTGTGAGAAGAATGTTATGGATTTCTTTTAATTGCAAAATTTAAAGAAGATGGAGTCAGTCTCTTTTCAGTGGTGCCCAGTGACAGGACAAGAGGCAATGGGCACCAGCTGAACCACAGGAGGTTCCATCCAACATCTGGAAACACTTTTTTTTTTTTATTGTGAAGGTGGCTGAATTGATGGAACAGATTGCCCAGTGAGGTTTTGGAGTCTCCCTCCTTGGAGATATTCAAAAACCATCTGGACATGGTCCTGGGCAACCAGGTGGCCCTGCTTAAGTAGAGGGATGAGATCAGAGGTCCCTTCCAACCTAAACCATTCTGTGAATGGAAAAGGAGTAATGAAAATTGTGGTGAATTTTAGGGGCAAACACCCCCATGGTTGCATGAGAAGACTGACTAAGCTTAGTGCCAGCTATGACAGCAAATGATCTGGGTTCATTGGAACAGATCTGAATACCAGCACGTTAGTAGAGCTGCGGTACAATTCATCTTGGTTTTGTTTGTGGCATCCACATTGATCAAAAAGAGCAGAAAGAGATTCTTGGTATAAGGAAAATAGACCATACACCCTTTGGCAATTCCTAATTTGAAAAGGGTAATTATCAAAGTACAACTTTGTCTGTGGGGGCCATGAGTGTGTCAACATCCTTTTTTTTTTTATCAACAAATCTAAAACGATGAACGTGAGCAACTGGTGTGGGTCTGTAATGGAAGCTTAGTACATTAGATTTCCCCTTGACTGTGATATGAAACTTTGTGTAAGACACTATTTTTTTCTGTACTGCAGTTGCTGTAAAGATTTAGAAATGCATATAAAAATCAACATTGTATAGACATGTTCTGGCCTGGGTTACTTGCTCCTTGCAGCCTTGTGGACAGCAAAGGACCATCACTGGTGGGTGTATGACATTGAAGCATCTTCTTTACAGGTGGGAACTGATTATATTAATTTAGTGGTAGGACTGTGCAACTGCACCACAGCAAGATGTGCTCACCATTGCACGCATGCCTCAGTCATTGTCCTGTGTCCAGTAGGTTCACAACAAAATAGTCTGCTGAAGAAATACATGTATACCTTAGTCTTCGAATGGTTATTTCATAATTCTATTAATATGTATAAAAGCAATAGACATCAAGTTAATTTTGTATATATGTATATGTAGAGTTAAATTATTTCTTTTTAGCTGTGATCTTAATTTGTAGCTTAATGCCTTTAATGCTGCTCTTTAAAAAAGAGAATGTTGAAAAGCTCCAATGAACTTGTGCAAAGGAATAGTAACATATTTTTTCATTTCTTGTTCTGTCATATTTTCTTACTGACTTTTGGACTTTCTATGTAGTAGTTTCTTTAAACTAGAAGGGCCCTATAAATGGTCTGTCTCATGTCCAGCTAAAACATGATCTTATGTATAAGATTTACACATTCATCTTTATAACTTGAGAGAGACCATTAGTTGCTCTTTTATATTGTGATTAAATTGATTCTATGGAATAGAGCAACTTGTCACTCCATGGAGGGAAAGAAAGCGAAGAGAAGCAAGCTGATAGTTAGTTACACTGTTTTTTTGTTGTTGTTGTTGTTGTTGTTTGTTTGTTTGTTTGTTTGTTTTTATGGCTTTAGGTCTGTTTCATTTGTCAGTAATAAGTGTTCAAGTGTTTAAGGCCAGGTTGGATGGGGCTTTGAGCGGCCTGATCTAGTGGAAGGTGACCCTGCCCATGGCAGGGGATTGGAACTAGATGATCTTTAGGGTTCCTTCCAACCCAAATCATTCTATGATTCTAATAAGAATTTCATTTAAAAGAGGGGAAATAGCCCTCCAGAGTCCTGTGGGTACAGGAATCAAAGTCAGTTTCTAGTAACATATTTTAGTTTTGATCACATCTAATTTTCCTTCTCCTTGCTGAGTCTGAGAACATGTAAAGTTCTTGAGAATTATAAGGTATGAGCATTTGATGGAACATTTATAAACCTGTTATCTGTTGTGTTCTTTAATATAATAAAAGTATCAGTGAATAAGGATAAGGACTTCCTAGTTAGCTATAAATAAAGAATTTAAGAAATGCCATATTGTAGGTAGTGGAGAATGAACATTGTTAGATTTTCAAACAAAGCAAGTTCTTAGCAGTAAATATTCCATTTCACAGACTTCCACAAAGACACTTTCTGCCACAAAAAAATTATAAATTCAAGGATTCCTCCTGACCTGTAATGTTGCCATTTTTGTACATACAATGGCATGTCCCAAATACTGCACAATAACAGTAGTCTTCATTAGAAACTCCCTCATAATTCATCTTTAGATTGTCCATGTTAGTAACTCGCAATAGTTTGGTCTATGATCTCAACCAGAGACAGTTTCAGCCTAGGTACATTCGCAGCACTCTGGAAACTTTCCTGGAAATTTTTGTGGAGTTGCGTAATTATACGTTTGATTAAAAATGCATTCCATGTTCTGTTTCAGTTAGATTCCCAAAAGTGCAGGTTCAGCATTATATTGTCATTCTGCTTCAAACCACACTGCTTTGTTTGTGATCTTTTTGTTGACTGGCAGATTCTTGAATTTTGTCTTATTGTATCAGGTTAGCCATGACTTAAATACAGTTTCTTTGTGTTATGAAATGGCGTATACACACATAGACACAAACACACAAATATTTTCATCTAGTTCTAAAAGTATTTGCATTGGTTTTTCTGGTTTTGTAAAAGCCAACATTTTTGTAAGCTATCTAGCAATTTTGTTATCATGTGTGCCCATTTTTTTTCAATATGGAAGAACACAAACTGCTTATCATGGTTCTGCCACATCTACATCATGACCGGTGGTTTTTACAAATGATAAATTATGCTATTTGTACTTTGAGATTACAAGAAAAGATCATATTTTAATTAGGCACTACTGTAAACACCTTCCTTTGTAACAAGGCATTTCAGATGTAACTGAGTTGTCCTATAATCATTGTTAAATAATCAAATAATTCAATTTTTCTCTTAATTAAGATTTGGTCTTAGAATTGCGCTCTTGCTCTGTTAAGTGGCTGTGAAATGACATGGAAAGAAGCATCAGAAATCAATAGAAGTTCTTTATGTTTGGAAGGTGTCTAAGTTGGCTTTTTTCAATAATTGCTATACTAGTCATTTTATGTTTCATCATGAACTCGATGTACATATTGATTAACTGTGAATAATAAGGCAAACCAAGAAGTTCAAGTGATTCGATAGAAATTAAAATGTAGTTTGGTTTTACAACACTTATAGAAGTTGTCATTTTAGAGTTAGGAAAATACACTGTTTTGGTGATTTTTTTTTTCTCATATTAGTACTTTAATAAATTTTGTAAATTAGATATTCTAATTCTGTCATTCTAATATGTTTAAAGTTTCTGTGCTGGAATAAGGCATTTATTTCTGTTCTCCCTCCTCTATTCTCCTCATTTTCCACACTATTGAACATTTTTCTTTAGTAATGCAGATTCATATTTGTATTTAAGTTTATCATAAGAAAGTATGCCAAAAATTATTTCATGTTTCCAGCATTAAGGTCTTCTGAATGTGACTTTGCTATCATCTCTCCTAGTAACTGTCAATAAGATCACCTTTTAAGAAAATACATTTTAATTTAGGATCCATTATATGCATGGAGTTTTACCATTGGAAACTATCCTTGCACAGTCATTTTCACTGAACTTTTAAAGGCAAAACTAATACACATTTGGCTTTGATCCTTGTCCATGCTAATGTGATTTGATTTAAAAACATGATGAACATGGTGCTATATTTTTTAAATTGTTTTAATTTCAGAGAATATTGGAAACATTTGTACTTTGATTTTAATACATGTGATGTCATGTTCCTTTTATGCTCATAGTCACCACAGAAATCAAAACTATTTATGGAATAGTTCTTAGTAGTAGACCATTGCTGAGCCCTTGTGATACATGGAAACTCCTAAGAAGGATAACTGACAGACATGGTTATTTAAATAGAATCCAGCAGCACGTAAATGTCAAAGGTATTTATAAGGTTTCCCAGTTCAGCTCAGTGTTTGTGTCTCAATGTATCTGTCCCTCTTGATAGCAGTTACTGTGGTTCATTCAGTTAAGATTTTCAGAAGAAATAGACATCAAATGTGTTTATTTCAATTGCATGGCTTTTGTATGAATGATTTTGTGGCTGCTGTCTGGATATAGAAGAAATAATTTTGTTCAGAAATATTATGGAATTTTTCTAAAAGGCTAGGCTGTGAGAATGGATTCTATAGGTATTTACAGCCAGTACTGTGTGTCACTAACGCAGCCAGGTTTTGGCACTGAAATGTTTTGGTATCAGTGATCGGGATGTTTATAAACAACCTTAACTTGTATGTTTCTTTTAAAATAATTTTCTAATTGAAAAAGTAACTTTAAAAATGCAAACACTGAAAATAGTAAGCTAGCTGCTTTTTCCATATGACTCCAAGTTTTCACGATCCCTTAAAACTATTGAAGATTAGCTTTGGGTTTCATGAAACAAGTGGTCAACAGAGATTTTTAGCCTCTGAGAGCGAGTTCCTAAAGTAAACGGCCAGTCTACCATGAAGGAGTTAGCCTGAGCTGCCAGGTGCGCTGTAGCTTTGACCACGATGGGTTTCTTGGTAGCTTGGCATGAATTTCAGTATACGGACTGTGCAAAGGACAGCAGCCTTTTAATCTGCATCTCATCCACTCTTGATTTATTCCTCAGTGATCTTATATTACCTGACCGTTTCTTATTACTCTTTCCCACCGGTAAAATGGGGATAACTTGTATAAGCATCTTACAGGAATACTGCAGCCGATGATTAGCATATGTGTGGGGAAGGCTTAGGAAACTTTTATGCATACAGAAATGTTCATAAAGGTATTCATTCAAATTTTTTTTATTGGCAATACATATTTTTTAAAGTTCAGTGAGGTGTCTGAGAGTTTTGCAATAACAAACAATTCTGATCTTACAAGTTTCAGCTGACAACTTGCCATAAATTCTTGGACCCTATCAAAAAGGAGTCATAATATTTTGCAGAGAAAATATATTCATTTTTCCTATTTAAATCTAATGTTTTCCTCTCTTAGCATGTAAATTGTATGTTCATTTCTCTGTTCTAAAAAGCATTTAAAAATGTAATAAATCTTGATCCAGAAGAGTTATGAGATATGTTACAATTTACATAGATAATGAGATAATATATTACAATTATGAGATATGAGATATTGAGATATTAGATATTACAATTATGAAATATTACAATTTTGAGTTATGAGATAATATAGTACAATTTACATGTGATAGGACAAGGGGGAACAGTTTTAAACTGGAGCAGGGGAGATTTAAATTGGGTGTTGGGAGGAGATTCTTCACCATGAGGGTGGTGGGGCGCTGGGGCAGAGCGCAGAGGGGCTGCAGATGCCCCATCCCTGGAGGCGTTCAAGGCCAGGCTGGACGGGGCTTTAGGCAACCTGGTCTAGTGGGGGGTGTCCCTGCTCATGGCAGGGGGTTGGAACTGGGTGGTCTTTAAGATCCCTTCCAACCCAAACCATTCTATGATTTTAGAGTAAATATAATAAAATCTCACTTTTATTTCTTACTGCTCTTACCAACACAAATACTGACCTGCTCAAAGTAATGTCAAAAGTAGGTAGCTAGTAGATAAATAACTGCAAAGTTTCCACCGTGAAGAAACCTTATAATAAAACAGAGCTATTACAATGTATTAAAAAGAGAGATAATTATTGATAACATATTTCTCTCTATTGCCAAGAAAAGGTTTTCTGAAGGCAGAAATTCTCCTCTGAATTGTTCTCTGACACTCTTCCCTGGGCAGTACTCTGGACAATACCTCCCACTGAATGCCTTCCTGCTTATGCAGAGAGTTAGTTTATAGAAATTAACTGTAAGGCAGAAAAAAAACAAAAAGGATAATAAGGAAGAAGCTGATCCTTGGTTTTGTTTGTTTGTTTTGGCATTTACTGACAACTGTGAGTTGCTGTTGGTTACTATTTCATGTTTGAACTTGAATTGTTTGTTATAGTAAATGCCATCCTAAAGTTTTGGATGGACAGCCCCTGGAAAGGATTCAGATCCTAATAATTATACTGTAGATTATGCTGCTATGCCACAATTGCATGCTGTGAGTAATATTTGTAAAGTGCAGTGCTTGGATTAATTTGAATTAGTTTACTGAAAAATATTATAAAACAGAGGCTTTGGAATGGTGAATAGAACTGAAAGAGAGCTGACTTTAAGGGGTTTCCCACACTTCACATGCCAATCACCAGCGCCATTCCCTGAGCAGCTGCTTTTCCACCTGTCAGAAAGCAACGCTGAATACAGGGCTTACCTGCTGTATGCCATCCTTGTGGGCTGCGTCAAGGATAAGCCGTGTGTAGCTTAATGACAGTAAACCTGCTCAAAAACAGATGTAACGCATATGGAAGCTTCTGGTGTGTTAGTGTTTATTGTACGGTCACATATAGCAGCCAAATATTTTTGTTTTCTCTTCCCTCTGAGCAAAACAATTTCCCCTGTCACTCTGAATGTTCCAAAATACTTTCACAAACATACAGGGCTGCAACTACATGCCAAGAACTATGAAACATCTCAGCTAATTATCACTGAAAGGCACCTGCTCCTAGAGTTAAATGTACCTGCCAATACACCAGGCATGCACTCGCTCTATAAATATTCGGAGCAGAAAGTAAAGAGTAATTGAAATGACAAGGAAAATACAGCTGCTGGCATGGAGTTCCCCAACCTGAAAGCTGGCCAGTCCCCTGGGGATTAATACCCATCTCTTCAGATCCGTGTTCTCCTCTAAGCTCTTTAAAGACACATGAGCAAGGCTTGGATTTACGTTGTCCCTGCAGCACAGTGTTGTCTAGGAGCACATTAGGTCTAGAAGGGTTCATTAGTCTCAGATAAAGCAGTGCCATTAGCAATAAAGGCTTATTTCACAGAGAACTTCTATGATTTTGTAGTTCCAGTTTGAACATAATTAGACCTGGTTTCAATTCATCTCTACTGAAACTTACTGGAGAAAAGAAGCTAGCCTTGTATCATAACTCAGTGTATTCCTGGATCTGTGTCTGAACGTAGACTAAATAAGCAGAGATACTGACTTTTGTAAGTTTGTTTTTTTTTTGTAAGTTGTTTTGTTTGTTTTTGTTTTGTAATTTGCTTTTGTGGGCCCTCTGAAGCTTTCTAACAAAAGGAACATACAAAAGTGAGCCTTGAACTTGCTTCCTTCCCTGATTCTGGGTGGTATGAACTTGATGTGCTGCAGCAGTAGTATGCTAAATGGGCAGTAGGAAAGAGTGCCCTTCAGCCAATTCAGAAGCAGCCTTGTCTATCTGTACAGGCATTTGCATCTTCCCCCCCTTCTTTCATAAACTGTAAGAAATGCCTACCTAGGCCTTACGGACAAAATTGCTATGTGATGTCTCTCACCAGTGCTGAGTAAAGAGCCAACACTCTTCCAAATTCAACCCAGGAGGCTGTTGGTCTTTGCTACAAAGGCATGTCACTGGTTCACTTTCAACTTCTTGTCTACCAGGACCACCTGGTCCTCTGCAAAGCTGCTTTCTAGATGGTCAGACCCCAGTCTGTTCTGGTGCATGGGGTTGTTCCTCCCCAGGTGTAGGACTCTGCATTTCCTTTTGCTGAACTTCATGAGATTTCTGCTGGCCCATTCCTCCAGCCTGTCAAGATCCCTCTGAATGGCAGCACAACCCTCTAGTGTACCAGCCACTCCACACAGTTCTGTCTTCTTCCAAGTAAATCCCTGAATAGGCCAAAATCTGTCCTCCTGATACCTAGGGTTGTTATCCTGTCTTGTTCCCTCATCTCAGGAACCTGAACCTCACCATCTCATGTTCACTGCAGCCAAGGCTGCCCTCAACCTTCACATCTCCAACCATTTCTTCCTTGTTTGTAAGAATCAGGTTCAGCAGAGCGTTTCCCCTCATTGCTTCCTCAATCATCTGGCTGGAGGTTCTAGTCAATGCGCTCCAGAACCACCCCCTGGATTGCTGCTACCCTGCTGTGTTGCCCTTCCAGCAGAAATCAGTGATTGAAGTCCCCAGGGAGGACCAGTGCCTGTAAACATGAGGTTCTTACAGTTGTGAAGAAACTGGTCTGTAACAGACACCCAGCACATCACCCATGTTGGTCTGCCCTCTAATCCTAACCCAGAGGCATTCAGCTGGCTCATCATCTGTCCCAAGGCAGAGCTCCGTCCACCCACCCTGCTTTCTCACATAAAGGGTGATTCACCCTCCTTGCCACCGTGTCCTGTCCTTCCTTCAGAGCCTGTATTCAGCAGTCCAGTGTGTGAGCAACCTCACAACATCTCCAGCTCCTCCTGCTTGCTCCCCATGCCGCATGTGTTAGCGTACAGGTATATAAGAGAGGTGCCCAGTCATGCTCACTTCCCAGAGGAGGTCTGAGAGCTCCCTCCATGATAATGTCCTGTGGGCATTCCTTTATTTCTGTGCATACGCTCAGATTTTGATTTTATATTTGATTTCAAGGCTCTCCTGTCCACATCACCATATGGCCTTTTCTTGCCATCCTGGTCCACACACCTCACTTGTTTATTGGGTGTCATCCCCTACCCCATCACCCATGCATTAAAGCTCTCCTCACTAGCTTGGCCAGCCTGTTGGCATCTTTACATCTTTGTTTCAAGTTTATTTTCATTTTAGTAATACATCTAGAAAAATGTTTCACTTCAGAATCACAATCCCTGAATTCTGAATTATCAGAATAAAGTTACCACTTTAAACTAGGCTTGCTTAAAAATTGTTTATAAAGAGTCCAGTGCAAATATACTCCTTCAAGCAGAGTGTCACGTCATTAAATTACAAAAACATGCAGCACGCAGGCTGGCATGGTGCAAAGACCAGTGTTTTCAATTTAATCCTGTCCTTGACCTCTGTACTCAGACTGCCACCAAGGGGAACAGTTGTGATGGTGACAGTGTACATAGCTGTCCCTTACAAAGTACACGGAGCTCCTTGGCTCAGCTCACGCCATTTGTTGTCCTTTGTTCATATATGAGCCTGGTTCCACACGGCTGTGGCTACACTCAGATCCGCTGCTCTGTTCACAGAGCACTCATTCATTGCCCTGCAAAATCTGCCTCTAAGAGTTTAATGGATCCCCATGGTTGTGAATGGCACCCTATAAATAACTAACCACACAAAGTCAGCAAGAAGTCTTTCAATTGGTGTACAGCCTGGCTGGAAATGAATGCTCCATTTCCTATTACCAGTTCTTTGAGTCAGCTTTCTCCTAAGACCTAGACTTATTCTTGTGACCAAAAATAAAATTCTAGTTCTTTTAATATTTAAAGCTTCAAAAATGTTTTAAATAGTAATTTGATTCTCGCTCCTTCTTTCTTCTTATACAGTCATAAATGAAGCTAAAATAGCTCCTACGATGAAAGCTTTGTTCTGCCATTTCCTCTGAAAATCTCACCTTTTCTGTGTGTTTTCTGTTGTTATTTCTAATGGAAAATATTACAGAATTTTACAGGCTATTACTGTAAAAGAATATTTTAAATGCAAAATCACTGCCAGAAGCTAACCCCTTTTTTTGGCCTCTTGGCAAAATTCAATTCATGGTTATTTCCATGTTTATGTGTTATCAATATTTTAATTAATCTTTTAAATTCATATAAGCTTTCCCAGAACCCAGCAGTCATTTGATGCCATTGACTTGATCTATGCACATTGGTCTCAGAATCAATCAAATCCTTGTCCAAATTTTGTTCCTTTCTGTTTGCATGAGAAGTACAAATCTGCAAAGGCTATGTCCAGGTTCCAAAGATCTGGATGAGGATCACTTGCTGGCATCATTTCTCAACCGAGCCCATAGCCCAAGTCAATCCAAATGATTATTAACTGAGGCAAAGTTTACACTGTTTATGAGTTTACCTACGAGTTTAGCTGGCATAGCTACATCTGTTAGGACTGAGAAAAAATTCACCCTTGAATTGCCATAACAATGCTAGCCTGCCAGCAACCTTCCATCCTTCCTCCACTACACTCCTGATCCAGATGTAACTGACTTAGCAGAGGAGCCTTCTTGCCTAAAAAGCTTGTCTCATTGAACTAAAGAAGCGCCTTAGCTGCATCTGCGAAAGGACTTCATTAATGTAAATTGTGTCTCAGCTAGGCAGAGTTGGAAATACAGGTAAACCAGAAGAGGCATAGAGCCAAACTTTTCCCATATGACCTTCAAATTCTACTGACTTCCCCAGGTCCTCTTCTGCAGCTGTTGAAATCTGACTTGGAAATACCAGTGTGACTGCACTGTAGCTGCACTGCCACAAATCCACGATGATAACAGTTCAAAAGAGGAGTTTCCTCTGGCATTGCCTAGAGTTTGTAGGGATCCCAGGCTTGAGGAACTGAATGAATTGTAAGTTATAATTACCGTGTCTGCCAGGCACCTGCACCAGATGAGCTGCCAAACTTTGCAGAGGTCACTGGAGGCACACAGTTAAAGAAATTCTGTGCCATGGCTTATTCAAAATTGTGTGTTTTTGATTTATTATTGTTGATGACTTCAGATGAATTTAGGAGACTGAAATGGCCGTTGCATATATGTAGAACTGATCTTACTAAAAATTATTAACAGAAGTAAATTTTCTTTTTGGTGAAACTTGGATTGGTCTCCTGTCTGTAAAGCTGCTGAGGACAACATGCAGTAAGTATACTGGGACAAGTGACCTATATTTTCAGAGGTGGCCAAATCTCATCAGATTTTGACTAATTTGCTTGTGACCACAGGTACCTTTGGAAACCTCTGCCATTGATTTTTCATGGATTTTTCATGATTTTTCATTGTTATTGACAAAACTTTTTAGGAACAGGTTTGATCCTGAAAGAACCTCTCTGGGAATATAAAGTTGTATACA
Source organism: Anseranas semipalmata (assembly GCA_013399115.1). NCBI lineage: Eukaryota > Metazoa > Chordata > Aves > Anseriformes > Anseranatidae > Anseranas > Anseranas semipalmata. The sequence continues at coordinate 94,664 of VXAA01004783.1, read as the reverse complement.
GATTTCAGAAGAGGACACAAGTAAGAGAAATAATAATATTTCACAAATTGGCAAAGAATAAAGAGAATTGTTTTCTTTGGTATTAAAGAAAGTAAGAGATTTAGAGGTTATAAGTTAAGCTATAATCTCTTATTACTATCAGTTATGTGAGACAATGAATGAAGAAAATCCATGTTGATTTTGATCTTATAAATATGATGAATTCATATATTAAGACTAGTGTGTGTTTTGTAAAAGTTTTGTAACAATCTATATGTATAACTGGCATCACTACTGGCAGATGCTGGAGCAAGGTTATAAAGCTGCTAGCAGGATCTAGATTTCTGTTGCTCCTCAGTCTGTGTGGAAATTAGCAAACTTGAAATCTCAATTTAAAAATAGAAATATTGGCTTTTTGAAAGACTACCATTGAAAGTTTTAAGACAATTAATATCCATTGACTTTTTGTGGTTACCTGTGTTAAATAGGTTCTTTACTCCAAAAAGAACTTTAATATTAAATATAATATAAAGTGTCTGATGATATCCAGGGAATCAAAGACTTCAGAACAAACTTGTAATAGCCCAGAGCATTTTATGTTTCAGAAAGTGAACAAAAATATACTACTGTCTATGCAAAAAGGTTCCAATGCAAAGCAGAAAAGAAAGAATAACATATAAACCAAGCAGCCTGTGCCACTGTTTGCATTAAATATGAAAAACATTGTAAAGGGCAGCAACAGTAAAAAGTTTAATATATTTTTTTTAATATATGAAAGGAAGAAAAGGTTGAAGCACATTTCTGGGAAAGGCCATGCTGAATAAACTGTTTTATTTCTGTACACCCACTACTGTATTTTTATGCTTCATCAAAATCTCCATATTTGAATTATATTTTTGCTTAATTCTTAAAGTAATGAACGCAAACCCTTCAACTAACAGTCTTCTGCCTTTATTCTTTTAAAACTGGGAGGTGAAATAAGTAGGTGAATGAGTTCTCTTGGTAACAATCATTCCTACCTTGCTCTGATTACATATCTAGAAAATAATTAACCGGTTTTCTCTAATGCTTCCTAAAGATGTTGAAACTATAGAACAAATATTGACTGACAGGCAGCAAAACTTGCCTGGACAGGAGAAAACAATAATGGTTTATATAACTGAAAACAGTTTGCCAAAAACAAAATAGAAATTCTGGAAGCTCTGATTTATAATTGATGTTGAAAGGGCCAGATGTGGTGTGTACATGCACTCAGGTATTTGCGGGGCACACATATGCCCCATCAGCTTTGCAGCACGACACAAAAGCGTTCTTCTGCCTTTCTGAGGTTTTGCAGGGCCCCAGCTCCTGTCCCTGAGAGCTGGGCATGAGGCGGTTTTGGGCACCTGAGACATCCTTTGGGATGCAGGAAGGAACCAGTAGCAAGGATCTGAAGAGGCTCTGGCATGACAAGACTTTCAGAGATGTTAGCAGAAACTTACAAGTATGATGTTTGCCACTGTTTATCAGGGGAAGAGAGGAAAGGAATTTGGGGAGGAGGTGGAGAAAACAAGCCTGCACCTTGTAACTGGCATATTGGGCAAGAAGGACTTTGGACTGCAGTGTGTAAAATGGCAGAGAAGGTGGAGGCAGCTGGCTCCCCTGCTGTGAAAAGATGGGGTGCCTCTCCTTCCCTTTGTTCTCCCCACACACCCCTCCCCCCCCCGTGTGAGCTCTGCTTTTGGCTGAAGGAAAACCGGAGAGGCATTTGATCCTAGCACCCGCTCAGCTACAGGGAAAGGTCAAAGACCACCTGAGCCCATGGGTGTTACGCAAGGGGCCATTGTGAAGGGGCCCCAGACTGCAGCATGCATCAGTCCACCTCCCTACTCCCCCTCCAACTCTGGCTTTGCTCCTCAGGGGGTTGCGAAAGCCCCAGGACTACATAAAGCATTCCCTGTCTGGGCGGCCTGGCCACTGCCCTCAACACACAGATGTTGAGAAGCTGCAGGGACTGGCACTGTCTGTAAGGGACCCTGCCGTGGTGGGCTGGGGGCAACTGGGCACCTGGCCTGCGGATGCACCAGGGGAAGCTGCACAATGCCCTGGGGACCTGTCAGGGCAGCCCTCCTCCCTTTCCCGGGTGTCTGATGGAGCCTATTTCTGATACTATTCTGTCTCTTTGCTGTTGCTGCAGGGACAGCATGGCCTACACGAGGAGAGCACTGCCCTGTTTGCTGCTGCTGGCACTGGCCTTTCTGGGTAGCAGCGTGGCGGAGCGGGACTGCCGGGTGAGCAGCTTCAAAGTCAAGGAGAACTTCGACAAGAACAGGGTAAATCTTCTTTTTCTTCTGGATCTGTGATGTCTTGCCTAGCTGCCCTTCCCAGGCTACAAAATCTGGCATTGTGTGTTCACATTTTCACTCAAAGTCACAGATTGCAATACCGAGAAACAGCAAAAGTGTGTGATGTTGCCCACACCTCCGCAGTGATGGATCCTGATGCATCTGATACAGGAATACTGCAGAAACTTAGGTTTAGCAGGCTGCTCTCAAACTGTATGGTTTAAACAGAAAAGGTGTGTACTGACTCCATTGTTTCCATGAAAAATGCCTGGTGTTTTCAGGCATTATTACAAAGGAAAAACATATTTATATGTAGGTCTGTCGAGATCTGCCAGTTGTTATCCTCCTCCCAACAAATTTTGTGTTCTCAATACAGGAGAACTGCAAATACAAAAAAAGATACAAAAAAGTCAATTCTTTCTTCTGTCTGCACTAGAACATATTGGTGGGCTTATGCTGTTGGAAGAGTTTTGTTTGTTGGAAGATAATTTGTTTTTTAGGTACAACTTTAAGGCATGGTGACAAAGATCTGTATGTCCTTCCCTCTGTCGCCCTACCATAATTTGTAAAGCCTGTTTGTAATGTTTTCCATACTACTAGGTCTAACTGCAGCCTTTCTCATTTCCTTGCAGTACAGCGGCACCTGGTATGCAATGGCAAAAAAAGATCCCGAGGGACTGTTTCTGCAGGACAACGTGGTAGCCCAGTTTACTGTAGATGAGAATGGACAGATGAGTGCCACTGCAAAGGGCAGAGTCAGACTCTTCAAGTAAGTTTTTTGCAATCTTCCTCCTGTTCCATTTCACTAAGTTTCTGCTTTGCTTGCTCGTGCTCCAATCCTACCTGCTATCCCTCTGCCAGTCACAGTCTCACCAAATCTGTGCTGTTAGGTTTGAATGTGATGTTTTCTTTCTCCCTTACTACAGTAACTGGGATGTCTGTGCTGATATGATTGGCTCTTTCACTGACACAGAGGATCCTGCCAAGTTCAAGATGAAGTACTGGGGAGTTGCCTCTTTTCTGCAGAAAGGAAGTGAGTACTTAGCTATAGAAGATGCAGAGTTAATTAGGAGCCTAGTTATGGTGAATGTCCATGCTGGGGAAGAAAAAAGTAGTGTTGATTTCTTAAACACTTAAAACATGTAGTAACTGCAATATAGCAAAGCCTTAACATGAACAAGGCAATCTATTTTTTATATGGGACAGGTGGCTGGTTTTGTTTAAAAATGTGAAGAGCAGGCCTTTGCATATCTTTGTATTTCTTTTGTTTGTTACCCAACAATATAATCTAAGGTCACTGTTTGGAAGAAATGAAAGGCACATGAAATATTTTAGGTCTTGTTTTAGTTCAGAACTCAGTTACTGGATTCTTCCGTTCTCTGCAAAAACCCTAACGTCAGACTTGGTCCAGCAGGAAAGAGGATTTTGCAACTATTCTTTTGCTTAATCTGGTATTTGCAAATGTAGGGATTTATCTGTTTTAAGAAACAAATAAGATCCAGTATATATATATTCATATTTTCCTGTCATCTTTCACACCCTATGCAAAGTTAGTTTATTGAGCCAAGTAGACATTCAGTCACTTGTAGCTCAAGACATTTCCATGGATTGTTTCCAAGAAAAGCAGGTGGAATTTGGAAGTGATTGAAGCTCCATTCTCTCCAAAAGCACAGTTACAAAGAATGCTTTGGATGCCAACTGCTCTTGAATTGTTGCTGAATCTCTTCACAGCATGCTGATGAATCAAGTTTTCAGGGATACTTCAGATTGCTGGCTGACCTCAGGCTCTATCTTCTTAAAAACTGTGGTCCCCACCCACAGGAGAGACAGGGAAAAGAACTGAATTCAACTGGCAACTGCCTTTATCTTTTTCCTTAAAAATATAATTTAAGTAACATCCCTGGTAAGAAAATAGTTATGACTTTTGAGTAATCTGGAGCATGACTAGCATGACCAAGAGCACATTTAGCTCCTTTATTTTTTTTAAATATTTCGTGTCTGACTGTACCCCTTTTTTGGTTAAAATAAGAAAATTTTCTTAGTATTCATGGTAGCTGCTCTAATACACGGGTCTATTTTTGTGTTTGGTGCCATATTTTACAATGCTTTTCAGGCATAGATTTACAGGATGTTTACTAGCACTTTCTCATGCTACTCCTGTTCTGTGCCCATGTTAGAGGAGAAGTGCCAACCAGGTTGGTGCCAACCAACCCTTTCTTCTTCTCTCCATCACTGCCCCTAATATATTTGNAAAAAAAAAAAAAAAAAAGGTTTTTGTATTAACTTTGTATTACCTTTACAGAGTTATGACAAAGATCTCTATAGATCTAAAGATCTCTATAGATTTACTAGATTTTACTTGTGTCTCCGTAACTCCTTTGCTTCTTTGCTGTGGTTTCTTCCAGACGATGATCACTGGGTAGTGGACACAGATTATGATACATATGCTCTTCATTATTCCTGCCGCCAGCTGAATGAAGATGGCACTTGTGCTGATAGCTATTCCTTTGTGTTCTCCCGGGACCCCAAGGGATTGCCTCCAGAGGCACAGAAAATTGTCAGACAAAGGCAGATAGACCTCTGCTTGGACAGAAAATACAGAGTTATCGTTCATAATGGTAAGAATATTTTTTTTATCTGAATAATTTTACTTAAGGGTTTACTGAGAAAAGCACTGTGAGTCTCTTGCTCATTAAATAGCAAATGCATGAAGTCTTATAGTTGGTGGCTGTAATATTGTCTTTTGAAAACTGGAGCTTGTAGTAAGTTCATTTCAACTTTTACTTCCCTTATCTGAAGGAGAGCTAAGGTGTATAGCTTTTTATGTGGCATATCACATCAGCTGAAACAATAATTAGAGGAAGTTGTAAAACAATTAAATCAATGTGGTATGAGTAAACATAGTAAGGATAAATTTCATAGTTGCTGTAAAGAGAAATTGTATCTCTTTAATCAGACTTCTTTGCCTTCCTTAAAAATAGTCGATGAAAGAAATAGAATGTATTTTCAAAAAATTTTTTGAAAAATTATTCACAAATGCTTTTAAGGAAAATCAGATTTTTTTTTGGAATGGATACAGATGCAGACTTTATATCAGTGGAGAGTGTCCCTTTCTCACAGGTCCTCATGTTAACCATTTCACAAAGGGTTATGGAAGAGGGACATATCCCTCATGCTGGAGGTATGATCCTATCTGGAGTCATATAGTCAGGCTGAGCTTGCAACACAAGGAGGCATACAGATTAGCTCACTTCTGCTCGGCTTCTCTATCACTTGTCTTTGCGTCCTACTTTTGGCTCTGAGAAACTGCAGAGAAGCTGTGGGGATACATTTGCAATGTGCACGTTTCCAGCAACAGAAGTGTTCAAGAGGTAGGGATAGGGGGAAGAAAGGGTCAAGTTGTTTTTAGTCCATCCAGCAAATTATACCAGTAGAGTGCAGCAGAGAAAGTTCAAAAATATAGGGGTGTCAAAGATGAATTTACAGACTCATACGAGACTGTTGTGCATAGGTCCACTTGATATGTCCTGTTTAATGATGACTGGGAAGGGTACTGAGGATGAATTAGAAATTCTAAAGAAGAGCAGAGAAAATGATTAAACGTTTGTAAAATGTGTCCCCTAGTATTTCAAAGAGCTTGATCGTTTTCTCATCAGAAACAGGTTGAAGACTGACCTGAGCAAAGTCTGTGCTTGCCCACACAAGCAGTGAGAATTGGATAGTAAAGGACTTGCAAACATAGGAATAATAAAACAAAATGGATGGAACTTTAAACTGGACACATTCAGAGCAGAAATAAATAGCCATTTGTTTAACTCCAAAGTTCATTAACCTTTGGAACTATTTAGCAAGAGCTGTTGTATGGTCTTCATCACTGAAATCTGTAAATCAAGATAAAAGGCTTTTCTAAATAACATGTTGGAATAATCTGGGATTGACTGAAGGAACTTTGGTGTATTATAAAGAAAGTCAGAACAGATGAGCACAGTCAGCTCTTGTGTCTTTATTACCTGTTCATCTGATCTATAAACAGAGAGTAATATATTGCCATGTTATAAAGTAAGTAACCTGATAACAGGGTGCCTGAAAGATCTACTAAGGTGGTGGTGGTCAGTATGCTCATTAGTGACCTGGAAAAAGTGCCTGACAACAATAAAAAGGAAAATTTTGTCTTGAATGAGAATTTGGAGACAGCATAAAAGTATTTAAAACATGTTTAAGAGAAATCACAGATGCAAATGATATTGGCTTTTGATTAGTACTTGGAAATAAAGCTTCACAGGAAAAATTTTAACCACTCATATGCTGTTGAGTTCTGACCTGTATGTTCAGGAAAGACATCTGTATGATGCAGCAGACAACATAATTAAAACGCTGCTTCATTTACTGCAGCAATCTGAAAGTTAATGATGTGCTTGATTGCATGAAGTGTAGAATAGAAAATAAACAATGTTATTATATAAATTGATGGTACTTTCTTGTTTTGAATGCTGCATTCACGGCTTTTCAAATGAAGTATGGCAAGAATTAAAATTTCTGAAGATGAGAAAACAAAATAATGAGATGATTAGAGATGTTAGGGAGGTTTTTGCATTAAATCTAAGATAAAGTGTAGATACGCAGCTGTTGTGCCGTGACTTTGAGAGGTGTGTGTTATGGTGATTCCTTGCATTACTGCCAAACCCAGAGAAAGTACTATCCCACTGTAAAATCAGGGCATTGGGCTAATCTGAGTACTGCTCTGATTCAGCACTGCAGAATCTGTTTCTATTATTTCTACACTATATGAGGCTTGCAAGGCAATAAATGCAGTGTCAATCCTTGCAAGAAAGTATAAACCAAACAGAAAAATTGAAATTATTAATTTATTCATAATTTATGATATAACTTAAAATATCTCAGAACTTTCATATATTAGAATGCTTGTATTTTTCACAGAATATAGATCCAATAGTGTAATTTAAAAATAAAAGCTCTGAATGCCTTTTGAAAGTTCAGCCCCAAATATTCTTTGACTTTCCTGACCTTAATTCAAAACTTGATCATACTGCCTCTAGTTTGTTACAGGAATATCAAATCTACCAAGTTCCACTGAGCACTGTACTCTTGTCTAATTTCTATTCAGATGTTAGGTGTTGAGTGCTGTGTCTGATAAGACCATTTGAGTCCCATACTGTTTGCAAATGAAAAAATGGTAGTCTGGTCCCTAATGTTGTCTGCAGCACCAAAATATAAATGAAACTTAGAGCCAGCAATTTGCATTCTTCCATTACTGTGATCAAGACCTGTAATTACCATAGTGTTAGTTGATTCTGAATTATCTGGTACCATTAAGCTGAGTTCCTGAAAATCAAGTACATTTGGAAATGAGAGAGTGACTGCAAGCTAAATTGAAAAAAGATTATTAAAAGCTTTATATTAGAAACTCTCACAAAAATCACTTAATTCCTCGTGAAATTAAGCAGAAGCCTTGCTACTTTAGTTTTAATTCTGCTATTAAGAGCTGCAGAATTATTAGCAAAAAAAGCCATCAATTATCTGTACCGGCTTGCATTCAGTTATTATTGCAGTAAATTTCTGACTGAAGTTGATAGGTACTGCATGAATAGGCTTGTATCTATTTCTGCTTGCACATACTCTGCCTATGTCTTGAAGCTAAATATTTTTTCCCAAAGATCTATCAGTAGCTTTTTAAATTAATACTGTACTGAAATTAAGTTCACGCCCCAAAAACTAATAGATATACAAAGCTTACCTTGATGGGGGGGAGGGGAGGAGTAAAATATTTGTTCTTTGTATACTGGCTCTTTAAGGCAAAAGAGAAACATAGGAATTTTTTTATTTTTGGTTATAACTGATCTTGCATTTCTGATGGTAGCTCCTTTCCAAATATAGATCAGGCTGTGATACACTGATACAGTCTCTCAGAGTAATAGCACAGTTGCTTTTAAGTTATGCGACATGGGTGAGGATATCACAGGGGGCTACTTTTAGAGCAAGATACTGCTTAATATTAATAAAATTGAAAGCTGAATCTGCTATTTAGCATTTGCTAGAAGCAAAAATTCTGAATTAAATAGTAGTATATACTATCAGCTAATTTACTATTGCCTTTAGAAGTTTTGGAGGTCAGGGCATTCTTATTTTGTTGGAAGACATACTTAAATTATTAATTTTTAAATTTAAAATACTTTGAAGCTTGTTAAAGTACACTTTTACCACTGATTATCTAATACCTTGCTTGCCAAAGTATTAAAATACTCAGGACAGATGTAACAGATCGGATGAATTCCTGTTTTGTTTTGAAAACTCTTTGTAATTATAAATTGCAGAACTAAGTATTGGTATGTCATTACAAGCAACAGACTGCTAGACTTATCACACAGAATCACAGAATCGTTCAGGTTGGAAGAGACCTCCAAGATCACCTAGTCCAACCTCTGACCTAACTCTAACAAGGCCCACACTAAACCATATCTCTAAGCTCAACATCTAAACGTCTTTTAAAGACCTCCAGGGATGGTGACTCAACCACCTCCCTGGGCAGCCCATTCCAATGCCTAACCACTAAAGAAATTATATATGTATACATTTTAAGTTTGGTGAAAGTTTGTATATTTTAGTTTTGTCTAATGTGATTGAAAAACAAAATTGTTTTTTTTTGTGTGTTTCAGGATTTTGCTCTTAAGGAGATCCAAAATTATGGAAGGAAACCATGTGACAGCACCATGGATGTAAAGTTAATACATTGATCAGGTGCTCTTTTGAAAAGCCTTTAGATGGCTTCATTTAGATTTTGAATATATTTATCTGAGCTGCATAGCTCATCTTGTTAATAAACCAATGAAACATTTTAATAAACTTGGATTATAGGGGATGCAAATTGTCTGTATGCACATCTGTACATATGTAGACATTGGTTTTATTAATAAACCATTATTTTAATGCACTATTTTAAATTGCTGACAGAGGGCAATAATTAAAAATTTAATCTTTTTTGTTATTGGTTGCAATTTCTGACTAATAGTGTTTTAATATATATATAGATATATTTGCTTTCTAAAACTTTTACTTTCTTTTCAAGTATGACGTCATCTTTTTTTCTAGGAAGTACTGGAAATCTTTTCCAATAGCATTTTAGAAAGGAGGAAAGAATTTCAATGACAGTATATATCACTGCTTAATTTTATGACTACTTAAGACACCAAAAAATGCATCTTTTTTTAAAGAACTATTTTAAACATAACAAGGAAACAATTATTTATTCTTTATTTATAAATTAATGGGCATTATGTCCATATTTTTAATTTGAGATGGAACCAAAACAGTCATTCATGTAGTGATAATACATGTTTATCATCTCATCTGCCCAAACCTTTGTTCGGGTAGTCAGTTTTCTAACTGTACGATCAAGTGCCTTTTTTCTGGTAATCCACAAGAGCAGATACTCTCTGGGGATGTACATTTTCACTAGAAAGTTGATCTCACTCAGTAGAAAATGTAGAGTAAAAATGGAACAGGTCTGCTCTTGATATAGCTTCATTATAACTTCATTAAAGTTAATATGCCAACTGAAAATGTACTCCCACAGAGTTTAATTCTTCTGCTAAGTACTTCAACTATTTTACATTCACCAAGTTCACTGCCATATTTCAATTTCTTCCAGTATAACTGGAGAGTTCAATCCATTGGATTAAATTGTGCAAATCTTACTGAGGCAAAGCAGTGAAGTTGAGAATTTTACCTGCTGGAATTAAAAATACAGATGTAGGGTTTTTTTTGTTTTTTTTGTTTGTTTGTTTTTTTTTTGTTTGTTTTTGTTTGTTTGTTTGTTTGTTTTTTGCCTCCTCCAGCATAGTGATTATTCAAACTGGGATAGTATAGGCATTAACATCCAAAGTGTGTCACAGTTTAGACTTTAAATAATTATTTGGTAATGAAAGACAAATTAGGTTGTTCATGTTTACTTCTTCTTGCAGTGGTTTCTGTACCAGCCCCATTCCCTACATGGTTCCCTGTACAACAGAGATGAATTTCCTGACATTTACGTCTGAAATGACCAACATTATACAAAACTGGGTTGACAGCAGAGTTGGCAAAAGTGAATAGCACTATCCAAAAGAAAACTGATGGCAAAATATTTAAATCTTGTTTGTAGTTCTGGACTAAAATTAAAAAAATAATGATTATAATTGGGCTCCACATGATGAAGAAGGAGATCATCAACACAATGAGGGCTCGGAATAGTTTGTAGTCCTGCTGGGAAACACGAATCTGATGATTTTCTGAGTAGGCCAAACCAGCATTTAAACTTCTTCTTGATGCTTTTGTAATCTGCAGTAAAAGAGAAAAGAAAGGAGATTTCACTGAAACCTAGACAAATTCTTAACACGTTTTTACAGGTGCAAAAGTAAATCTTGGCACATTATGTTTCTGTTTTGAAAAGTGACTACAAAAAAAGGCATAGCAGAATTCCATGTTTACTTTTTGTTAATGGTTCCATTTCAAACATTTTCACTTTACCAGTGAGGTTTTCCTTCCTCTCAGCTGTCAGCTCACCTCAGTATTAGTGAAGCTGGTTGTTCTCTGCATGGCTCTCCAGAAGCCGTAAATACTTTTCAGCATAAAATAGGGCCTTAATTAGTCATGAAATCCCATTAACTTCAAATTACAACTTCATTTGCTCTATCTAAATAAACCCATTGATTTTTCCACAAATGCAAACTGGAACATAGTAACAATCCTGTTGATGCACAAGAACGAACACAATCCAATTCTCTTACGGCCATGCTGATATTATAAGGTAGGTATTAGAAGGAGCATGAATTTATTACAGTAACTAAACCATGGTATGTTTTAAATTTTAATGGGATTTTAAATTTTGTGTAAACTCGTAGTTTTTCAGTCAGTAATCAGAATTGCTTTCTATGAACTAATCTGAAATCTTACAGATCCTTTTGTCACTATGAAAATCACTCTGTGTCTTGTAAAATTACTATCTGATGTAATAAACCAGAGTATGGCTAGTTTGGGAATCTGCTATTCATGGGTGTGTATCATCTGTCATTAGATATACAATATTGAATCCTGACAGCTTGCAGAAAGCTTTCAATCTCAGGCTCTACTCTCAGTGTCTTCACTGAAGTTTGCACATTACATTTGAAGTCTGTTAGATTCACATATCTGATGCAAAGTAAATAAAATTGAAATATTTAGAAAAAAAAAAAAGCTAAATAATTGAGATGCCATTTTTACACCCTGCATGGGTAAAGAGGGGGTATTTTCAAAAGCTTGGATCAATTTGGTGTTTAAGTAGGAATGTCAAAAGCATAAGACTCTTCCTGCTACTCATATATGTGACATTTCCCTTTACCAGTAACTAAAAGAAGGATAACACTAATATGAGTAATACTTAACAGTTTCGTGGTTCAGGTAAAGATGAAAATGGTTATAGACATTGAGTAATTTGTTCTTCCTTCTGCAGTTTTCTGAGTTTGTCACAGAGACTGATGGCCTAGAGTAAGTATTCTTTAAGAACCTAGACATCCACCAATGATATCAGCAGAATAGATGTAGAAATCAAAACCTGTGATCCAAAAAAGGGCTTCTCAGCAGCTGCTGAGCCTGAGAAGGGGATAGCCTCACTAGCTGATTCTCTGATTTAAAAGGGGCAGAGATTTCTGGTATTTTGAACATGTAAAACTATTCCAGCCTGATCATCTCCTGCTGTACCTACTTGAAATCCAGAAATCAGGCTCACTCGGAATGATTCAATCCAAGAGTTGTTCCCTGAGCATACATAACCTGCTCTAGTAAGAACATGCATTGCATAAAATACAAAGGACTAATACCCACTTCAAATATGTGTGTAGGGGTTTAAGCAGTTGTCCAGAAAGTGGGAAAACCAAGTTCTGTACCCTCCTCAGCTTCCAGTTTTTAAAGCAATGTCTACTGAATGTCCTCAACCAGCAGGCTTTGTATCTGTCCCATAAAAGTATCCTCCATCTTTCCTGTTGGAGCTGCACAGGCTAGTACTAAGAATGCAAGAATCACCAGGACTGCAGTAAGACACAGCTGCATCTTAATGAAATGCTCAACTGAAATGGGGTCATAGCGATATCTTTTGGATCCCTTTCTCGTCTGCCTAGCATATGGAATCTAGATAAATACAGTGGGGAATCTGGACCACGCTCTGAGGACCAGAAATGTAAAGGCCTTGTATATACAAGTAAGTAACTTCTTTATTGGTTCTTGCCTCTTATCTAAATCCATATAGGTTGGGCCTTGCCTGAGAGGGGGAACACTGCAAAAACAAACTGCTCAGTTATCAAATCATGCCTTCTAATTTGTCATTTTTTCCAGTGTTCTGGGAAGTGTTGTATAAAAGTAATACTCAGTTTCAGATTAAATAGAGGTATATTTGTAGAGTATATTTCTTATCAAATTAGGGGTCTTATATTTGTAGTGAATCATCATCATCATAGATGCTGTGTTATCTGAATACACTAATGCTTTGAACTGCTTCCAGTAATACTTAGCACTGTACCCAGTGTGCACTAGCATCATGGAGTGTTCTCACAAAGTTATAGTGAATCTGTTCTTGGGAATGACTCAAGGATTAAGATATTCTCCAGCTGAGTTCCAGTTGCTTCCTGGAGAGCTCTGTGAGAGAAAGATCCAATTATAACATATTGGAACCTGCTGCAGGTCTCGTTCCTTATTCAGTTCAGGAGAAATGGTGACACATCTTAGCATCTGTGTTATCAATCTGGAAAAGAAATGTGAGCAAAGCAGCATGGGGCTGTTCTGTAATTCAGTATTCTGAACACTTTTTGGGGCTTCTAGATCCATATGTGCCACTGTAGTTTCCAAATCTACCTGTAATAATCTGGAATCTGCAAGGACAAGCAGAACACTGCCCTGCTCTCTGAACAAGCACCGTGGCATTCCTTGTCCTGCATTTTTTTGCAATTTTTTCAAAGGGCTCAGATTCCCCATTGAGTTACTGTATGCTCTTCCCCTACAGCTAGTACAAGGTTGCAAAAGGCAAGTACTTTACTTCAGTAGAAGAGGTTTACCTAATGCATTTTCCTCAAGATTGTAATGAGGTTAGAGTGCAGAGAAACTAAGAGTTGATGACTTTCACTATGAGTTTGAGCCCAATCAACAGCAGTAGATGCAGAGCCTGGAGTCTAGGTCCTAGGTTCATGGTAACACTACATGTAGCTCTGGTTCATGTACCCACAGCCCTTGGTGCTCACCATTTCACCAATTAATTCCCTGATCAATAATCTTTGAGGTTCCTTTCCAAAGCCTTTAATTTTCCTTATATATAGTATGAGAAGTTTAATTACATAATATAGGAATCAAGAATCTTTCCAGGGCAGTTGCTAAAAAACATGCATTCCAGTACTCAGTTTGAAGTTTTCAAGCTCTTTTCTCACTCTGTTTTTGGAAGAGGAGGGGGTATGAAATCAGATTTTTTAAAGGAATTTAGGTATTTAATACCATGCTTGCTAGGATATAGACCTTGGTGCCTCATATCTTGGCCTGTATTTCAACATCCACTTAGAATGTGGATGCAATGTTTAGTTTACACTCCTTGTTTGCAAAGTCAGAAGTTGTGGAGGAGTAAGCATGTTCCAATAAAATCTGTGAGCTACAAATGCACGCAGAAAGCAGAAAAATCAGTAGATCTAAAAGGGGAAGGATTGTTGTTTCCAGTCCTGCCTTTCTGTGCTTTCCTACAATTCCCTCGTGAGTCTGTGAGTCTGTGGCTCAAGGAATGCAACATCTAGTTTTCAGTTATTTCAAATGCTTAAGTCTTTAAGTATTTAGGAGATTGACAGTCTTTAAATATGAAAAACACATAAATGGAGAAGGATATTAAATACTGTACATAAATGAAGATAAACTTTGTGTTAGGCTTATGGTAATGTGCTGTTCAGGCATGTCCTTGGTTGAAATGTACAGGCTGTTACTTACAGGTTGAAATGCCTCAGTTTATATCACGTACTTTTCTACCTGAGCAAATAGCGTGTATACTCTTTAGGTGCATTTGTATACAGTGACGATACGTTGATGCATACTGAATTACTATTTATTTCTCCTAGTTCTATAACAAAATAAAAAAATACCTGTAAGATTTTGGAGTAACTGATGACAATGACTAATCCTGGTATTAAAAATACAACAATGGCATAGGTCACATCCCAGACTATTTCTCCTGCAGTGCTGGGCCAAACCAAGGTGCAAATCTGAATCTCCTGTTTGCAAAGAATAAAGAAGAAAATTAACATTGTACAGTTATTTTTACCCCAACGTTGTCCTTATCTCCCCCTGTGCTTATGGAGAAAACAGCTGCTGACTAAACTGAATCTGTGAAAACTTTCTACTCAAACAAAGCCACCAATTAATGTATTACTTTATTTTTTAAAAAGCCCACACGAAGTACAAATAGATGAGTTGTCCACAATCTAGTTATTGCCATAAATTCCGTGCCGTAAGCTAAGAGCAACTTTAAAATACAAATGCAGGCTGAAACGGGGATTTTCGACCTATACGGGGGAGCGCAGCCTGACGCCCTCCGAGCCCCGTCCCAACAGGGGACGGGAGGGCAGGCGGACAGGACGGGGCACGGCGGCGCTGTCCGTCGGCGACAGCGGCCGCGGCTCTCCGGGGCGGCGCCTGCCCCCCTCACAGACCGCTGCCCGCTCCCCGGAGCCGCTCTCCCCTCGGTGGACAAGCCTNNNCAGCCGCACCACGGTGAAGAAGCAGCAGAGCGGCAGGGTGACGGCGGCGGCGAAGCCCCAGACGAGGAAGGCGGCGGCCAGCACCTTGCGGCGGCGGAAGGCGGCGTGCCGCAGCCGGGCGATGCTGACGACGCGCTCCAGGCTGACGGCCGAGAGGGAGAGGATGACGACGGTGCCGCTGAGGGTCACCACGTAGAAGAGCATGTGGCAGATGACGTCGCCCAGCACCCAGGACTCGGTCCAGCGCACGACGGCGATGAAGGGGATGGCGGTGATGAAGAGCAGGTCGGCGCAGAAGAGGTTGAGGACGAGGCAGTTGGCGGCACACAGCCGGTGCCGCCGCCCCGCCAGCAGGCAGATGCCCCAGACGTTGCCCACCAAGGCCAGCAGGAAGATAGAGCCCAGCGCGGCCGACTCGCTGACGCGCAGGGCCGTCACGTTGCGACCCCTGAAGTCCGAGAAGAAGGGGAAGTAGGTCCTGTTCTGCCCCGTGCCCCCGGCCCCGGGCATGAGGGTGGCCGGTGGGCATGAGGGAGATGGCACGGGCAGCGGCGCCAGGCCTAGGGGAAGAGCTGCGCTTGCAGCCACCATGGCGGCACCCGAGGTGCCCTGCTGACATGGGGCGGGGGGCTGGCTGCCATCCCCCTCCTCTCCTTCCTCCCGGCCGGGCCGCTGAGGGCTTGGCTGTGGCAGCTGTGTGGTTTATGGCCCTCGTGCTACAGTGGAACAAGGAAGTGGGAGGGTAAACACGGCGCGGCTCACACAAAGGCGAGGCCGGTGTGCGTGGGGAGGCAGCGAGGGGCTGGGCGCGAGCGGGGCCGCCTGATGCCTCCGTGCCAAGGGGACCCGGGCCTGGCCACTTCCTTCAGGGCGGCCCCGCTCTGCCCTGCTCTCCAGGTAGGCCCCTGGTGCACCGGTGACCTGGAGGGGCCTCCTGGGCTGCGCCATGATGCTCCCCTCTGCTGGGCGTGCCTGTGCAAAGGCACAGGGCAAAACAAAAGCTCCAGGAAGGGCTTCCAAGGAGGAATGGCTCTTGGAAGGAGCCAGGATAGCAAGCGCTGCTCTAAGGTAAAAAAAAGAGGGATTTACCCATTGCCTCATGTCTTGACAGTGGCGTTTGGAAACAGTGGTCTTGTGTGTTGCATGTGCTAACCGTGGTCCAGTGTGGAGAGGAGACATCATGTTTTTTGGGATCCTTATAGTAGGTTGATCCAGAGTCCTGCCTGTCTGTGTTACGAGTTCTTGAGGAAGAAGCCTTGTTAATCGGGATGTGTAGGAAATACCATCTTTTCTCAGGACATTAACTTCTGAGTGCTTGCTCAAACTGTAAAGGAAGCCTTCCTGCTTGCGCTCTTCATTCCAGATGATTTAGAAACGGACTGGGAGTGAAGCATATAAATTGTCACAAGCAAGCAGATAATGCCTCATAAAAGAAGATAAAATGTTTTCAGAAAGTGTGTAAACAGTTGTATAACTTCAGACAGATGAATTAGTTTGATTCAGTGCCAATGTAGGTGCTTGAGGTTTCTGTTAGAGGCTTTGCCATATGGAGCTACACCTTTTGATTTTCTTATCAACTGTATTCTAGGTGAGAGTTATTCCAAACTGATATATCAGCAGGGCTTCGTAAGCAGGCATTGCTTTTGCAGTATTCTGGATGTGATCCCTGCAATGAACCAGTTACGTAATGGCATTAGCAGGGATTCCGGAAACTTGGTCATTCTAGGAGATGATCACGTAATGAGGTCTGACAAGAGCGAGATTTTTACTGGACCACTTCCCACCTCTATGCCAGTGCAGAATTTACATTGCTTTTAATTAGCATGTTTTCTCCTGAGCTAGAGTGGCTCAAACTGTCTGTTCTGTCTCATCAAACGGTTCATACGACCACTTAAGGTAGGTGAGATGCTCCTACTACTTCCTGCTGATTTGTATTTGACTGTATGAAATGTGGGCAGATTTGCTATTAAGTGGGTGGCTGCTGTGAACTATGACCTCAAATGAAGACGACAGGAAAACTTGGAAAGATGAGTTTTTGGCAGCCAGCAACACAAGTGACTGGCAAGTGTCTCAAAACATTTTATTCTGTATCGTTTGCTAGGAGAAAAAACTCTGCACCCATATTGCAAAAGATTCCACAAATTGGCTCTGCTGGGGACTGATTCTGTAAAATGCTTAGCAAATCTTGAAAAATAGCAAATACCTTCCTGTTGCCACAACCTCACAGGCCTCGGACTTGATACATGCCAACAAAGTAGCCCCAAAGCTACTGGGCAAATAGCAGTAGCAGTGATGAGGTCAGTTCTGAACAGAGGCTGGGATCTGGGGAAGGGCCATCGTTAGAAGTCTGGCTGCGCCTCTGCAAAAACTTGGAAGGCATTAATGGGATGTGTAGGAGGCAGCTGCCAAATGGTAGCACGGGTTAATGCAAATCATGTTATGAATGAAATCTTCAGCCCCTTAGGCATCAGTGAAAAATGAAGTTGGAAATTGATCTTACCAATCCAGAGTAAAGTAAACATATTGGAAACAGACTGGGGGAAAGAAAATAGGGAGGGAAAACCAAAGCAGCGTTATTGAAGTGAAGATACATTCAGTCAGGAAGGAAAGGAATGCCGTAGAGGAGTAGAAGATTTGAAAATGAGGTGATGTGGGGAAGTATTTGGGTAGGTCCTTGATCTTCTTTAGAAGGGGTCACCTTTAGCTTTGGTCCTTAGGTGTGAATGAGAACCTTACTTGGTGTGAGCCTGTTGTTTGCTCAGGAGCACCAAAGCAAAATGCTGCTTTCAGTATGCTGTCCGTGAGAGAGCTTCAGACTGGCCTGTGTACAAAATACTTCAAATGGAGTCTGCAGAGGTGTGAAGAAACAAGCACATTTCAGTGGGGCTTTATCAGAAGAATTACAGCTCCTTGCAGGAAAAAAAAACCAGTCTGATTATTCGTGGGTCTAATGGATCCATTTACCTAAAACAATAGTTTTCTTTTCCCTCCCATGAAGTACGGAAGCTGTATTTGCTGTTGGATAACTGCAATCGTAGCAACCATCACAACGTGCAATCTGAGGAAGGGAGGAATCATAACCTCAATATAGCTGCTCCTGCATTACTGTAATAGGTGGATGCTGTGTGCAGTATAGAGTCCACATACGCTTATGAAAAGGAAGCGATTAACAGAATGCTTGGAAACCTGTTATGATTGCTTAACCTATATCATTTTTTCTACCTACGTGCTCTTTTACTTCTAGAAGTGATGAAACAGAGTCAACTCAGATTTCACAGTTCTAGACTGAATGAAAGTTGCGAGGCCCTCTGTGGAGCTGGTTAGCTAGCCTAGGGGAAAAATATCTTGTTTCTTTTTTTGTGCTTTTTGTCCTAATAAAAGCCCAAGTCTTTGCCTTCTTTATGGCAAATAAAGGCTGTGTTACCTGATACCATAAGCCAGGCTCTGTTTTTCAGATTGTTCCCCGGACAACCATGAACTGTCATGACAGATGGGGATAGTTCAGCTTATTTATTTCTTGGGCATAAGAAATAATCCCAGAGAGAGGGACCTCCTGGGCTATGCGATGCTGGGATGTTGGCATTCTTGTTCCGCTTGGATATGACTTTGGAAAGCGTTTTGCCTTATTTATGTATTCTCTTGCATGTAGATTTAGGTCTTTGGGCAGTATTTCCACGCACCTGTGTCACAGTGAGTAAATAGTACTCACTTTTGTAACAGGTGTGTTGTATATTTGCTGTTTGCTAAGCAATATAAGTTCACTGTGTTAGAAATGTTGACTCTGTCATCACAAAAGGTGTTCAAGCTGGTAGGTGACTCAAGCTGTGTCTATATAATAAGGGTTTTAGCATAAGTTGCAACACAGCTTAGCTTTCTATTTTCATCTTTATTTTCACATACCATACTTGTAGCTGTTCTGCTTCTAGACTATTAATAATGTGCTTGGAAGAAGTTATGCCGTTGTAATGTTTGTTTCAAATACAAATCTATTTTTATTTATTTCACTTTTTTTACGGAATTTTCTAACTGCTCATCACAGTATGCTTTCATATCAGTGAGCTGAACCATTCACACCAATGTCCAAGGGACTATTTTAAACTCGTAGTGCAGATATAAATGCATCTATTTGTCTTCATATAGTAGCAAGCTCACCCACTCCAGCATCCACAGAAAATACCAGGTGCTTTATGGATCTGTGTGATCATGTCAGGAACTTGTCGCAGTTTCTTCTGGCGAGTCTCGTTTTCCTGCGGTCAGTAGCCATCACAAGCGGGCTGGGATGTGTGCCGGTGGTGCTGTAGATTCAAGCTGCAGCAGCAAAATTACGGGCCAACGCCTCAGACAAAAGCAAAGCCATCAATAATACGCTCAGTAGATGTGCTTGCAAAAAACACCTGCATCAGATTTTTGTTATCAGGACCATCAGAAAGTTTTGTCAACAGTTTCCTCATGACTTGCAGTAAAGGAGGCATTTCTCTGTAAACCACATGCAAATGTAAGTACAGAATCCACATAACAGCGGATTTCCCTGGACGGTCACGATCTCTGTTGCACTACACGCTAACCAGAGCTTTACCAGGGTGACTCAGCCCCAGCTAGGCTGTTCTGACTAAATGGGGTAGTTTCGTATAAGTTTAAGATACTGTATTACATTTACACATCTCGCACATGGATTTTTGGAGTTTGTAAGTGAATATAGGTTATCAGAATGGTTCATTTTGACATTGCAGGACCTGGTAGAACACTCACCAAGGAACTGAGACCTAAGCGAGATGTATATGGAGAATTGCAGTCTGATATTTAAGTGCTACTGGACTTAGCAGCAGTCCCTTGCCCTGTCAGCCCCCCCCCTTTTCTGTTACTAATTTTCAGATGTGCATAAAGTTACTTACATTCCTGCTGATGAGCTTTGATGCAGAGCCATCAAAGCAAATACCATGCTGTTCCTCTGAAGGATTTACAAACAAAACTTGTCACCAGCCTGTCTTGCTCATGAGATGTACTCAGACCTTCTCTGAACACATCTGGCCACTGGGCTGCACACAGTGCAGAGATCACAGATGTCATTGTCTCCCCTCGTATTTTAGAACCCAGTGATTAGAGAATGCTCTTGTTGATAGTTTGGCTTGCTTTCTTTCCCTTATATCTCATCTTAGAAGAGTAACTTGTTGAGAGCAGCAGCGGTCCTTCAGGTCAAAATTGGGATAAAAGCTTTACTTTCAAAAGTCAGGTATTTCTGAAGTAAGGGCTGCAGGGTGCCTCTCTGCAGCAAAGAAAATCTGTCTTCACTGGAAGACAAGGTTTGCGCTCAGCTAGCATTAAACTATGAGTGGGGAAACAGAAAAATCATTCTTGCAACACCAATGAGAGAAAGTCCAGATAACTCCTTAAGTTATGATGTAAAACCCTCTAACTTCCCAAGTGTAATACTAAATCATATTATTTCCCACACTGTTCATGTTTTTCATTATCAGTGGCTGTTTGGGGGTCTGGTTACATTATAATTTAATATGAAATGATTAAAGAGATGTGACTTACAGCTTCTCGTAAGCCATGTCCAGAACACATGGAAACCTAAATTAGGCTGTGTAGTTTTCTGTCTGGTTAAATGAGATAATACTAACCGGATCATACTTGTTACATTGATAAAACTTGCAGTTTTGCTGTTGCAGTGTGCTTATTCACCACTTTTGAGTCGATCATGGAAATTAAACCTGGCTGCGCTTCTGTCAAGAAGCAAGCTGGATGTCATTATGATAAGGTCTCAGACTTGCTTATTACAGGATATTCTGAGGCACTTTATCTGGCTCACTCATTCTGAGGCTACTTACTCAGTATAAAACACTTAGGCTGTCAATTAGTCAGAGACCACAAAAATGAATATAGGTCCCTGCCTACTGGTGGGGAGCTCTGTTCCAGTTCTGAAGGGGAACTGGGTGCAAAGGCAGGCCTCACTTCATGGCTATCTGTTATGGTTGACGTCCACTGTTTTGCAAGAAAAGACTCATTTGTCGTGGGCAGTCAATGCTAGAAGAGAATTTACATCTGTGACTCCTCAGCAGTACCTCCTTTTTGCACACTTAGCCTTTCCCGAGGAGTAAAGTTTCTCACTGGCTTGGGTAGCTCCCCACTCAGTGCGCGGCTCCCTGGATCCTGTTCTTGGGCACCCTGTGGGCTGGAGCCCAAACTGCCAGCTTGGAGTTGTGGAAGCTGTAAAGAGACAAAGTGCTGAAGAACCAGCCACCACAGTGCTGCTTGTTAAAATGATGTGGGAATGAGGCACTTCCAGCACTGGGAAATTAAGTGGCATCAAGTTGCAACAGCAGAGTTAGGATGCAAGTGCAATTACTGATTTAAAATGGCTTTGTGTGCTCAGACTAGAAGTTTATACAGACATAGCAATGCCAGTATTTTTCCAGTTGAGAAACGAGGTGAAGTTAAATTGTGGCGCAGTAGCTACTGATTTTGCATGTGGTGGAATGGCACAGAGAGTCAGTGCGGAAAGACCAACCGTTGTGGTAACTGCTTCTTTTGTAAATGTTATGGTCTGGTGTTTTACGGGTCTGTATGTGTAATTAGACATAGGGCTTCAGGGGACTTTGAGAAATCGTCAGGCCAATGTCACTGACCTAAGGCAGAGTTACTTGTCAGGAATGGTTTCGATAGCTTTATGTAACTTTCCCTGTAAATCTGCAGTGGTGGAGATTTTACAGCCTCCATAAGCAATGTGTTTCACTGCTCCTCTATTCCAACCACCAGAAAGATTGTCCTTAGGTCAGAATTTCCCTCGTTGCAATTTTAAGCTTGTTACTCTTGTCACTGAACATAGGAAGACTTTATTTTTTCCTCTGTACGAAATATCGTTTTTCATGACAACATGTGGTCTTCACTAGACTGCGTAACCCTGATTCTTTAATGATTTTGATCAGAAATCTGAAAGTCTTATTATATTCTCAATAGCCTAAACCATTCTTGAAGTACAGTGCTCCAAAACTGGATATGGTATTCCAGATAAAACACTCGATAGTATTGATTAGAAATGTAAGATTATGTGTAAAACATGTAAGAGTCTGTTTATTCATGATGTTGTAAAACTGTTGCACAATCATGCAAGTGGGATATTGAGTCATGCTCAGTTTCTGTTTACTGTAATCCCAAGAAACTTTCCTGAGAAGCTGACGAACTGTCATACTACTTATTTTGCTTTTGGGTAGTTGATTATTCCTACCTGTAATACTTACTGTACTCATCCTATTTATTTCAGCTCATTGGTCTTGACAAATTGAAAATTAATGCTGTCCTCTAACGAGCTGTTAGTTCCTACCTTGGATTTTATGTGTACCCTATTCCAGCAGCATATGCATCATCTGTGAAAATACTAAATAGTTTTGGAATCAAATAGACTACCATGGAATTGCCTAATACATTATCGTTACTTAATCATATCATGTTTTTACAGCAGCTTAAGGGGAGGCTAGAAGAGAAATCCACTGAGAGCTACTAACACATGGCAACCACGCCTGGCTCTCAGAGCTTGAGATTATTAGAAGGTCCCATAGATGCACCCCCTACCTTTATACTGGGCATCCACTTGGGCTGCTTGTCAGAGACACTGTGTGCTGACCACGTGAGTCTGAACAAAGATCCATCTTTAGCTGCACTTACGTTCTAGTGGCTATGAATTATTGATACTTAATTATGTAATACAGCTTTTCAGCCACTCGTGCCATCTGTGGTATAGGCTAGAGGAAATAAGTGTATTTCCCTGCATTTTTAAGAAACTGTCATTTGAAACAAAAGGTCCATGTTAGCACATCTTTTGCTTTTTTCCCAATCTGTAGCACTTGCTCAGTAAGGAAACAGAGGACACATGATGTGATTCCTAGTGCCAGCTCTGTGATAGTGTTTTTTTTCCAGGAATTGAAGTTAGGTTGATTTGGTCTAAAATTCCTGGGCTGCTTTTCTTCCGTCTTGTTCAGCATGATGCTTTTCTTTATTTCCTTCCCTGTCTTTTAAAATCCCACCTACGCTCCAGAATCCTCAAACATCATAGCATACAACGTAGCTATGTGGATGACTTCAGGGGTGTCCTGCAGTGTCCTTCCCTGGTAGATATGTAACTGCTTTGCCTTGATGGGTGCCTTGAAAATACCCCAAACAGACCCTCAGAGTGACAACTTTTCCATGTTTTTAACACCCAGAGACTTTCAGCAGGACCATCCCTTACTGCAGGGAATAGATCCACTTGTCTACCTAATTCTGTCACATTTTTCAAGTTAGAGGAAGAGATTTAGAACTGCTACAAGTAGTATTCTGAGTTGTGTAGTCCCACTATATGTAATGTAGCTTGTATTACAATATAGTGTTAATCCCTTACTGTATCTTTCTTGTATGATAGAGATAATTGCTTATCCTTGTTAAGATAAAACCATAGCCACAACTGTCACTGTAATCTTAACAGCTCAATCACATTACAAGACATGGAAACTAATAGATTGATTGGCAGATTAAAATGGAAATGCCTAAAGCTCCTGTACTGCCACATTTTCATTACTTGTAATCTCTCACCTATATCTGCTTTGTCACATAGATATCAGGTGAGCAATATTCCCCCTAATTGTCTTGAAGACACAGTACCATTTATGTTAGTGTTATCTGCTGAACAGTGACGTACAATTGTCTAAATATTTGTGCTGTTCAGCATGATTCTTTTACAACATAACAGGCACTATGCCTCCCTGCCACTTTTTATTTGTGTAGTTAAAGTGGTTTATTATATAGTTTGCCTAAACATCTGTAGAACAGTTATTGGCAAATAACTGTGTGAAAGATTTTTATCAAAATCAAGAGTAAGAGATAAAATTGCGCAAGCAACTAAATGAGGATTTGATCGAATGGTTCAATGTAAGTTGATCAACTTAATGTAAGAAAAAGAACAGAGCCATCTTGCAGTTGCTATTACTTCACAAGAAGTTGTCCTTGTGTAAAGACAGTTGTTATGTGCAGTATAGCTCTCTTTCCAACCACACCACATTACATCAAAACCACTTAATTCGCTTGCTGTTTACAAAGAACACTGTATGTGAAAGCCAGGATGCCAGTACTGGTGAACCCTTGTATTAATCCAAAAGCTTCCCTAGACCAGCATCTTCAAATAATGCAGACTTCACAGATTTTTTTGCAAGGTTGAAATATAATTGTGTTGAAATTCAGTTACTTGAAATGGACATAACTCAGAATAGACTACTGAAATTGAAAATACAAAGTGCTTGAAATAACAGCAATTTTTTATTACTTCCTGCCTTACAAAGAATTAAATTCACAACTAAGGCCTAGTACTAAGACGAGCATTAGGCACAAAGCTGTCTTTCTTAGATCTAACTAGAGAGAGGAGCAGCAGAACTTTTTCTTGTCCATTTACTTTCAGGACAAAAAGCAAATTTTAGTCTTAGACTCCTCCTTCACTTCTGAAGAGTGAAAAAAAAAAGGCAGTGATACAACCTGCATGCTTTATGAAAAGAGCTGGAGTTCCAATCTGTGGTTGGTTGTAATCACATATAAGTGATGATATAGTTGTGGTTGTGCTTTCAAAGTAGGACTTCTGACACTCAAGATTGTCATTTTGCTATTTTTCAACATACACAACACTGATGGTATATAAATTTATCAGTACATTCTTTTTTGTGCTTAGGTACATCTAAACACATTGTTAAAGTTCAGAAGAGGTGTTGGAATAAACAAAATATTTTAAAGGATATTAAGTTACCAACTTTATCTGAATCCCCTCACTTTAGTATTAAATAACTGAGCACCTACTAAGCTGCTGCCTTTCAGTCCTCCTCTACAGAACCAGCTTCTAATGAGCAAGTGTTTTAGGCTAATTTAAGAAAGCCTCAGCATTACTTCAGAGAGGACTGATGACCTGTAGCAGGAAGACTTACTTCATCTATAATACATAAAAGATCAGAATTTCTTCTTACAGAAACCATGCTGAGTATACAACCGAGAATAGAATACTAGCTGATGAATATGTTGTTAAAAGACAACTAACTTCAAAAAGTAGTTTAATAAAAATCATTAGGCTAGAATGAAAAGCACAGTTATTATCCTGAGTTTAAAAGGTGTTTAGAAGAACATGAAATTAAAAGGATTTCCATCATAGCAAAACCTTAGGATTCTTAAGCATAATTTGCTTTACTTGTTAATTCATCGTATTTTCTCTAAATAGCAGCAGCAGGTTTTCTGGCCAAATTGTCAAAGACAAAGACTAGCCCATTAGTCAGTAAAATTGAAAAGTGGTAATGCAATCTTCATTGATAAAGCCAGTGTTTGAGAAAACAATATAATTCAGTATCATAATAGTAATTGGAAAAAAACTTTGAAAACACCCTTATATAAGATTTAACCATTAGAGAGTAGGGAGAATGTTATGGGTTAGGTAGACGACATTTTTCAGCAAACTATAATAGAAAAAGCTGACACTGGCTAGCAATTTAAATCAGTATACTACAGAAAGATATACCTTGTAAGTCTGAGCATAGGTAATTTACTGGCCTCAGCAAACCATAAAATTGTAAAAGCAGTAACTATCTTGACTAGTGTGCCTTTTTAAGAATTCCTCACTTTAATTGTTCTTGTGAAATTTTACTACAGATGCAAGGAAGAAAATGCTAGCAACAGACCCAGGTTTACACTAGATGCTAGAGGAAAATAATGCTGTGATGGCAAATTGATAAGCACCCAGTTTTTGCCAGTTTCAAATTTCTTGCAAGAATTTATTACCAACTTGATGGAGAACAGAGTAGTTCAGTTGGAAGGGACCTTCAAAGCTCATCTAGTCCAAGTGTCTGACCACTTCAGGGCTAACCAAAAGTTAAAGCATATTATTCATGGCATTATCCAAATGCCTCAGGCATTTTCTGTACTGATATGAAATAGTGACACTCCAAGTTCTCTGGAGTACTTTATTAAAGCCTGCACTTTTAAACTGGGACAGTTGACAAATAACAGGTTTAATAACTGACATTTCCCTACTTTAACCAGTAAAATGCAGAAGTGCAAACTAAAGTTTACTCAGCATAAATTGTATACTTAGACTTCCAAAATGGTTTCTGATGGTGTCTGGGATGTAAGCTTTTTTTCCAATACCAACAATGTTCATAGTTGCTAGGAAGTTGTTTACCCAATGATGTTTTTGAGAAGAGCTTACACGTTGATCAGCATTTTCATATGAGCTCTAAGTCACCCCTAACTGTGGTTCAGGAAAATAAGCTACCGACGATGTTTTCAACATAAATCTTAACTAGCAAAGACATGTTAACATGGTCTCTCCTGAGTTTGTATATAAAGATGTGGTACATTACATGTATACTGCATGTACTACAGCCAGAAGTCTTTTGGTGCTATTACTGTCATTTAAGGTACAAGTACAATCATCAGGATTCATCAGCCAAGAACCAGATATGCCAAATAATATACTACTAATAATACAAATATAATAGTGATTAAATAGCTGTGTTTTACTGGTCTCATTTTTAATAGTGCAAAAAAAATAAGTCAGTAGTTTACTATTTGAAAATATTCTTAATTCTACAGATATTTCTGCTTGCAACCAAAAATGCAGTAGCCATTTCCACAAATGTCAGGTGAAGTATTTGAGGCCAAATAAATTACTAAGTTTTTTTTTCTAACTGAAATACAAAGTAGTCCTTTATACAACCTTAAGAAAAGCTTTACAAAAAAATCTTTTGTCTTTGTAGGACAGTATACTGGCAGTGTGTAAAGAGCAAATATAGTAAGTCCATTTGGAGCTTAAGCTGTACAGAAGTCAATATGCGCTAGTAATTCTCTATGCTGGCTTGTTGGATACTGCACTTTACATCTGGGACACTCCAGGAAACTTTCATCAAGGAGATTTGAATGTTTCAGGGAAGGACTTCTGTCATACACTGTCATCTTCTCTTCAAATGCAGCTTGCAAATCTTGTGGTTCCACACATCCAGACTCCTGGAGTTTCTGGAAAAGGAGGAGCTATAGTGAGGGACTGGGGCATGCATCAAATATGGTCCTGGTCAAATAGATGTACGGAAAAAAATGTTTGATGACACACAAATCATGTTACAGCACTAAGGACTGAATTTTAAAGATGGCTAAAGGCAATTACACTACTTGCATTAATAATACAGGGCAATATGGGCCTGTTGTATAATTTTAACACCACATTTAAATTAGATTGCAGGTAGCTTTTCTGCAGGCTATTTAAAGCAAGCTTCCCACAGTGTCTGATTAAATATACAAATAAGACAGAGTACATTATGGCAGTATTTAGTGCACATTCTTACTTTGAAGTAGTTTTTCCTTCATGGACCACTGAATGAGAATGCAGTTCCTGCCGCTTTAAAATTGTAGCTGGTGCACAGAAGTTTATTCATAAGGTATGATAAAGAAAATAGCTATGGTGAAAGCTAAGACAGCAAGCCTCAGACTCCCATATTATCACTGCTAATCTGCAGCATTTTAGGCATCTTACAGCTTTCATACATAATCCAAATAAAAAAAGACAAATTTCTGCATCCTAAATATCAAACAGTTGAGCATGGTTTGCAGAAGTGTTGGTACAGCATATGGGTATTTTAAGGATTTTTATAATATATTTGTCTACAAATGCATTGCACTGTTTTTTTTTGGGGGGGGGGGCAGAAGGAAAGAGTGAAGGAAATAAAGAACAAGGACTGAAACCTTGTTAAAACAGGACCACAAGGCTAACATCAATACTAAAATCATAACAAGTGCAAGGATCAAAAAATGAAATTATTAAAGTGCATTTATTTTGGAAATTGTTTTAGATTACCTTTGAAAATTCTAAAAACATGCCTGCATATGTATCGGGGAATTCAGCTTGATGTATAAGTGTACTTCTATACAGGAAATTTCTTCCTTTCTCCTTTGCAAGGTATCCTTGCCCAACCATCTTCCTAACCATTCATACACACTGTCCCTCCTTAATGAAATGCCTCAATCCCCTCTACACAGGATGCTGCCTCTGCCTAGTTACCTTCCCAAACTCTTCCATGTTTTTCTCTTCTCCACTTGACACCACAGACAGTTTTTATGCATGAAGAGATGAAGGCACCTGGTTCTCCATTTAGCAGCTAGCCATCCAGCTTCTCAGCTTAGGGAAGCTCAACACTACAGCATCCCTGCTCTGCAGGAACTTTGCTTGAGCAGCTGCTGCTCCTGGCAACCAGAAGGCTTTCTAGTGGCCTCTGCTGGCAACCAGCAGCAACTACAATACTAGGTAGTGAGGCTCTCACAGGGGCAAGAACACATGAAGCTCATCAGTATCTCAGGATTCATTCTACTATCGACATTTGAGAAGGTACTTCCAAGCTGCATAAAAGTAAGAGGGAAGCAGTCTGTCAGAGGCAGAAGAATTCTGACACCTTATTGTAGGGTTCCAGGAGCACCAACAGTCAGAATACATTTCTGCTCAAGACCAGGGCAGTCCTGGATACAGAGCAAAACAGATCAATGGCTTGCTTGATATTTAATTCTTCCTTATAAATTCCTCTGTTGAATCTAATGGCCAACTCCAGGTGCCTTACTTTGGGCTTATATAATAAGTAATAAACAGACCATTGCCCTCACAATACAAATGTCCTTTTTCATTGTAGGAGGTGGGCACATCAGCTTCTAGTGACACACCCATCCTATATGATGGGCATATAGGATGGAGCCTGCCTATAGGGGGAAGAATTCACCTTCTACATTTAAGGGTAGTGACTTATTCACTAGCAGCAAGTTTGTGTAGAAGCATACTACAGCTTTGTTGTGCAGCAGACAAAACTACATAGACATTGTGATACAAAATACAGTTACAGAATAGTCAGGTTCCTCAGTAGGGAACGTATCTTCCTCTGCAGTACAACTCCTCTGTGGTGCTGTAGAGAAAAGTAATACCTAGCTAGCTACCATAGGGTTCTGCACCTTGGGGCTACATATCTAAAAGATGTAAGCACCTACAGTCAATATCTGTTGACATTAACAGAAGCCTCACTACACTCTAAAGTAGAGAAGTGTTCACTTATGCAAAATCCCTGAGTTTACCTGCAAGTTGTTTAGTACATACCAGAGGTTCCAGACGGGTTATTTGCTCCCTGGCCTTGCGCAGTTCCTTAAGGACTTTGTTTAACT
Organism: Anseranas semipalmata; assembly: GCA_013399115.1. Lineage (NCBI taxonomy): Eukaryota > Metazoa > Chordata > Aves > Anseriformes > Anseranatidae > Anseranas > Anseranas semipalmata. The sequence continues at coordinate 65,416 of VXAA01004783.1, read as the reverse complement.
GATGCTGCAAGTTCTGGCGGTCTAGCTTTTCATTTTCAAAGTCTGTGGTGCATATCTGGATCTGGCAACCCCCCAGAGGGAAAATGAAACAATTAGAGGCAGAATTAAGGGCGGGGGGAGGGAATATTTCCCCTTTATATATTTAAAGTAAGTTTAACTCTGCAATCATATCCTAAAATGGGATAAAATTATTTGTTACTTTCATTTCAGTGAAATTCATACATGCCCAATTATGAAAATCTGTAGAGGTGGAGTCAGAGGTTATTTTGGTTGGAGAGTATTTCACCTGTCTTGCAATCTTAAACTGAAGATTTTATGGAAAAGCATATAGTAGAAGTTCTCAATAAAATGCCAGTTTCTACTCCATGATCTTTCTTGTAGCAATTTGAAAAAAACATGAATAACACCACACCCAAGCTTAGCAAATAAGTGTGAAATAATTTTTTCCCCTGAGGACATCAATTAGATCTGTAAGAATGTAGTTGGATAAAAAAAATCAGTGAAATGAAATAGATGACAATGCAATTATTTGTATAACTATCAAGAGTATGTTACAAATTTCAATGAGCTGATTGGTTTTAGGATTTTTCCCCATACCTAATTTGAGGCTGTACAGTTTCTATTTATTTGAACAAGCGATTGTGTGGAAAGTAACATCAGGTTTGGTTGCAGCCTCTTATCTAAGAAAAGTTACAGATTTCCTCCAAAAAACATCAGAATTTTTAGAAGCACTAAAGGATCATCCATAGTTGCATATTAATATCTAATATTACTTTATTTAATATACTACTAATTCTTAAATGTGAAGTTAGTCTAGAAAACCTTTCTGCATGTAATATAATTTAAATATCAGATTATTGAATAATCAACTCAGTATCTGAACATAAAAATGGGTACCTGTTGTTCCAACAAAGCTATTCTAGTGTGTTCCTCCTGCTGTTTGAGCAATGATTTACGAAGAAGTTGTACCTAAAAGGCAGAAGAAAGTGTAACAAGCAACTTCCATGTACAATAGATAACGATAACAAGCTTAAGAAACAATTAGTCTAAAGAGGAATAGAACTAAGTTTTTGTATTCCAGTGCCAGCAGAAAACATATGCCTGTTATGCAACAGCCAAACCCAATTCAAATACCTCTACTTCCCTGGGAAAACCCCAGGGAAATGTTATCACAGCACTGAGGGGGAAGAATGCAGATTGATGTTAAACAAAAAAATAAGCTTTCCCAGGTGATTGCCAGGACAGAAAAATACACACACAAAATAGATGTTTAGACTAGCATACCATGATAATATTTAAAAAAAAAGTTAAGCAATGTAGCTTATTTTAAATAGAAGTGAAAAAGAATTAGAATATATTCAACTATAATGGATTAAGTAAATGCATATATAAAGATAACCTCCATTAACAGGACATATCAATCTTTATAGTGAATGCTTTTGTTCAGTTGCAAAAAAAAAATTAACCAGTGACAGCCACCAGCCTGTGTTGAAAGCTAAACTGATATTCTAGTTTTAGCCTAATTTGGTGCCTAGTAAATTATATCCTCGTATTTCAAATTTCAGTTCTACATTGCTTTATGCTATTGACTGCAAACTTCTCTAAGTAGCAGGTGTATCTTATCTGGATGCCCTGAAGAGAGACCTTCAAGGAGAACTTCCCAGGTTCTCTTCAACAGGTAGGTAATCATGATTTCATGCCCAGAAAAAGAAGCAGTTTTTGTTAGCATCACCATGTCGATGAGAATATTTTGCTCCCAGATACCACAGTAGTTGTCCATGTACAGAAGGTAGCAAAGTCCTCGTGACTATTCCAAACAAAAGGTAAATTTTTTGTTGTTGTTGTTTTTAAGTTCAAGCATACAGCACATGCATGTTTTCCCCACTCTGATCAGGCAGAGGGGTTAAAAATCATTGGACTCAGGAAAAAGGAAGGAAGAATCAAGAACTTCACATATGAACAACAGAATTATTTATCTTGAAGTCGTGAAGTTACTCGTTACTCCCTAGGAGACAGGCAAGCCCTATAAACAATTAGAATCTGATAGAAAAACAGATGCAACACAGTGAAAACCATGCATAATGAACAGCCTGCCTCACATGCAACTACTTGAGCTTTTTAACAAGTTCCAGAACTCATCAGTGGTTTCTACATAGCTGTCTTCAAGACAGTGACAACTTAAGGTCCATCCCTTCCCTCATTTATCTGGCTGTTCCTTTTTAGTACTCAGATGTGCTTGCTTAGCTTTTATCTGTGGCAATATTTGGAGAACCAAATGCAGGAACACATCTGAGTGAAAAAAAAACTGCTGCATGTCACAGCAGTTGGTTGGGGGCACTGTCCAGGGACATGGCTACTTTTTCAGTAAGTATTAAACTACAGCTGACAGCAAATATCAGTGATATTCCAGTTCGGACCACATGATAAAATAGCTTGTATGAATTTGAATTTTTACCTTTTTTGTTCTCAATCACCAATAACCTTGAAGATGAAGCCAGATTAAAAATCAGTGATGCATTCTCACTTCTTCTTGCGCCCCAAGACTATTGAGATAAGTGAACTAGGATATGTTTGAATGAGTAAACTTCACAAAACTCTGGATTGTGACCCAAATCAATATTAAAGAATTCAGTTTTAACCACAAGGACGCGAGTCTAGATGTACATAAAGAGCAGTTACCAGAGCAACTGAGTGACAGTCCATTCCGATTAAGTATGACTTTCCAGCTCTCTTGATTCTTTGCTAATGATCTTCAATTTTCAAAGGCATCCACTTACCTGAGATAAGAGTTCTTCAGACTTTTCCTTTTCTTCTTTTAGCTGTACTTTAATACATTCGTTTTCTTGCTTTAGTCTCTGCACTTTCTCTCCTTGCATTTTGTTTTCATTTTCTAGAGTCTTCATTTCAATAGCCTGTTGTGACTGCAATAAGTCATTTAAACTCATTATTTCTCGTTGTGTTTCTTCATACTTCTTCTTGAATTCATGAAGTTCACATCTGAGTTGGGTTATAGTGCGTCTTTCGGTCTCAAGATCACTCTTAGCAGTTAGTAACAGCTGGTCATAATATTTTTGCTTTTCTTCTTGTAGATGACCTTAATGAGACAAGGAGACAGTAACATGGAAAAAAATCACTTAAAAATCAGGGCACCAAGTTCTTGATAACATTTTAAAGAATATTGATATAATTTACATTTTAGGCTGTTAAACATCTCAGATTATCACCAAGCTTAAATTAAAACAACTTTCAATACTTCTAAAGCAGAAAAATCTTCTCCCAGGGTAGTTACAGGAAAACAGCAACTTTGCTTTCACATAGTATTCTGTGCTATAGCCACTTTCTTCACTAACCCTTATAGCAATCTTACATCATTTGCCCCAACTACACAAGCTGCATGATCCCACAAATAGTTCTTATATGACCTCATGCATTATATTGAGGCATTGGAATAGAGGTCTAAAGACACTAGATTCTCACTTCCAGATTTAGGCTCCTTAGACCAGGTTCTGGCATTACCCTCACACCAGAAATACCCTGGGAGTCTGATGGTCTCTACTTTATCATTGACCAGACAGACTGTTGTCTTTTACAGACTGTCTTCAAATTGTGCGATCACTTACTTCTAAATTGCACTTAAAGGAAACTGCGATAGGCCTTTTGACCAAAATGCCTGCTTCTTGGCTAGTGACTGTTGCTTAAGCCAGTGTTCAAGAAGTTCTTGCTTGTTGACCCAAGAAAAGCTTATTAACTAGGAAAAAGAGGCAGTCTGTAGAAATGCAGAAGTAATATGAGGTATACCTAGAAGGAGAACAAGGAATGCTGTCTTATACAGGCTCTAGTGATTTATGGCGCACTCAAGTTCTTGACTTTGGTACTTCTCCTGTTGAAGGATTCCCTCATGTTCTTCAAAGTGTAATTTACTAGAGAAAGTTTCCTGCTTGAGTTTTCACCACCCACCACTCCCAAGCTAAGCCTTAACTTTTTGTTAGCAATATTCCTTTATAGGGTGGTGAGATCTTCTGAGATACCAAGGTTTTACTTGGAAAAAAGTTGTCATACCTACTTTTGATTTGTAAAACTAGATTTATTTTTAAACTTTGATCTCTACTACTGTCTGGCTGCTTGAAGAGGAACTCTTTTCATCCTCTTGGCTGCTCTGATGACAAAGCTTTGACTGCAGTAACTGAGTTACTTTTTCTGGTGAGCTACTTCAGTCTGCCTCCCTCTAAAATACTGTTAATAGATTTCTAAAACAGCACCAAAGTAGATTAAGATGACATTTTACTGTTTTCAATAAGAATACCAGCAGCAATAGAGAAACCAAGCCACTGCAAAGGAATTAGTAGGCGGCAAGTACCCATGGGCATACTCTTACTCTAGATGAGGCTAGTTCCATTTAGTGAATTTACCTTGTAGACCAGTTGCAACATATATGAAAGCATTAGTTTGATAACAGAGGGACGTGAACTCCTTCTGGCTCTTCTGTTCAAGATAATTATAATTTATTCCACATGCTGGTCAAGCATGACTCAGGTCAATTTGAATCTATTGTACTGAGAGGGTGTTGATGCGGAACTACATAGCATGGAAGTAAGCTAGAGGTGGCCAGATCCATATTGCAAAACAGTGTTTTTGTTAGGTGCCAAAACCTATCACAGGTTTGCATGCCATGTAAGAACCGTTCAGATGAATAAAAAACATGTCACTCTTGAGTCATTTTTATAATATTTATTTTGAAAAAAAGACTGATCCACACCTAGCCAGTAAATTCTTAATGCTTCCTTTATATAGGCTGAGAGTGTACTTTGAAGGATGGGAGATATATATTTACTTCAACACTTTTTGCAAACAGAAAGGTGGCCAATAGACTGTCAAGGCTTTTAAAAAACATTTGGTGAAGTAGATAGGAACAAGAAATATTATTGACCACGTAATATAGCTAGATAACAAGTAAAGAAATTTTAAAGTTTTACCATTAAGAAAGCAACATATCGTGAAGTCAATTTTGTGCTATGATTTATGGAAAATGTATTTGATAGATAATTATGGTTTGGGTCAGTCATGGAAAAAAATAAAATCAATACCTTCTGCATTAGATTCTTTTGGTTGATGCTGGCTAATTATTTCTGTCTTCTGTTCAAGTTCAAAGATCCTTCCAAGTAGTCCCCTGACGTACACTTCACGTTGCTGGTCATACAGTAACCACTGTTGGTTTTTCTCAAGAGCCTTCATGAAAAGGAACACAAGAACAACAAAAAAGCCTCTAGTAGTTTATCAGATTTTAAAAGTATTAGTCTTGTTCCTTAAAAATGTAAATGTTATACAGTTGTTTAAAGAAAAGCTACTTAATTCCTCTGCAAACTGTAGTAATCTTCTTTGTATGATAAATAAAACCCATCTTGATTTGGGTTATTGAGCATAAGTTAAAATTGCAGTAATACTAAATTCTGACTGGCTTATTTACAGGAATAGGGAAATGACTCAAAACTAAAGACTTATGAGTCATGCCCCAGATAATGAAGAATTAACCTTTCATTTTCCTATTCCATTGTCACGATCTATTTTGTATTTAACTTAAAGTGTAGTTTTTACAACTTAAAGTTTGTAAAAACAAGTCCATGGATTATGTAACTGATTGGATCATAGAATTACTCAGGTTGGAAGGGACCTCAGAAGGCTATAATCTAACCTCATGCTATCCCAGGCAGTATCGGTTCTGTGGACAGACCATGTTGCTTGGTGTTTCTGTTCAATCAGCAGACACTTTGTTCTGCTGTTCCAAGGACCATTTTCAAGAATTATAGATTTAGATTTGCAAAAATTTTTGCAGAAAAGATTGCAAGACTACAGAAGTCTTTTTTGCAAGCCCTTCATTATTTGATTGCTTTCTCAAAATAATTTTAGTTATGATATTTTAGAGGAAAACACACTCTGAGGTCCCATTCTACCAAAAACATATAGTGATAGTTTACATTCTTACAGATCTTAAGACATGATTTATACTTGGAATGTTGTACAGGAAGCTTACATCTTTCAGTTGATTTTCCACTTCATTAAGATTAGTTGATGATCCAGTGCTGTTTGTTACAGCTTCCTGCAAACAAAGGACAATCAGTGTTCCTTAAAATAGAAGACAAACAGTTATCATGAAAGTAGTTTAAAATTTAAAAGATGCATACATCTGACACTTAAAGATCTTCATAGTCTGTTTTTAGAAGGATTTAAGTTATATAGAAACCATTTCATAGATTTAAAAGAAAATCTCCTGGAAAACATGGGACAGATTTAAATTTAGTTTATTCAATAACCCTGCAGCTCAGTTACATTAAAACATTTACTAAGAATGATACTTTTTTGCTGACCTTCTGTCTTGGGAAACCTGAAAGGTACAGAAGAGCTTCTGAAAAATTCAGATATCTAGGGTTTTATTTAAATACAGGAAAATGTAAGTGGTTGTTCTATTTTCATATCCTCAGTATACAAGTTTGACAATAAAGCAGACCTATAGAGTTGGTGGGGAAAGCTAGAGACCTCAATAATTTAACTGGGATAATCATAGGATTATAGATATCTGGGAAACCACACAAGGCTGTCTGGAACCATAAGGACATTGACTGGTTTTCCAAGACCTGATCCAAAGTAGAATGCTTGAAGTATGAGTTTGAGTTCTTTAGACCCACATAAAACCAAACAGCTGTTAAACATTTAAACTTCACTCATAATATGACATACTTATTCACTACACAATAGAAACCTTTTTGAAGTTACCTAGATAAGTCAGAGGGAACTTTAAAGGCACAAGTGTAGATTACTACCTAAATCCAAGCTACATTTTTCTAAAGTTTTCCTGTTTTCAGAACACGATATAGAGCTGGTTTTATAGCTGGAAAAATAGGAGATTTTGAATGTTGAATGCAGTTAAAGTTCAGTGCTTTCTAATAGGATTTAGAAATACTGTAACTGCACAGATTCTTATTTCTGTAAATATTAGAACTGCATCAGTGAAAGCTTCCCTACTTCCTCAGAATTGTCATACAACTGTTTCCACTTCAAAGTATGCTTGCTGCTTGTATGCCACCTAGCAGTTTTAAGAAACATTGCTAAACTCATTTTCAAGTTTCCCAAAACATTCAGTGAAAAAGTGAGTGAAGTTTTGTTGTACTTCACTGATACATCAGTAAAAAAAAATAATGTAAAATAATGTTTTCTTTTAAATATATTTTGGTAATCAGAATCCAATTTGTAACTGTCTAGTATATCTTGCTTCCCCCAGGCTTCTGTTTATTACTGTGACAGCAAGCAAACTATCCTAAAAGTATAGAAAGAGCCCAATTTCTAACATTACCAAAAATAAACCTTGTCTAAGAGGTAGGCTATAATTACACTCTCTAATCCTCGTATTTTGTACCTGAGATTGAAAGAAAAATACACCTCCTTCAACCAGCAGACTGCTTGGAATTCCTCAGATAAGTGCTGGAGACTTAGCACAGATAACAAGTGGTGGTCTTCATCCTTCAATGCCAAGGAGGATTCTTTAGACTACAGGATTCTGTGCCCTTGTTTGTTTTATGACTATTCTAGCATGCCACTAAACCTTTCTGCAGTCAGAATATTACACTGTGTATTGCTACTGAAGTTTAACTTTGTGCTGCCTGAAGCTTACTATGCTAGATGTAATAAGGAGTGTCCGTACAGAGAACAACTTGGTATTTTCTAGCAAACCAAGAGGTTCTTTATTTCATTTCAAGACTGTTCAAAGATTCAGTTCTAATATTGCTGTGGTTTAGAAGACAAATTCCTGTAGTGGTTACTAGAAAGGTAAATCCATTAACAAAGACAGCATAAAAACATGTTCAATTAATATAAGTTAATTTTCTCTAACAAGGTCACAGAATCATAGAAACACAAGGTTGGAAAGAACCTACAAGATCATCTAGTCCAACCGTCATCCTATCACTAATACTACCCACTAAGCTACTAAATCATATCTCGAGTTCAAAGTATCCTGAAAGTGGAAATATACACATTACATTTAACATGGTAATATTTCAAGATCCATATTTGTATCACTTTGAATAAAGCAGTATTATCATTGAAAATTAGTAGATTAAGATATTTTTCATATTGGCTCAAGCTGAACTTCTAGAAATTACTCAACTTCATTATATAGCTTGGGAAACTAGCACCATCTACAGGTTAAAAACTAGAAAAGACTTGGCAGCATCCCCTTTAAAGCATTAATTTCAATGTGCTTTCTACTGAGATACTGCATTTTCCATGGAGCATTAGAACAGGCAGGGGTGAAAGAACAACTGTAGAAAACTAGATGCACTTGTAAAAGCAGTCACATGCCTGACACCATAGCTATTAACCATTTTAAATGGAAAAACAACTCATTCCTCTCCTATCTTCTGTTACATTCAAGCATTTGCCATGTATCATGCCACATAAATGGCAGGCAACTAGTTTTAACCAAGGAGCAAGTGATGACTCATAAGAGCAGGAAGCAGAAAAGTATTCTCATCACTGAATGTGAATTAGGTATTAATATTCCTTTATTAAGGCCCCATATCTCTATTACTGCTGCCTTCTCAGTCTGCTCAATCACCAAGTACACAAATTCAAGAAGTACATACATCTGCGTAAGCAACAGTGGGCCATTCCATGACATACCACTAGTCATACCTGCACGCATGGGAGCTTGAAAAAGGGACCTTGCAGTACAGAATTCTCTCCTCAGTTGTGTTACCTGAAGCTGTACTCCCTGACTGTTTGTTTAGTGTTCAGTCTGGATACCTCCTGTCATGTTGCATGCTGAAATCTTGTGTGACGACTTGTAAGAAGATTAAAATGCATCGCATATTAAAACAGATACTGGTGCTTACTGGGTGCAAATTCCAGGCCTAACCTGTAAAAAATTCAATATTTCTTCAGCACTTACCTGGGATACCTGAGAATTACTGGCTCTGTTTTCAAGCTCAGAACATTTTGCAGTAACAGTAGATAAATTACATTTTAACTGGATCATTTCTTCTGATAGAGAACTAAGTAACTGTTCTCTCCTTTCTGCTTCCTTTGTTTTTTCTTCTAGTTGACTATGTAATGAGGAGACTTCGCTGTTCTTGTTTTTGGACTTCAGCTTGTCTTTTAGGTTTTGGATTTCTTTGTCCTTCTCTCCAAGAAGATGGTTGTGTTTTTCTCTTTCTTTTTCAAGAGAAAGTATTTTCTAAATGGAACACAATGAAGTGGCACAATGAGTTTCTTTATACAGCAATGGCATTAGCAAGTTTACAACAGCTTAAGATGGTCACTTTGAAAGGTTCTCTTAGCCTCCAGTCAGCTTACATTATTACTTTTTAATGAAACAGACAGCGCTACAATGATCACCTGAAATATTTCAAGTGACAGTAAAACAGTCTACAGCAGATGAAACAAGGAAATAATGCAGAAAACTGAATTTCACAGACTTGAGTTTTGTATACAATTAAAAATCACTACAGCATATGGACTTTAAAATACAAGCAGTACAAGAACTCTAGGGCACCGAGTTAAAAGAAAAAGTTGATGATACTTTTCCTAATTTCATTAGGATATTTGGTAGTTTTGAGAAGCAAGAAAACTTTCTTATGAGTAAATTGACAATTAGTGAAGTTACAAAAGTTGTAATAGAGCTTTCAGGAGAATAACCCTCTTTGTTTTCCAAATTATCTGGCCTTTTGGTTTCAAAATGTGCTTTACTAGATATTTTCAACAGTGACTCTTTAAGGTAGGCCTCCAGCACTGTTAATTATTGAATAGTATTAGAACTCTGATATCTTGGAGCTCTACATAAGCTTGTTACAATAGCATTTCATCTTGCATGAGAAAGGTTGAAGTTTAAATCCTATGTATTGATATCAAGTCATTAGAAGATGGCAGAGAAACTGGAAGAAACTTAATTTTATAGGACCTCATTTAGGGAGTGGTTAAAGACTACACAGAGTGCTCGCTAGAACTAAAACATTGACACCAAGCAATACCTAAACATGCCTGCTGTTTTCCACACACAAACTGGTAACCAGATACTAAGTAACCAACACTGCAAGCAGGAAACTCCACCACACATGGGAAATAGGAATTCATCCACAACAGCAAGCCATAGCTGGTACTTGGGCTAGACATTGCAGCACAGACACATCAAAACCCTCATTGTCAAAAGAAGTAGCCTAGAAATGTGCCTAGTCTGTTAGTTGCATCCTTTGAAAGGTTCTGTTTAAAGTTCCCCAGTCCTGGAAAGCCTGACAGCACCACAAATTAAGTCTTTAACTTCTTTCTCTGCAGCCACAGGTCTCCCTTTAATGGACTGCAAGGCATGGAAACTGCCCTTAGTTTCTGCTCTGTGGTCGCAATGGAATAACAACATGTGGAACTGATTACAATTTTATTCACCTGTAGCTGAGTGGGAACTTGGGAATCTCATTCAAGTAAATGCTCAGCACTTTTTGGCACGTCCTCATGCACGCAAACGCAGCGTTGTTCGCAGCAAGGCTCAGAGTGCTTCTGCAGGACCTGGTGCGTTTGGGTCAGTTGGACACGCCAGGGCTTAATGGACTGGTGCTTCCAGCACCAAGCCTTTGTGTTTAAGTGCCTCGCCAAGTGACTAGAACCCCATTAGTTCAGTCACCGCTGGCAGGTGTGTGAGAACAAGAGCGCCAACGGAAATAACACGCTGAAGCCCAGAGGCAAGCCTGGCACCTCGGTTACGCGGCCTGACGCGCTCGGACCCTCGGTTCGCCGCCCTCACCTCCAGCAGCCGGCTCCTCTCCGGGCCGCTCACCCCGCTCCTCCCTCGGGGCGCTTCCTCCGCGGGCTGTCCCAGGGCCGCGCCCCCCTGCTGCTGCCTCTCGGGGCCGTTCTCCGGCCTGGAGCCGCCCGACTTCCAGCCCCACTTGCCAACGAGCGCGCTTCTGGCGGTCCTGGAGCTCATCCTTCGGCACCGGTAAGCAGCGAGCACAGCCTCACGGAGCAGAGGCGCCTCTCGCACGGCTCCCACGGAGCCGCCGAGCTCCCGCACCTGCAGCCCCGCCGCGGGGTCCCGGCGCTCGCAGGCCCGGGCGGCTGGGCGCAGGGCCGGCCCCGCTTCCGGCAGTTTGAATCCCGCGGCCGCAAGCATCGTCACTTCCGCCCGCACCGCCTCGCCGGCGAAGNGCGGGGCGAGCGGGCTGGGGCGGGGCTGGGAGGCACGTGCTGCTCGCGCCTAGGTGACCGTTAACGGCCGGTGGGACGCTGCTGGGTTCTCCGCGGAATGCCTGAGAGGAGACTCCCCATTGGCTGGTGTGGGCTGTGGCTCGACGTGCCTGGCCAATACGACGGGGCCTTCCTTCTGCCCACCCTCTCGTGCCGCCCCAGCACAGGTGCTCGCGCCCGGCCGCCATGTGGCGAAGCTCCCCGGCCCCGGGCAGCTGGGGCCGAGCCGGGCGGGGCGCGGCGCTGCCTGTGGCCCCTTCACGAGGCCATAAGTAATTTTCCACTGGAGGGGGTTTCTAGTCCGCCGTTAAACGGCCGTTGTGGCAGGTGGGCGCTCTGCATGTGGCTTCCCGGAGCGTGGCTGTCCCCACTTGGTGCGAGGCGCTCAGGCGGAGAGGTAAGCGGCAGCCAGTGGCCGGGCAGCCAGCCCACCTTGCGGCTCTGGCCGGGGGTGCCTGGGGCCAGGGTGGGCGAGGGCTGAAAGGCTTGCCGTGGTGCTCTGCACAGTCTTTTGGGTCCTCCCAGTGCCATGGCCTGCGTGTCCTCATCCTCGTTCCTTCCTGAATATTTTGGCTTTGGATTCCTTCTTCCCTTGAAAGACTCTCTCTTCCTCAGCTATCTGAAACCTAATCATCTTAGATCCATCTTGGCTTCAAAAATAATAAGCTAAGGGTAGTTCTCATGTGTTCCCTGATAAAAGCCAGGCTGACCTTTGTCCATGGATGGCTCATTCTGCTCCATCTTGCTGGCTTCCTATCCCATCTCTGCTTAAAATACAGATTTTGCAGAAGTAGTGTGAACCGCTTGTTTTTTACATCTGGTTCACAGCTGAGAAAAACTGTAAAGTTGACTATAGGATAGCTTAGTGCAAAGAGTTCTTGTTCTTACCATGTAAGTTTTAGCAAGTTTCATTTTAGTGGAATCTTTGAACACAAACACATGCAGTAAATATAGGCCTCCGATACAGGCTCTTATCTCCTGTTATTTTTTTGCACGTATTTGCTTAATTCTTTTATATTTCTTACTTGTGAATATGTAGTCTGGACATTTCTTCTCAAAGATCAAAGATCTCTTTAGATCTACTAAATACACCGTGTTAAATGCGGCAACTGCGTGCGTTCAAAACGTGGTTGTTCCAGAGTACAGCTGCAGGGGGAGCACGTAGCCCGTTTTTGAAGACCACGGGTGTTTTGTGATTGCAGGCAGGCTAAAAACATTTACAAACAGTGAAGTTCTAAACATGAAGAGGAAAAACGCATAAGCTCTCGTGAAATTTAATACATTGGCGTTGCAAGAGACAGATGCGGTGTATCTTGACTACTGGAGTTATGCTTAGTATATTGCTTGAGCTTATTCTTGCCTTGGTAACTTACGAGATACTTACCACACAGTGTAGGAATCAAAGCAACAACAACTAAAAATCTGCACTTGTTTTTGTGCTGTGCCCTTTCTGTTACTGGATCTCACCAGTCAGAGCTCTTTTTGTGCAACACAGTACTTGGTGTCAATTTACAGGCACTTTTTTTTTTTCATAGCCTTCAGGAGCTAGTCCGTCAGAGATCCACCCATAGACTTTCTTTACTGTAAACGAGCTATTCCCTGCCTCCTCTTCCTGCTAGCAGTTCAGTCCAGAGGCTATGGAGTTTGAAACTTAAGACTTCCTTGAATTTCTTTGATAACAATTGACATTTAGTGAAGGCTGGAAACAATGCTTCGTGTGATCGTGGAATCTGCTACAAATATCCCTAAAACGAAGTTTGGGAAACCAGATCCTATTGTTTCTGTTATATTTAAAGGTAAGGAAAACTGTCATAAATGTGCCTTAGAAGGGAGATTTTCGTAAGGATAATGCTCTGTGTAAGAATTTGAAAATCTGTGAACACGTTTTTATAAAGTTACATGTGATGTAGTGTTAGGGAGGACAGTTGGAGAGACTGGAGTTACCTGAATGGGGTTTGAACTGGGTGGAGTGCATTGGTTTTTTCTGGCCCGCAGCGCTTCTGTTGCAAGATCCAGATTTTATGAGCTTTTGCAAAGGATTAGTCCTTTGCTTTAAAAACCCCAAGCATGCTGCATAGATGAATCCATTTTCAATTTTAGTATTTAAAATTACCTTGTTGCTTTCCATCTGAAAAATCACTCCTCTGTCTTGATTATTTTGCACAGCCACTGCTCACTAACAATGCTATTGTTACACCAATTTACCTTTGATTTGACTGGTTTATTGCTGCATTACCAGCATGTTGAAAAACAGTAGTACAATTACTGAAGGTGTTGGGGTAATTTTTTTTTTACAATCTGGTTTCACTTTAAATTTTTCCTTTTTGAGACTATTTAATTTAAAGATTAAGGGAGGATAACACATTTCGCACTTTTAATTGTTAGATGCATCTGGGAGGAGAAAACTGATATAATTGGCATTTATATGTAATATGTAAAGCTAATTATATTTTACTGTATGTTTTACCTGTTGCCATCATCTCCTTTCTTGTCTAGACTAAAGGAACTTGATTTCAAGTATTGGTTTATCTTAAAGGTGCAGAAACCTCCAAGCAGTTTTGGATCATGTAATACACTAAATGAAACTGTGACAAAGTTATCTTAATTCCTGGGGACCTAGTTTCCTAACTGCCCTGAAATGGAAATGGTATTTCTTAAAGTATGATAGATTCTTGCAAGGGTTTGCCACCTTCAGAAACCAAGTATGAAATCATGACATTTTGCTGGAGGCTGGAAGAGGCAGAGGCACTGGGTATCCAATATCTTAACTTCAGAAATAAAAAGTTTTCAGATACTTTATTTCAGCACCAAAAAGACGTGATATCATTCCATTTCCTTTTTTTTTCCTCCTCTCTCTCAATTCTGTTCCCCCCTCTGTGTGTTAGGGCAAGTGTCTAAGCCTATCTCAGGAGCTTTTGGACTTCCCAATTCTTAAATCTAATTTCATTTGCCATGCAAAAATTGCTGTTACTGGTGTACTGTAATTTTTCTGTCTTGTTCCATTTGTTGCTGCTGCATCTTAAGCATTCATATTTTCAGTTTCTTGTCTTTTTTTTTTTTGCTTTCCAGTCTCACTTTTGCCTTTCTGTATTGCCTCTGTTCCTGTAGTTTTATACTCCAGTTGTCTTATGTCATCTCTTCTTTATGCCTCAAGCCTCTGTTTCATTCCTGCCTGTAATCTTTTGTTCCTACTCTGTGCTCTAATACAATTTAGTTTTACCTAGTAAGTATAATTTACAGATTTTATTTATTTATTTATGCATTGCTGGATTTCTCAGTCCTGCAGTTATGCTATCACAGGAATTTTGCAACAGACATTAAAGGAATGAGTTTGTATTTATTCTTTATGTTCTGCAACTGGCATTATTGATGTTCACAAACATGGTTAACTATTATCTTAAATACAACTTCATAATTTTGACAGATTTTCAAGTAAAATATTTATCATTACACCTGCCACTTCTTTTTATGTCGTTATACTACCTAGCAAAGGTCAGTTTTTTTGCTTACTGTACAGAGTTGTTTACAGGGGGCAGAAAGTATAAGGCTTGTAGCTGCTATTGAGGAGCTCTGATTTACTTTGCAGTTGGAGTACCTGGTTGCCAGGGGCAAGGGTGTAGGGAGCATGTCTGAAGTATGTGGAACTTCTGCCTGTTTGTTATGGAGCCGGTTCCCCCTCACCCCGTTAGTGTGTGGAGATGGGAAACCATTCTTAGTTTTGGGAAGGTGTGTGTCAAAGGGCAACAGTCTTTAACTGTAGTCCATACCCATAATAGCTCCATAATTTCCCAGGCTGGGAAGAAACTCCATTTGGCTACGAGTTTGGTCATAGCACCGCAGTACATTTTTCTGTTCTTGCTTGACTCAATGCTGTGGGGTGTTCTTGGAGACGTCTCTGAGTACAGTACTCTACTTATCAGACAGAAGATTGTTCTAGAAGTTCACATTTCATTGAACAGTGTTTTCTGCTTTAGCTTTTTCAAACTTCAGCTTACACAGCCTCTGCTGATATCAAGGTTCAGTAATTTTACGTCTTCAAAGAAAACACTCGCTATCTCTCAGGGCTAGATCTTTACAGCCATATTGTGAAGAAAAAGGCCATGAACCTACAAATATTAGTATGTAAGTGACCCTGAGAACACTTTATATGTTAACATGCACGTTAGTATAGTTTTATCTATGTATAGAATAGACTTCATCGATACTTGTATAGCTAGGCTAGTTATAGACTATCTACAGGCAGCACAATGGGATGCTAAGTACATATTAAGAGGAAATAGGCAGCTATTTCCATTTTGATGTTTTATTTACAATAGAGGCTTTTTGTGCAAGCTTTTGACATTTTTTACACATTTTTATTCAGTCCAATGGGTTGGAACATTTCATTTATTTACCTTAAGAACAGCTCATTGTTCAAACAGAACTACACCCTGAGAGTAAACTAGTATTGCTGTCTGGAACTTGGTGCTGTGACTGCAGAATTCTGAGTTTGTTGTCACTTTCTGTGAGACAAATTATTAGTCAAATTAATAAGAAAAAGTTTTTGCCATTTGTTAAAGTGGCATGAAGTGATAATGATTAAACCATTAAAATTATTCTGACTTGTTAGATATACCAAACTGGAGAAAAATGTGTAAGATTCATGTCTTTGGATGCAAAAATTGACATAATTGCTTCTATGTACAGTCAGGACTAGGACATTTAGTGCTTTCTTCATTCCTTTTGACTGTCATTCAGCTGTATTCATTAAAATCTGACGTGAAACAGCATTCAGTTTGATTGGGCCAACCCAAATACAACATCTTCTTCCGCTTGTGCTTAATCTAAGAGCTTTCCAGTAGGCCCGAAGCAGTATGTTAGTTCATATTTCAGTGTGTGAAAGAAAGGAGTATTAGAGTGTAATTATTCACAAAAACATATTTTCTGTTTTGCAGAGATTTCAATTACCCTAACTTTCACTTCCTGGTTTTTGGAGGTCTCAATGTTTCATCCTGCAGTTGCTGATACCATGCAACCTTAATTCTTCATTAACAACAGTTCTGTGGAAAACTTGGTGTACTGGAGCGTGATACTCCTTTGAATCTCAGATTTAGGACTATTCTAGCAGATAATGTTTGCTTCTGCTATTCTCCGCCTGCTGAAATTGATAAAAATGCTAGTTATAGTAGGAGAGTAAACTTAAGATTTAAGCATTGGTTGTTTTGTAGTATTGTAATAATCTTTCTAATGATGGAAAAGTTGTTCTTTAAATAGCTCATCTTTGAATGAATTTTTTGAATGCTGCCATCTCATTGACTATCACAAAGTTCTTGTTACGTTGAAATATTTCCAGTGGAGACTATTGAACAGCCTGTGGTAGTATGATGCCTCCATCGAGATAAAGCAAAGAAAGATTTCTTTCACAGTGTGGAGGTTATCATAGTTTTTAATGAGACAAATATGTAGAGTGTCCTACCTGCATCCATTATCATTTTGTACTCATTTCTTGGTAGGGGCAAACTAAAAATAATGACTGGCCCTATCGTAAATTTATTGTGATTTGGTCTACAGTCTTGGCTACTGTAAGTGGGTTCACTACCAGTAGAAGAGGACAGCATGAGGACCTAAAGCTTAACATGAGCTCCTGGGAAAACTGGGCAGTCCATCTTCTCCTGCTTGGCAAAGAAATGTTTAGCAAGGTACCTTTGGAGGGAAGAAGGCGGCACTTTGCCAACAGTTTAAAAAGCAAATTAAAAAAGCCCAGTGCATTAGAAGAACGTTTGAAAGTATAATAAATAGAAAGTTGGCAAAGAAAAAGAAAGTGTAGAAAATAGGTGCAAAATACATGCTTGAGAAACACGAATGCTACACTCAGACTGACTAAAATTACAGCTGAACACCAATGTAAGCCCTGCTTCCCAGTGTTTTTCATCCAACTTTCATACAAATGCACAACACAAAATGTTTTTGCTTAGTATAGTCTAGAATATGCATACTGTTAGTGGAATCGTAAATCTTACTCTCTTGTTTTTATGAAAATTGATAGTCCACAGTAGGAAAATTTTATTCCCTGTCAAGAATTATCTTGACTGCTGTTAAAGCCAGGGCTTTCCTTATGTCAGAGTTATATTTGAGCTTAGGCAGGGATCATAGGACTCTTACTCATTAGTTCTCTCAGGATCAGGTCTGTGATTCAGTGTCTCCTTCACAAACAGCTGGAACTGTTTCTTTTTCCAAGAGCACTGAGAACATCTTTTCTCTGACTCCCAGTTCCTATTTGTGGAAGGACTTGGAGTACCAATTCTAAACCCCAGATATTCTAGGATACTCAGGTTTGAGAGTGCTTTGTCTTCTATTAGAGAACTTTCATTTATGTTAAATGAAGTTGGATTTCCCTTACTGGCATGGTAATTAGTTCTTTGTTCCGCAAAATGCGAGTCTGAAGCCTGGTAGGTTATGAATGCTCTTTCCTTTGTGGTATGATGTGAGTCAATATCCTGTATAAATTGTAGACAATTCCTGTTACATAAATGTGAGTCAGTTCTCACAATTTGCATTCTGGGCTGACTTTTTTTTTTCGAGTACATCCCACTCTCATCCAACAGAGAGAGTCACCACAGTCTCCTGCTTGAATAGTGTGTATATGAAATTGCCCATGTGGCATGTCTTTAGTCTTGCTTCCCAGGACTTTACAAAGTTTTCTTGGCAAAGTGTAGCCATAACTTGCAAGTAATAAAAATGTTACTGCCTTTGCTGTACTTAACTCAGCTGGTGTAGTGACTGTACTTAGATATGCTCATTCGTTATCACTAATACATGACATTTCTGTTTGGAGATCTGCTTGTTGGCTGGTATTCTGTGCTCCCAACTGATGTGTAAAGACATGTTTTCCATTGGAGCTGTATGTGTATAATGCAACTAAAACTTAAAGCCTTAATGTGTTACTTGCTTTGAACCTGTTTGTAACAACAGAATTGTGTTTCACTTGTTCGTAGGTGAGGGGGGCCTGCAAAGGGCCTCTGCAGCACTTACGTTGTATTATTCCTCTCAGGAGAAGGAACTTGAATTGAAATGCCACTTTCTAAGTAGAGTTAGTAGTAGTTGTTAGAGTTATGTCAGAGGTTTGTTAGGGTTATGTCAGAGGTTGGACTAGGTGATCTTGGAGGTCTCTTCCAACCTGAACGATTCTGTGATTCTCTGATTCTGTAAGTAATTTACAGTCCCACCCTCCTCTATCATTTGCAGGTTGACCAAATGCAAGTTTCACCATAATGTATGAAAAATTTCTAATTTTTAGGCTACAGTGAAAGTGATACATTTGCATGACCTCTGGAAGCCTTTTTAAGGAAGGACTGCATTTCCTCTATTTCTGCTAATATCTGCTCACATAAAGCAGAAAGTGTTGGCAATGCAATATCTTCTTACGACTTTTTTTCAAGTGATGCTATTTCAGAGTTAGGCACTTAGAAACATTGTGTAACACAGATATGGTAAATGTGTAGCACGTTGTCTTTACTAATGAAGTTCATCCCTTTGAGGTTACTGTTCAGTTGGCTGTCTCCAGGCCTTTTAGGTCTGTGTTTTTAAATCAATACTGAAGTTGTAGTCAAAGTTCACAAAAGGTTGAGGTACCTAAACAATAATTTTGCTTTATGGGAATACATCTAGCTGTACTTAAACAAAAGAGAATAAAAAGCCCCAACGACCTCTAGAATTGCCCACGGAACTTTTTGACTGTAAAATGTGCAGGTACTGGAAGAGGCAAAAAGAGTTGGAAGGTTTGGTTTAAAGCTCAAGCTTCCTTTTGAAAAATGAAAGCAAGAATCCTGGTACTTGCAATGCTTTAGTGAAAGCAAATCATCATGCTTTATTTCAATTTACAGATGAAAAAAAGAAAACAAAGAAAATTGACAGTGAACTCAATCCTGTTTGGAATGAGGTAATTTTTATTTTAATTCTTGATCTTTTATAATACAAATGCTTGTAAAATTTGTAAGTCGATTTCTACAGTTGTGAATATCGGAAACAGGAGCTAGTGATGTGTGTTCTTACAAGGTATAAGTAAATGCAGGTGAGTGGATTCATCATGTGCCACGTATTACAATGCATTAAGTAATATTTTTAGGTAAAAGTAAACGAGTATCTGGTGAATTTCTGGCCTGCCTTTTTTTTTTTTTTCCTTCTTACTTTGGACCAAATGGTATTCAGCCATTTAGCTATATATATGGGTACATAATTGGATCCTTTCATACATGCTAGGAAAAAACAAAATCACTAAATTAGAACAAATTATAAATTGAATTTCCTCATGGTTTGTGGGTAAGCCTGCTCCTATTTTGCATCTTCAGTAATGTTTTTCGTGGGGAAAATATTTTCTTAGTATGTTTTTTTACAACCGGAAATGAAAGTTAAAGACTATTCTTACTTGTTATAGTTAGAAATTCGAAGAAAGGGAATCTACAAATATTTGTCTAAATTCCACAGCATCTGAATTCAGCCAGTTTTGGAGGGGAATTGTATCAGATCCTGTGAATGAAAATACTTATGTTAGTATGAGGAAGTAGAACTGCAAAAGAAATAATAGCTCAGTATTAAACAATTGAGCACTTTTTCTGTTATTGTTACTGTTAACTAGCAACTCAAGAATGTGCTGTAAGTATGTTCCAGGACTTTTAATTTTGCTTTTGCAAATGCAAGCTGGTCTGATTCATCTCTAACTAAATGCAAAATTTATTTCTGAATAATTTTATTGTATATGCTTTTAATTAATTTATATGTAACTTGTAATTATGATTTTGTTTCCACCATTTTTTTGTTCAGATTCTTGAATTTGACTTGAAAGGAATTGCTCTGGATAATTCATCTTCTCTGACAATTATTGTGAAGGATTTCGAAACAATTGGACAAAACAAGTATGTTCTTTATTTGCAATATTAAACACAACTTTTAGTGCAGAAGTCCAGGGAAAAAATAGAACTGATAGTTGCTGGAGAGAAATGATGAATGCAATTAAATGTTTTCTGATGTAATAACTACTTGTAGCCTATAAGCCAGCAGGATTCCCATCCCTCACCAGTCTGATTGCTACTGTGAAGGAAAGTGTAAGGTTTTTTTTTAGACTTAATTTTAGAAATGCTAAAGTTAAATCCAAGGCATTAAAGGCAGAATTTGGGTATACTTTACATCCGTACGGCTGTTACTGTCATTTGAAAAGCATAGCTGCTGTGATTCAGTTGGTGCTTCCTTGTGATTGGGGTTCTTGTGTAACTAGGTTTATGTCACTCCAGATACCTGGAGCATGTTGTCATCTTGCAGAAGTGTGCAGTGCACTACCCAAGACTACTATACTTAGTAAGTGTCCAAAAAGTAGCCCTGAAGAACTCTTAATAGGCATTCTCAGATCGTGGCTAACACAAACCCCCAAAAATTACAAAGTGCAGTTAAGGCTCTTAGCCTCTTGGTGAGATTTTTAAAGATGTTTTTTATATCACTTATTAAAGTCATGTCTAAGAAAAGTGGAAGCCTAAGTTCATTTTCCTACCTTGTCTGAAGGGTTGAAGTACTTGATTAATCTCCTGGGAGAGTGACTTAAGCATCAGGATAAATATGTTGGATAAAATACAAAAACTGTCATGGGAATGAAATCCACGTTCCCATTCTTTTGAGCGTCCTAGCCAGCGGGGTCTATGAAATGTCATGTTTCTATTGGACTCTTCCTGACTTAATGAATCTTGAGTTCTCCGCGGAGTCATTAAAAGACTTGAACTTGAAAACAAGAGTATCTTCCCCAAGATCAACTTGTAGAACTCTATTCAATGTGAGAGTGAATTCCCTCTCACTGAGCAAGGAACTGAATCTCAGTCCCAAACTGCTGGCTGAATGTTACAAGCTTCAGATTCACCAGGTATATGGAAGACTGGCAATTATGTTGCTACTGCCTCTTTAGGTTTTGTTGTGAAAAGGCAGTTTAAAAACAGATTGAGGATTTTTTTGTTTTGTTGTTGGGTTTTTTTTTTTTTTTTTTTTTTTTTTTTTTAAGAAAATGTCTAGTTTGATATTAAGGTGTCTTCTGGGAAAAGTAAATTGAATAACCTTAGTGGAGGAAGAAATTGGATATCTAGCTTCCCATTTGTTGGGGGAGGACTCTAGGCTTACAAAAATGGGAAGTGGGGAGGGCACTGAGAATTCCCTTTTCTTTTGTTCATTTCTTGGAAAGGAAAGCAGAGATTCCTGCTATCAGTGAAGAATTTAGCATTTAGGTCTTCAGCAGACAGAAAAACCCACTTTCATGATGCCCTTAATATGCAGCTGTTTAAGGCTTTTCCTTTCTGCTCTATTTCTGTTTTGGTCTGTGCTGTTAATGTATGCTGGTGGGCTTGAGTCATACTCTGAAAGCCTAAACTCTCCTAGTGCAGTATGTAGAGCATCCTCATACTTAACATTAGCTTCTGTATTTTTCAGGAATCCAAAAATCAAGTATCATGGGATCCAAGGCTGCAAATCCTTTTTTTTTTTTTTTTTCTTTTTTCTTTCTTTCTTTTTTTTTCTTTCTGTTGTGAGAGGTCAAAGGAAAGTTTCATTAATGCAGTTGGTTTTGTTAGACTTTATCAAAGGTCCTCAGTGCTCAGAAAGATTCTTCATGTAGTAATAAGATGCTTAGTTTTAATTTTGACAAAATCAGGCTTTATTATTAATTTTAGAAAACTAAAGATAAGCTGACAGTAGCTATATCTACATGTGTCTGGAAGGATATCACATAAAACATGAATAGATTTCCTTCAACTAAAAAAAGAAAAATATATCCAGTTTTTCTACGCATTAAGTAATTACAGCGGAAAAGATGCACAGAATATATGATTTTCTGGAAATTATTTTTTTTTAATGTAATCTTACCATCGAGGAAGCAGCCACCTTGAATTGAAGCTGCTATCTTTATGTGAAGTGAGAGGACGTTATAAAAATTTCTAAGAGTACTGAAATGCTGTCAGGTATCCCTGTTGGCATTTAAACATTTTTCGTAGGTTTATACTCTTACAGAATGGGAACATATAGTAAGTAAATATATGAATAACTAAGCATTCTTGTTCCACTAACTTTAAAGAGTAATCGATGTATTTTTCAAGCTTACTTTTATTAAAAATTAGATTTGTTCCTATGAATTTAGTTGATAGGACCTTTTTATGGTGGCAGTTGAAAAAATTGTTGCTTTGAAAAATTAAAGTGGTATACATGCGAACACTGGAATGGAATTAATTCGGATTCTATTAAAAAGCATACTGCATAAACTTTAGTGATGTTTAGGGTACTTCTTATATCATTTTGACCTGGACTTTGAGGTTCCTGCTGAATTTGTGAAGAAAAAAGTATATAACATAGATTCTAAAGTTTTATGTGGTTCTGAAAATAAGATGATAGGGTTTCTTGTTTGGTTGGTTGTTGGTGTTGTTGTTTGGGTTTTTATATTTGGTTGGTTGTTTTGGCTGTGGTTTTTTGTTGTTTTGTTTTTGTTTGTTTGTTTTTGTTGTTGTTGTTTTCCCAAATCTCTATCTGGAGTTTTGTAGCTTTAATTTATTATTAGAATTGGAGGTGTACAGGATAACTTGAAGCAATGCATACAGATCATTCCAGTAAAGATGACACAAATCACAGAAAGTTTGATGAAATTGTTCGGCCTCTCGTGGTTTGCCTGCTGTTGGTCACATAGAAATAAACCTGCTCTCTAAAATCAGTTGCAAGGAAGGGTTAAGGTATTCAGTGAGGGCAAGCTAATCAAAAGGCTTTTCTTTCAGAGAATCTATAGTAGGGATAGAGTACATAATTTTGTGTCCAAACATGATTGTTCT
Source organism: Anseranas semipalmata (assembly GCA_013399115.1). Taxonomy (NCBI): domain Eukaryota; kingdom Metazoa; phylum Chordata; class Aves; order Anseriformes; family Anseranatidae; genus Anseranas; species Anseranas semipalmata. The sequence goes on along the minus strand of VXAA01004783.1, from coordinate 42,368 downwards.
AAAAGCTCTGGCAAAGCCTAGGAGTTCTTAACACTCCTAGCAAGTTAAAGCTTTATGAATGGTTAATCTTTATCTGCCCCATAGTGGGTAGGCTCTTCTGCCAATCTCTGCTTTTCTCTAGAAATGTAAATATATACATTTGGATGAACATCCACTCTGCAATTCATAGAGGATTTTTAAAAATCTGTACAGAAGAAAAACCCCACAACTTATCCAAAATGAAATGCCAGTTCCCTACTTCTTTGTATGAAGTCCTAGATCTTTAAAAAGGGATCCATTTCTCTGCCGGTCGGTCCCTGTCCCTCCACATGAATGCCAAGTAGCATTGTCTGTTGCTATTTTGAAAGGGATTATGATATAATCATAGAATGGTTTGGGTTGGAAGGACCTTAAAGAGCATCAGGTTCCCAACCCCCTGCCACGGGCAGGGACACCTCCCACCAGACCAGGTTGCCAGGAGCCCCATCCAGCCTGGCCTTGAACACCTCCAGGGTTGGGGCATCCACAACAACTTCTCTGGGCAGCCTGTTCCAGTGCCTCACCACCCTCATAGGTCATTATCTTCTGTCTGTGTCTGTCTGTCTCTTTCTCATAAATTTGGGTATTTTATGATGCTGCGTACGTTCACATGTATTGATAGCAGTCTACTTCCATTCTAGATTTTCTTTACTACTTTCTGCCTCCTCCCAACATCTAAATTGCACTTCAGGTTTTCACAGTGCTTCGTCAGATCTGTCTTTCAAATCACCGTTAGGCAAGCATATGCCCTCAGGTCTCTCATTGCTGAGATTCCGTTAGGTCAGTGTAGGGAGGAATATATCGCATGCCTCTGACTTTAGGAAAATCTGAGAAACCACAGAACTTGATAGAGGAAAGCTTGCCAGGAAACAGAATTTTGTAATGGATTTTACAGAATATCACCAAATAAGGGAAGGTGCTTATCTGAAGCCCCTAAAATGTTTCTGTACATTCTGTACCTGGGTTCAAACTTAAGCAAACATGTTGTTTTTGTTTTTAAACACTATTTGTAAATATCACCTGGGCTCATGTTTGTAGAGTTTAACCCCAGCTTATGCAAATGCCTGTCTGTGTTGCTTTTGTTTATGCACTGTCTGCCACTTACTTACTCTGTGTACAAATAAAAAAAGGAAACCAGTAAAATTCTGTGGGAAAGTGACTTCCGTGCATGGAGCTGCGAAGAAATGTATATAGTCCATACCAAAGACAGAGCAACACCTGCAGAGTTTTGCTCTTTGAAAATTAATCCTCAAAAAAACCCACATATTTGTAGCATGTGATGTGTTTGGAAGGGCTATTGGCAGGGAAGCAGGATGAGGGGGGTTAGAAGTGGAAATACATGAGTAGGCTTCCTGACTGTAACAAGATAATAGGAAATGTCATCTCAGATTTCTTTTAAAGACAGAAAGCACTGTAACAGCAGAAGAGATTTGGTGTTGATGAACATTTAGAGAAAGGAGCATATGAAGGAGGGAGAGAAGGATCTGGAATAAGTTTGCCAGATACTACTTGCATGCATGCATAACCTGTATTTCTGGAAAGTTACTGATCTATTTACTAATACTGAGCTGGGGACAGTTTTAGGAATACCACAGTATTGTTTTGACCTTCTTTCATGGTATCCTCTTCTAATGCTTTTCTTTTTAAAAAAAAAAAAAAAATGTGTAGTTACGTAAATAAACTTTGTAGCAACTTTATCTCATTCTAAAACATGAAGGATGCATTTCAAATATTCAATGTTTGTTAGATTTTGCTGTAAATACTGTTTATTGTTTCTTCATGGCTTTAGTTCAATATACAACTGGTAGAGTAGAGAGAATTGGTTTGTTTTGGGAGTTCTGTTTTACTGCTGCTCCTACTAATCGAGGTGATTTTTCTGGCTCGTACATCAGAGACTTACATGACCTGTATTGCAGGTGAACCTTAAAGTGTAAACACTTGAGGAAATAACAGTTCTTTCTTGGTATGCCTCCATTCTTCAGAATAGTCTGACAGTAGTTTGTACCAAGGTGGTCTCAATCATAGTCCAACATGTTTTATAGGGTGTACATACTGTTAAATGTCTTGAAAGGCTAATGGGACTAAACCTTATTTGAATTTATTATACCTGTTTATATATAATAAAGAAGAATGTAGATTTTTAGTTCTTAAAGAGAATAATTTAGACATTGCTCCCAAAACTAAGCCTTACTTTTTCATGACATCTGGCTCAACTTCCGCTGACTTCCAAGAAGAGAGGTTTACGTTACATTTATAACTAGGGAACTATCAAAGTCCTCAAAAGGTTTGCAGAAGTCTGGTACTGCAGGGAAGTCACCCTGCCAGTTACACAATTCTGTTTTCTCTGTACATTTCTTTCAGAATTTGTGTTGAAAACCTTTCCAGTTAATTCTTCTATGAATTTATTGCTCACTAAGGTAGATAGCCAAAGCAAGTGCAAAATTTTCTTGCACAGTCCAGCACGTACCTGCAGTGCTGCAGCATTCCAAAAAGATGTTCAGTACAAGAGTGTGTGAATGACATTGCCTTGCATTGTCTGCATGCTAGTTCAGGATTGGAAAGATGGAGTTCAGTGTCTACCTAAGGTCCTCACTACTGTCATTTTAAATGACAGTAAAAAAAAAAAGAAGGCGGAGCAGGAGTATTTTGTGTTAGTTTTTAGATGTAATGTTGATGTCGTTAACTGAACTCAAGCCTTTCAGACATAAAGTCCCGTTATTTCAGACAGCCAGTGTTTGTCATGGGCTTTTGACATTATTCATGAGCAGATCCATTAACTTTGGAGGTACGTCTTGTGCTTAATGTAATGGGATTTGAGTCTAAATCAGTAATCATTTCTGTAAAGGTTCATGATTTTATTTATCATTTTACTTTAAGGTCTAAATTGAACTGGGATTTAGTTTTTGATTGTAAGGGGTACATGTAGGGGATTGTGTTGCCTGAGAAAGCACTGAGAAGAAACTACACCACGTCTTTGGCCTTATTTTCACTATTCTGGAGGAACATTCTTAGACTGACGCAGGAGGAGGAGCAGCACAGTGGATGTTATTCTGTTTTTACACTGTGCCAAAACACTTGACTCATGGCTTTGGCATGTTTCTATAAAACAAGCTTGAAAGAACATTTGAATATTTTTTCCCTTCCTCTTTTCCTGGAGATAAAATTTACTGCTCCATGTACAAGATCACAAACTTTTGCATATAGATTAAATGAGTTCTCTTGATGGTAAAAAGACAGTCATCGGAAAAGGTAAATAAAGCAAACCACACTCACATGTATGCAGATGGATCATCAAATAGAGAGGACTCATATGATCTGCGTTAAGCTAGATTTTCCAGTGTAAAGATGTCTGAAAAAAGAACACATCTGTTTTCAGTTATGTCTAGTAGTGTTAGATTTCAAACTCTCAGAACACAAAATCTTTATGCAATTAAAAAAATGGAACAAAAAAAAATTGTTTCAGTTGTCCCTGTGAAGTTAAAACAAAAAAAAAATCAACAGGAAGTTACAGTCTTGTCTGAATGAAGTGATTTGCATTCTATATGAAGGAAGGGGCTGGGGTTATGTGTTTCTCCGGGTTCTTTGCGTAGTTAGTAACGTAGCAACACAGAGGAAAAACAGACTGCACACACCCTTTTGTCAAGCAGAAAAATGCAGCCACAAATGAACAGTGCAGCAAATTATTTAATCACGTTTAAGTATTTTCCATAGTTAAATAATTTCTAGATTGTTTGAATCCTTCTGCAGTTGGATCCTTTAGTGTGAATTATTTTCTATGTCAGTGTGGTTGTGTAGGCTTTTCTTTACACACATTGTAATGGAAGATCCAGCCTGGTTAAGATTCAGTTTGAGGGTTTTCTGCTTTGCACGAAATAGCGTCCATGCTTTGTTTCCTAAAGTTTGTTCATGCAATGAGTATTACCAAATAACTAAAGATAGTAAAAATAGTTGGTTTGCTCTTTACAAAAATTTTCAAACACAGAGCAAATAACGGAAGGTGGGTGTTGGGTCTTGTAGCATAGAAACTATAATGGAACATATATACTGAAAAAGAAAGGGTGAGTGTAGAAATTATAACTGCAATGTGGGATCAAGTTTGATGATGAGAATAATCAATATAAACCTCTGCCAAAGAAACCCTTAAAAATAAGTCAAAAGAATTTAAAGGCTTGAATCTGAGCTGATTAAAGTCACTAGGCTTCTGTGGAACTCAGTAGATACAGCATGTAAGCAGATGGAGGAACTGGTATGTAAAGAGTTCAGTATAACTTGCTACCTTCTAACAGGGAGGGAGTAATAAAATGGTTGGTACTGTGAGTTAGCATTTCCGGATCCAGGAATGGGTGTGAAGTTTCACTTCTCTTGGTTATTTGGGCAGCTAACAGGAAGTGCTAACCACAGCACTAACGGATTAATTAGCTTTGGCACAAATGCAACGCTGTTTAATAGTTGGTCATCAGTAGATAAACTATGTCCCTTTTGAGTACTGATAGGAAAGTATCTAGGAGGCCTAGTAATGATAAGGTATACTTGAAGTGGTTTAAAATCTGTTTCTGAATGTGGAAGTTACATTTATCTTTTGATGTCTTATTCAGTGATATACCAGAATGGCTTGTGGCAGAACAGGTTTTTTGTTTGTTTGTTTTACTTCAGCAAAGCTGGAAAATTTTGAGACCTGCCTGACTGGGCACCATACATGTACAAGGCTTGGGGATGGCCAGAAAGGTATGCATGCAGAGTTAAGAAGCAACACTCAGTTGCTGTCTACCACCAAAACACCTGATGGGGAAAAAAAAAAAAAAAAAGGTCAGAGGTTTTATTGAGCCATTCAGAAGCAGAAGCTATCCTGTATCTAGCGATGTGCCACTCAGTGGTGTCAGGAGACCAGTGTTGAGCTGGAATTAAATGTTGTCTGCCTAGGCAAGAGCAAGAAAGCTGAAAAAACTGCAGCAAAGGGCAGTGTCCTTTGAGGATGAATAGATGACATAAGGTCTTTCAGCTATGCTGGAAAGAAAGGACTCCTTGTCACCTCTAATGTTATGACCACAGAGGGAGATTGCAGGCAATCCTGCCTCAAGGTAAAAAAGTCTTGAGAGTTCAGAGGAACAGAGCAATTTCATAGGCATCCACAGTACTGGTGCAGAGAACTGGGTGTCTAGTTAGATAGATATCAGAAGCAAGTACAGTAGCAGACCTTGCAGAAAAGGATTAAACAGCAACAAATCGTTAAGTGATGCGATGTCACAACAGCTGCTGCTATCTGACTTAGCTGACTTGATCCTGAGAGGTCCCTTCCAACCTCAGCAGTTCTGTCATTCTGTTAAGGAAGGATGCAGGATGTTTCCTGCACAGTGAACAGGACCAGTTTGGGGAAAGCAAAAGACCAGCTACCTAAAGCTTAAAGATTGGCAAAAGCTTAGAATTAGCCTAAGATAGTGTATCAGCTGAATATTAGATTTCTTACTCTTGCTAGAGTGGGAAAAAATGGGAGACTATTGTTGTCCAACCTGTTAGAGGAGGGGAAAACAAACGACTTCAGAGGCAACTAGTAGCAGGCAAGTAGTCTAAGTGAGTCAGTCTTCTTGAGGTGATCAGTATTTTAAAAGGGATTACCAAGTAGTCAGATGTGGGCACTGTTATCATTTGCTCGGGACAGATGAGGATGTAGAAGTGGAAATTTATGCTGGAAGATTTCGAAAGCACTACTGTTGATGAGCTGTTCTTGAGTTAATGTCACCAGATAAGAGGGTGTGGTTGCTGAACCAGTCATCCAGATGATTGGAGACTTCTGAAGTTCTTTTTGGAGTTAATATAAGTCACCTCATCTCATATCAAAACAAAATAACAAGTCTGCAATTTTTTTCTACAAATGTACATGGGAAAAGATTTTATTTGCTCTTCTCTAGAAAAAGATTTGGCTTAGTTGTCTTTTGGGTAGTCTTTTTTTTTTTTTTTTTTTTTCCTCTTCTGTGATTTTTCAAACCATGTATATTTCTGTCTGTTTTTCTGAAATAGGAAGTCATAATTGTGGTTGAATGATTTGCGGGAAAATAAAATTTGGAATAGACATTTTTTATTGATTAATTTTGCATTGAAGGAAAAAGAGTGAAGAAAAGTTGGTTTCTTTCAGTATCCAGCTGCAAAAAGGAAATTCAAGCATTTGTTCCTTTCAGCTGTAGGAATTGTTTCCTGTTTGTTTATATTATCCTTGCTTTCAAAGATATTTACATGTTAGAAGTCTATGTAATAAAGAGAAAAAGGCATTAAGCTACACAGTATTTTTCTGGCTTCAGTGCTCTGGGCTTTGCAGTCATAGAACGAAACTTTTTGACTTATCACTGACCATTGAATAATATCAGTGCCTGTCTGCAGGACATCTGCTCTTCACATAGAAAAGTTTGGTCAAATGTAGAGGGAGATGTTGTTCTCTTTGGTGGGTAATGTCAGACTTATATGACTCCTATAGAACATCAATTTTTGGAATGCTCAAGACACAGGAAAAAAAAAAAAAGCCTCCCTCTGTTTGAGAAACACTATCTTGTTTCCTGTGCTGGGTATGCATTACTACCTGATGTCAAGATTTGCTGCATCAAATCACAGGCAATGTCAAATAGCACTACAGTTGGAGGTATAAATAAGAACACTGCAATAATGCACGTCTGATGTTCCAAATCTAGGTTTGTATTGTGGGTTGAATGCAATTATGATTACATAACAGGAGAAATTATTTCTTAAGCTCCCTGAAGTTGAGAAATGCATGGAGTCAGAGTTTCAGCTAACGTCCAGCTCTGTGCAACAATTTGTAAAAAGTGAAAATGTACCTAGGATTGATAGATCAATCAAGTCGGTATTGCATAGCCTGAGATTTAGCTGAGAAGACCTCAGAAACTTTTGCAAGTCTTCTCAATCTAATGGGGGAGAACAGGCTGGACTGGAGAGGTTCTGAGACCCAAAGTGGAGCATCCCCAGTAAAATGTAAAGGATGTGTTCAGTGAACTGCCAAATTAAAACAAATTGGCAATAGGACAAAAACAAACAGAGCTGGGTGATTTTTAAGGTAGGTCAAAGAAAGGGAAAGACAGGCAGGAGGGAGGTTAAGACAAGGAAAGGAAAGGTAGATTAGGAAACAGGATGTCCAGAGGGTTATAAGTTCAATAAGAAGGGTCAGCAGGGAAATGGAGAGAAGTTCTGCATCTGACTTGGAGAGAGTTGTAGAAGTAGGGAGAGGGAGAGCTGCATAGACGCGGCATAATCCTGTTGCAGAGAAGAAAAGTGGATCCTTAGCTTCTCCATGGAAAAGCACTGTAGTCTACTCAAAGGGACCTCACTTAAGTTCTCTGCTTACGGGTCTTTTTTTCTCCACTTCAGCTGCAAAGTTGGTATTTTGTTTGAAAATGTTCTCTGTAATATTTACAGGGTGAAGTTATCTTGGGGTTTTCTCACTGGCAACAATCTCAGTTATTCCAATAATCCACTTCAGTATGGGAGTAAACTATTACTGCATACTGTGGTAACTAACTGCAGTGCCAGACATCATGAGACCAACACCACACTGTTAGAAATTCTGCCTAAAGGAAGTTTCTCAGGTTAAAAGTGCATGTAATTTTCACTTTTTGGAGAAGATGAGGGTGGCAGATGGAGCCCCAAAGAAGGCAGAAGCATCTTAGGAGAGTCTGCCACATAATGTCATTATCTCCTGGGCATCTTCTCTTGGTAGCACTCTCATAAGCCATATCTAAACATTCAGAGAATTTAGAGGCAAGCGGATGAACCTGTTCCAAAATACAGAGTATGGGGCAAGAAGATTAACTTTGTGAAGAATGTAGTAAGCATTGATTGTGTTTGTTTCATTTCATTGATTTCAGTACGGAGATGTGTGCAAGTGTTTTTGTGTCCATTTTTGTGTGGTACAGCTGTAACATCTTTATGCAGTACTTCTCATCTGAGAGTTTACAAAATTATATAGGTAAAGAAAGTAGTATATCCTCTAGTTTACCAGTGAGAACTCTGTGGATGAAACAAGTGACATGGCTGTTAAAGGTTATAAAGAATATAATAATCAAAAATATACCTTTTTTTTTTTTTTTTAATGTAGGTGTTTAACCTCGTTTAGGTTAAAGGTGTTGGGTTAAAGATGTCTTCAGGAAAGAAAGCCAGCACATTTCAGTGAAACATAAGAAAATACAAATTAGCACTACTGATTAGTCATTAGATAACATTTGCAATGATATTTTATTGTGTTTTGGGTTTTCAAGTTACAGCTGGAATCATTTGGTTGACAGACAGAAGCAAAGGATAAAAGGGAACTTCTGTTTGATGTATACTTGAATTCTAATAATGATTTTTACTTCATTTCAGGTTAATTGGCAGTGCATCCATAGCACTTAAGGATCTTGTAGGTAACCAAAGCAGATCTTTTCCCTTCAAACTCATACCTCTGCTAAATGAAAGGGGACAAGAAACTGGAGTGAGTGCCTTACATTTCCTTTTTTTACTGTATTCTTGATAAAAATGCTCCAGCAACAGGACTAATAGTGAAGCAAATATATTTCCAAGTTATTTTTACTGTATAGATTAAATCCTCTGCAGTTATGTAGTAAAAGCTTCAGACAGATGTAATTTATAAAAGGATGTAATTATGCCTATACAATCAGAGTTTGATATCAAAGATAATCCTTTAAATAAATTGTTTTCTCTGTACGTATTATGTATTTGTATACGTGTGTTATAGATACTATGAGCCACAGGGTATCTGTGAAAATCAGCCTGGTATTAAAAAAAGAGAAAGAAAGGAAGAAAAAAAAATCCTAAATAACAGATAAGAGTTCCAATATTCACTTTTTTGCTGTATTTGTTCTAACCTGTGTCATAACACTGATTCTAGGAAGCATGTAATCACATGCATTTTTACTTCCAGCGCAGTTCAGAAAATTATGCAAGAACTTGCTAAACTTAGTTTAGCATGTGTTTAACAGAGCGATTAACTGGTATCTGATAAAAGTAGTGTCTAGAACTGGGACCTTACTGTTTGCACAGACTGGCTGCTAAGGCCCTTCATATCACATTCCATTCCACTTAAAACAAGGTCTTAAAGGGTAATTTCAGTATCTCATCAGCTGTAGTTTAATATCATGCTTAGTTGGTCACAGGGTTGGGGTATTTTTGCTGACTTCTCATGTTACTGTAGCAACTAGGAATAATAATGTTTTATTCAATAATCCAAAACCACAGTCAAGCACAAAAAGACCATTCTGTAATTACAATGGAAAATGACATAGTGTTTGACTTCCAGGATGGAGGTATGAACAAGCAATTAGAACAGCCAGATAGGAAATTTTACTTACGGTTCAGACTTGCTAAGTTGTTGGTCAGATAGTGTTATTCCTCTCTGCCTTTTTCACTTGTAAGTTTAGGATGTCACCTAATCTGCCATCAGTATTGTGAAACTAAATAAATTAATATTTGTTGATCATCTTATGTACCTGTATTGTGACATTATTTTTCTAAATATAAACACGGTGATGGCATTTTTTAAATATAATTTTAGAGTCTATTCCATTACCTGCAAACTGTGTAGCCTTTATTGTTTGTATCTATGTATAGTTTATTATCAGCTTATTCATTTGATAATAGGCTGAAATTTTATTATAAAATGTGCTGTGACCATGAATAGTTACTGTTCATATATAGTGTTAGAACAACTTACAGTATTCACAACAATTCATTTAAATGCATGTGCTTCATACAAAACCATGTATTTCTCTACAGGCAACAATTGATTTGGTAGTAGGATATGAGCCACCAGCTGGACCTGCAAATCCAAATGACCCAGGAGGGACCAACACTCAGGAAGGTATTTCAACCTTTTTTCAGAACATTACTGTTAAAAGATCATGGAGACATACAAGATAAGGCAAGAAAGTGATTAAATGGAATTGTTCATCACAAAAAAATTTTAACAAGAAGCAAGCATGCCAAGACTGCCAAATAGTAATTTAAAAAGAAATTAAGGATGATTCAGCACTACAGTTAGGAGTAAATTTGGCATTTGCTGACACAAAATGTTTTTAGCTTCATTTTCTCTAGTGGAATCAGGTTACAAAAGAATAATGTTTCTTAAGAGCTTTTCAAAAGGGCTTTTGTTTAGGAAAGAAAGTTGGTGGTGTTTTTTTAGTAGTAGTTATCTAATGTAGGGCTAACCAAAAATAAGCAGGGAAGTTGCATTTTTTGAAAAATATATTTCAATGTCAGGGAGCTTTGTGAAAAGAACTTCTTAAAGCATTAAACTTTTTTTTTCTGTAGAATAAGTAAGTTTTGAAAGACACTTTTGTATCTTAATTTAGGCCTGATATCTGAGTAGCCCATATGATTATTGTAATCAGTAGGGAATATTCTTTGGTCTCTGTATCATTTTAACCAGGCTTTTGCTGAGAATGTTTTTGAGATCCACTGTTTTTTCAGACTCATCAGAGAACTGTGAAGTAACAAGAGCTTTTTTCAGTTGGCAGGCTGAAACATACCTAACCGCCTACCTAACAGCCAGGCTGTGCTTGTGCAGAAAAAAACACATGTAATAAATGTTACACATTTGAGAAGAAATAAATCAGTTTGGCCATTATCTGCTGATAGAAAGTAACATAGGAAGGAAAAAATTGAAATGAAGAGTCTCCTGGGGTGAAATCTTGATTCCACTGAGAGGTGTGATTGGGGAGTGGAAGGATAGGTAATACAAACACAAAAGTTGTGTGTTAAATTTCTATATAATTATTGTGAAGTTTAGTATTATGGACTTGAAGGCTAAAAATGCTAATTGACTTGTATGAGATTATTTTGATAGCTTTTTAACAATGTACTTATACTTGAACTATAAGGTAGTACAGATAAAATAGAACATGGCAGGCTTTTAGCTAGTATCTAGCAACTGCATGAAAATTATTTCAGTGTGAATTAGCCAACACACCTTAGTTCATTATTGTAAATACCTATTTCCCATGAAATAAAATCACCTCCCCAGTTGCGATTGCTGCAGTTCTGTTTCAGAAATAAAAAATGAAGTGCTAAGTCAGGGTGTGTTACCAATCAGCTGCAGATGAATTCTGAAAGATGATAGGGAGGTGGAGTCCTCTGGTAATAAAATATATGGTATGTCAGTCTTTGTGGTTTAACATATCTTTTACAGGGATCGCTGATGAATTCATTATGCAAAGTGACTATCACCCTGTGTTGGCAAACTAACTCATGAAGTTAACAAACATTGTTAATGCTAGCCAGCTTGTTCTGCCTGTAGATTTTACCATAGTCACTGTCCCTCATTTAAGAAAAGAAGTTAGAAACACGAGGGAATGAAACACTTTTGTGGTCTAGGTATTTATGGATCCTGTTTTGCAATACTGGAATTTCACTGTATGATGTAGAACTGTCTTCCACAGAGGTATTGTGATTTCAGAACTGTCTTTAAAGAGGCTTACTAAGAAACTTCCTCTTATTCCACAGTTAAATGCTGATGGAGGGGGATTCAGAGTTTTATTTTGGATGGCAGTACCACCACCACCTTGAGAAACCCTAAACATCTGCATATTTTCAAGACTCTGAAGTAAAAACCAATGCTATGCTAGAGCATAGTCTTGCTGATAGGAAAAATAGCTTAAACTGGAATAAAAGTAATTGCTTCTGGTGTGTTGTGAACTATCCTGGAGGTGATTACAACTGAATTGCACTTTGCTACAACTGCAGTTTGGTTTAAAAAAAAAAAAGTGTATAGGAGTTGTATTAGATAATCTGCATCCTGAAGAGGGACAGATCTACATTTAACTTGGTTAGGGTACAAATTTGGTCTTAAGCAGGCTATAATGACTAGCTCTCAGAAGGAGCTGGAAGCATGTGGTTAGCAAAAAAGAAAATTGTTAAAATGAGATGATAATACAATTTCAGTATAACTCTTATATATCAGACTCTTATTCCTGAAATTTCAGCATTAAGCTGTACTATTTGTTTATTAACTGCACTGGTTTTTTAACTGTAGCAAATGGAGATGATGATGGAGGTTGTGAGGATGGCATGGATGGTCCTGTTGGTGACATCACGCCAACAGTTCCAAGTGGTACAAAGGAAGCCCAGCTAGCTAGGCGCATTACCAAAGGAAAAAAAACACGGAGAATCCTTTCTAACAAACCACAAGATTTCCAGGTAATAGATTTATTAAATATTGCATGTTGCCTTTTTCTGACTTGGCATGACATCGCTCCTTTCATGTTATCTTGAGTATAATGTAATGTCACATCATGCAAAGCTAATACATTGCAGGGACAGCGAACCTGTTCATTTGAAAGCCTGTACTTCCAAAGTGTTTTTCAAATTTGCCTGTTAGAGAGATGTCCAGTTTTGAACAGTTGACTGAAATCTAGATGAACTTTATTTATTTGTACTTACTTGTATTTATTTTGTATTATTTGTACTTATTTTTTACTTGTTTATTATTTACTTATACTTATTTGTATTTATTATTTTGTATTTATTTGTATTTATTTTGACCTTATTCATTATAGTTGTAGATATCAAGCTACAATAGCACCTTTAAAAATAAGTAGCAAAAGCAAGTAAAAAAAATCTTGCTGAAAAAGTTATCTCTAACTTGTCTTGAAAAATTCAAGTAAAATTATACTTGCTATCATAATTAAGTATGAAAAGTCTGTCCATATCTGCTAGCTGCTTCAGGTGTTGGCTAACTTTTTTGGTGGTGTAGTGAGAAATTGTTGTCACCAAGATAATAGCATAGGGAATGAGTTAATATAAAGGTTTGATTTTTATTATTGTTTATTTATTTTTATTCAGATTCGTGTTAGAGTCATTGAAGGTCGTCAGTTGCCTGGAAATAACATAAAACCAGTTGTCAAAGTTCATGTTTGTGGTCAGACACACCGAACAAGAATCAAAAGAGGAAACAACCCATATTTTGATGAAGTAAGTGCTGTAAGAATATTTCAGCTGAAATGTTGATGCCATCAAATGAGGAAAAAATGGTCATCAGAAGTTTCATTATAGTCAATAAATAATAATTTACTAATATTTAAGGGTAATTATGACTAATATGAATTTCCAAGTTCCCAGTCCCTTTCTTTATGTATTCACATCACTAAATGCAAGATCACTTGCTGGCAGTCCTAGCAGAGACAACTATCTAGAAAATCAAACTTCAGCTGAGACATGTGGAACATGTTCTTTGATACGATTGGCCACATGACATAATAAGGGCTTTGAATAGTTGTGTGAGGGTTATAAAATCAAAGAAAAATTAGGAAATCACTGTAGACCTCTATGGTGTCTGCAGCTGAGCTTTCAGTACAATGCTTTGGATCAGTAAGACTGCTACACAGAATCTGGAAATGCCATTGCCTCACTACACATAATTTGTAAATGCACGGCTAGATTTTTTCATCCAGACAGGGATTTGTACATCAAACATATGGAAATGTCAGGATGGAATTCACAGGACACAAAAAATATTCATGAAAGGGCACAAAAAATGGTCCTATGTCTGGAACAGTAAACCTGTGATGTGTAACTTATATATTCCTTGTTTTTGCCTACATATAAAAGATTGAGACTTGAACTAAGCTGTAGGTAGCATCTGAGATTTATGAAGCATTGATTGAGGGAAAAAAAAGGGGGGGGGGAAATCACTTGCATGTTGTATTGTATCAATTTGTAGTCACTCTCAGTATCCGGAGTTGGGACTATGTTTGTGTACCCTTATCTGTTGCTGGATAGAGTACTGACTGAAATATGTCTGGGCTCAAAGACCAAACCTCATAAAGCATATACTATAAATAAACAAATAAGCTAACAAATAGTATATTTATCTTCATGCTATCAAACTATCAGATTTGTTACTGCAGCCTTGCATTTCATAGATGCAAATCATTACAATCATTAGCACCATGAACACTAAACAAGACCTTTTTGACAGCTACAACAAAGATGACTAGACCAGGATTGAATGTCCTGGAGAGCAAATAAACTTTACAATTGCAGAAGCTGTTTTCCTGAGAAAAAAATGAAGTGCAGAGCAAGGGCAGTGCTGAAAGTTTGCCACAGAACTATACTTTCTGCATTCCTTCAAATGGAAGTCTTAACTTTGTATTCTATTTTGTACTACATTTATTTACCAAATTCAGTTTTTAATTCTGCACTAAATTATCATATAATGTTTGCATCAGGAAGGCAGGCTAGAAGTATTGTAGCAGGTATGCTTCACAAGCCTCTTAAAATCATGTCTTCACATTTTCTGTTCAGAGAATTATGTGTTTGTCATTTTGAGATATTTTCTGTCTCAAAATGTTTTTGTTTCTTTTTACCTTAACAGATATTTTTCTACAATGTCCACATGACTCCTTTAGAGTTGCTTGATGAAACGATTAGCATTCGGGTAAGAAAAAATGCTGCATGTTCCAAAAGGCTGCTGGATGCATATGGGATTGTCTGGCCATTTCACTGTGAAGGAGCATTCCTGTTTCATATCTATCTTTATAGGTGTATGATTCTTATTCTCTACGAGCGGACTGTCTAATGGGAGAATTTAAGGTGGGTATGAAAACAACTTCTGTATCTTGACTAAATTAAAGAAAATGAGAGAAATTTTTCAAGTCCTTGTTTTAAATGTTTAAATTTATATTTCTTTAGCATAGGGCCAGAAAATTACCTAGTGATGTCTTGCTTGTTACGTTAGAGACCATTTGCTCTAACCACTAATAATCAGTTTTCTTATTTGAGTAGAAGATTATTGTTAAAGAAAATTGTATCTGTTTTATATACCAAGTTCTCTCACTTGCATCCAAGAGGAAAAACATATTTTCCAAAAGGTAAATGTTTTACTTGAAAAGTAACAGGGTGATTATTTGCTATGAGGTAGGGCTTGAAGAAATAATTAGGCAGAACGGTGATGCATATGGCAGCATAAAGATGCACATTCTCATGATGTGGAACGGTGTTCATTTGGTCAGAAGTTTAAGTAAAAGAGATCATGGAAAAGTCTCTTAAAGTAATTTCTGTGTTTCTGGTGATGCTAGTGAGATTGTTTTTATTTGTATGCGTTAGGGTCAATATTGGGAGGTAGACATCTTCCTGTTGAAGGTATTCCTAAAGCAGTACAGACAAAGCATTCACATGACAGTTGTAATGGTTGCTGGGATCCCCTGTTGTCACATTTCCAGTGTCAGTGTTGGTTGTCTTTTGTGTTTGCTTATTTTGTACTGCAAAAATTCAGTATGTCTCTGAACCAGCTTTTCACAAAAATAGGTATGCGTGGAAGAGCACTCTTCTCTAAATGAAGCTTGGTTGCTTTTGCTTCTTGCTGCTTAGTTTCTATGTAACTTCTAGTGATTCAGACAGTGGTATATTGTTCTGTGATCATTCACTAATCAGAATAAGCAGGTAACAGCATGTCATTCAGATGCTTTCTGTTCCTGCACACATTCCAGGAGGAAACCCCAAGAGTAATTCTCTCTACAAAATGACCCTTTCAGACCTGCAAGGAATACTGGCCCCAGTTGCCATGAGCAAACAAACTTACCTTCCTGAACATGTTTGAAATCTGATACAATTAATACAGTAGGGGTACATGTGCAATCTTGTCCAGGTTTGACACAGTGGGGAAAAAATTACTCATTTTTTATAAAAGAGAGGTGAAATTATTCATTTAAAAAAAAAAAAAAAAAACAATTCATTTCTGCAACTGAAGGATGAGATACTGAGCAGGAAATAGCAGCAAAAGAGTTCTGAAAAGCCTGTATGAACATAAAATAATGGGGGAACATAGGAAGTTCAAGAAGCAGTAAGCTAGCCCCATCTTCTGTCTCTGATAAATGGAAAAGCTGGGGATCTGAGAAAAGAAGGAGCAAGCTGTTAGTTTCCATACATCTTTTATTGCATTTTCTTCTTGGCTGCTCTGTCTATTCAAAAATCCTCATTTGTCAATGTAAGGCATTTTCTCTTTCTCCTCCCAAGAATATGCTATGTTAACTTTCTCCTATTTGTGACAAACTTTTGAAAAACTTCAGAGGACTTGCCTAGCATTTTTCTGTTTTGGTATTTCTTCAGATATAATGCCTTTGATCTTTATTGCAGATTGACATTGGCTATGTTTATGATGAACCTGGTAAGTAACAGCTATTTCAGAGCTTCTTTTTCCTAGCTTGAAACTTGGAATTGAAACATTTTCATTACAATTTCTAAAGTAAAAAAAGTAAGTCAATGGAAAGTTGATATCGCTGCTTAAAGTATTAACAAAAAAAATCCAACAATACGTAATTCCTTTTAGTGGTTTCAAGATGAAGGACAAGCACCTAAAATTTGGATATTAGTTTTGGTATCAAAGACATAAAAAAAAAAAAATTGAAAAATGATGCAAAAATATTTAATTATGTCACTGAAATAGTGTGCCACTGAACGTTTTAACACCACTAGATTTCTTGTTTTGAATGGAGATACTGAAGGAAAAATTTTTAAAATAATTATTTTTAGGATAAAGTATGCTTTTCAGAACAGTTGGCTTTGACATTATGATTTCTGCCTTTATGTAATGGATATTACTAGGGGTGTTTTGCTTGTTTTATTTAAGGCCACGCAGTCATGAGAAAATGGCTTTTGCTGAGTGATCCCGAGGATACAAGTTCAGGAGCTAAAGGCTATATGAAAGTTAGCATGTTTGTCCTGGGAACTGGAGATGAGCCACCTGTAAGTTTGATTTATATCCTTTTCTTCTACTTTTCCCCCACGTTTGGATATTTATTCACGTTCCCCCTCACAGTTCTTGAATTCTGTTTAACTCCCTCTGTGAGCAGGATGCATCTTCTATGTCCTGGAAGAAGTAGAAATGTGTTAACCAGGTGTTGCATGCAAGCTAATACATAATTCTCCTTAGCATAGCTAATCAGGCTGAGCAACATACCGATATCAGTTCCAGAGCTAACGCAGGGATGTCTTGACTATTGCATAATGTAGATGAGCCTGCAGAGAAACCTCAGTACCAGAAAGCTCCAAATACTTCCCAGGTGAAAATCAGGCCCATCAATAGTTACAAGTTAGGCATGAGTTAGTTTGATGTATAGCAAAGCATCTGATTCTTAAAAGTAGCACTGCTTGTAACAATGCAGTCCTTAACTGCCTGCTGTCCTGTCAAGGTAAAAATAGGCCCTCTTCTCTGTTGTGACTTTTTTCTCACTTGACCATTGTCTATAGTTTCAATTCTGCTGTTATTCCTGCTTGAGATTCTTACATTCTGCTACTCCTCAGTTAAATGTAATATGGTCACTACAACCACAGAATATCTCCTTCTCGTTCCATATTACAGTCATATAATGGTTTGGGTTGGAAGGGACCTGTAAAGATCAGACTGTCTTCATGACTCTTGACATCACAAGGACATTTGTAGTTATTTGTGGTGAGATTTTTGACCTCCTGTTTATTTTTAAAGGAGGAAGCAGTAAGTTCTAGTAAGTTATATCAGATTTGTATGTATTTTCTAGTTGTAGTAAGATGCCTTACCACAATACTCATCTTGAGATGGGTATGAAAATTGCACAGAGTTGGCCTTGTGCATGAGTATAATAATGATCATCATCGGGTGATGGTTTTAGAAGTGTGATTATAATAGGTTTCCGCAGTTGAATGGCATAGACATGAAAATATAAATAAAATAGTTAAAGTAAAATTAATTTTTATGATATGATAATTCAATAAAATCTCATTCTTTATAATGAAACTGACAACAGTCTTCTACCTGTAGAGTATTGTGGGCACCAGTTTAACTAATCGCCTTAAATTAGTATATTACTCTCCATCTTTCTTATATACCAGATACTATGTACCAATATATCTCCCAACAGGTTGAAAAAATGGAAAGAGATAGTGAAAGCGATGATGTGGAGAGCAATCTGTTATTACCAGCTGGAATTGCACTTCGATGGGTCACTTTCCTTCTCAAAATCTACAGAGCTGAAGATATTCCACAAAGTACATTGGTTCTTACTGCTCATCCATTGGTGTATTTGATTACTATTAGAAATACCTGTGTTAGCTGGTTCAGAAACATTCCATGAACATAAAATATCTTGTTTTACATTGTTATTTGAGCCAATAATTCTGTGATGGCTTAAGTAGCCTATTTCAAGCCTTTTGGTAATGCTCAGTAAGTCTAGTTAATTCTTGTAATGGATAATTTAATGTTACCCACTAGATGAGTAGTGTTCCTCTGTTGCTGAGTGGGCCACATAGCTTCAAGTAGTGGTAAAGGGTCGTCTTCATTAGCCTTTCTCCAATCACAGAAGTTACATGCATGTAGTTAACATTCAAGTACAGCTGATCTGCAGGTATGCTGGATGTTCTGTGCATGTCTAGTCTGAGTATGTAGTGCATGTGCCAATTTCATTCATCTTAGCATGATTTCTCCCCTATATCTGCGACAAGTGACTATGTCTACTTGAGTAAAATTTTTCAAATACAACTATGCCCCTAAATTCAGGAGCACATCAGCACTCCTTACAATGTTTCAATAATTTATATTGAAATTTCACCAAAGGCTTAATTCTCCACTTTCACTACTAGGTGCTTACTCTTCACCACTTTGTTCATCAGATTAGACTTCACCCTACGTAGATCTGTAAATTCATTGATTTTGGTGGGATTGCTATGGCAAGTTTAAAATAATAATAATAATAAAAAAGCATAAACCTTAATTTCTATGTTGAAACTTCTCTGCAGTGGATGATGCTTTTGCACAGACTGTCAAGGAAATATTTGGAGGAGAAGTAGACAAGAAAAACCTGGTAGATCCCTTTGTAGAAGTTTCTTTTGCTGGGAAAAAGGTAATTTAGTAAATACCTGAAACATTGCATTCTAGTCATAGTCCTGAGAACAGAATTTCTATGCCAATATAGTTTTTAAGCTTACTGAAATTTTGGAAATAAATGAGGACAAACTTAAGGGGTACAGCAGAATAAGTGTAAAGCTGATGACTAATAAAAGGAATGTATGACTAAATGATAGGAACTGATGCCTGCCAGATTGCTTACCTACTGGTTGTTCCTGATCGCTTTTTGTAACTGATGGTGCAGATTTTACTGGACAGGTTAATGGCATTTGTGCGTTTTATGACTAGTATGTTCCTCAGAATACCAAATTTGAGCTGAGGCCCAAATGCACAGCCTACATTCATAGCTAGCCAATCTTCAAAAGGAAAACTGTTAGTCCTTCTTATGTTATTAGGTCAACACCCCCAGTAAACATAGGGAATCTTCAGTAGACATTACCAACAAATGATATAGTCTCTCCCATAGAGTATATTCTTCATCCACTCTAAAATCTGCATAAAGCTGGAATCAAGTCAGTCCTTTGTCTTGTTTCTCTGCTGTAATAAGGGATAAGTACTAGTGTGAAAGCATCTTTGGTGTAGCTAGTGGAAATAACAAGTTTTGTTTTTTGTTTTTTTTTCTTTTTTTTCCTTTAGAGTCACTCCAGCCTCAGGTTTAAACACAGTTTCAAAGTTTTCTTTTCCCTCTAATAGTCATTAACATTGTGCATGCAGGTCGGTTTAGCAGTATTTACCAACTGAAAGCTCATTGCAGCATAAAACCCTCAGTATTCATCATTGACTACTACCTTACCTCGTTGAATAGAATATGATTGATCCTAAATCAGCTAGTATATGCTTTTGTGTCTGTTTTATCTTTGATGTGTAATTGATTTTTTTTTTTTTTCTTCAGGTTTGCACAAACATAATTGAGAAAAATGCTAATCCAGAATGGAACCAAATTATTTATCTTCAAGTCAAGGTCAGTTTTTTTTCTCATTTCTTTAGAAAACAGACACTCTTTGGAACCTAGGGCATTAACATTACAGAATTGAAATAAGTAATGGGTTATTTTATTATCATTGTTTTTTTTTCAGTTTCCCTCAATGTGTGAGAAAATAAAGCTTGCAGTTGTTGACTGGTGAGTTACAACTTAATCTAAGTGAAGTCTGGTTCTGTAGATGTCAGGTGTTGTTAGAGTCTCTATCTACAAGAGTATTTAAACAAGTGTTTAAATATCTTTAGTAATATGGTTTCTTTATGAGAGGCCTGATTAGCATAACATGGGAGTATTGTTAATTTTGTGCAGTGAGCACTGAGCACTATTGCTATTTTTTAGGTGATAGTGTAGAATAATGTTTGTAATGCTTGCATTTGTCACTTCTCTTTCCTAGTTTTGTGCCCACTAACTAGTTCATTAATATTTTTAAAAATTTTAAATTCCATTGTATTTTCAAATAAAACTTGAATGACTGCTTCTGTAAATATTTGTCTTGCTCATATCAATATTGTCTTCCCTATTAATTCATGTATTGCTGAATACTATTCAGAACATTAAGCACATTTAGAGTTCTTGTTCAGGTGGTTCAAATACCCATATGCCACAGATATTCTTTCTGTATGTCTCATGCTTATTAAGCATAGTTCTGGGGAGAAGGCAGAATATATCACAGGGCTCTGGTTTGCACATTGCTGACTACTTCTGCTCCTGAGAGATGCAAATAATTCTTTTCAGCAGAGCTTCTAGGTTGGTTACTGAAATTCTACCAGTTTTTGTTTAATGAGTTTTTCAGTACTTCACGTGACTTCCTCATGATACAGCCTACTTTTGTAACTAGCAATTACCTTCTGTTAGTAATAATAAAACATTCCAGGTGATATAAAATGTGAGTACACCATCTTGGAGTGCCTTTAGCCAGCTGTGGCTTGGTTCTATGTAGGATGGCCAGCGCTATGTTTAACTAAAATCCTTCTTTTTTTCCTTTTTGTAGGGATCGTCTTACAAGAAATGATGTAGTAGGAACAACATATTTAAGTCTCTCGAAAATTGCTTCTTCTGGAGGAGAAGTTGAAGGTAACTGATTCAGCAGTATAGCCCTTGTTTTAGTACCTTCAATGAATGTCTGCAGTGATTGCAGAGAATTAACTTGCGTGCTTCAATCAGTTTAGGTGACTGGATTTGCAATTTCATAAAAACTAAAAGGCAAAACTGATTAAATGCAAGAAAACAAATTTTGTTAGGCAGGATATGAAGTTCCTAACATATTGACCTCATTAGACATTATCTTCAATAAAACTCATCTTTACAATATTACAAGAAGCAGTTTTGTGCCAAGATTTTGGGAAATATTAAAGAATACATTTCCTGTTATATTTCTGTTCTAATACAATATTGTGAGTGTTTTACTGATAATTTCTTTGCTATCTACATCTGTAATCCCATCTTCTTTTTATAGCAGGATCAATTGAGGCAGTTCTATGACTCTGTGTTACTTAGCCAGAAAAAATTGTTTTGTCTTTTTAATGTACATAGTGTGGCATATTAGGTGTCCATACATAATGATAAAGTACATGGTTAAACAGACAACATTTATTTATATGTGTACAGTAGCGTATAGGACACTGACTCAAAACCATTTCCACAATAAGGATCTAAATTACTGTTTTTTCTGTTGTGTTTATTAAACCTATATGATATGTACTTGTTTGAAAACAGACCAGTTTGTCAGGAGTTTAAAAAGAAAAATGAGTGGCTCCAATCCTGCAATGACTTGAGCAAGTATTTAATATCTTATCAGATGGAATTGTATTTTCAGTCACATAACTAACTGCAAGCTTATAATCCAGTCCCCTTAGAAGTATTTGCTGTTGAAAGTACAACTTTGTGCAAACATTCTTTTCATGTATCCCACACACAACCAGACACAAAAGCAAAGGTTATAGAAAAAGGCAATGGGAAATTAAAGAGAGAAGGGCTGGGCTATTGGGGAAAATTCAATTGTGGAAAAATCACTTGTGCTGCCCACACAAGTATGTAACTTGAACTGCTGCTGAGTCATGAGTGCCTCATTTACGTACTTGGTAACTGAGTAAGTCTTACTTGGATTCTCTCCCTACTGAAGTATACCGTACTTCACTCAAGTATAGTATATACTTGAGCATAGCATACTTCAACAGGATACACTCAAGTGTACAGCATCCATTGGAATAGCCATTTCCATGTAAAATCACAGATTATCATCTTCGCAGGAGGTGAACACCAGGCTTGAAGTTCTGGCTTCTAAAGGATTGCGAAAGTGAGCTAGTCTACAGTCTTCAGTAAATGAAGACATCCTAATGGACTATGAAATGTAGTGGTTTTCTGAAATGTTCTTAAGATTTTTATATAATTAGAGAGGAGGACTATACAAATCTGAAACAGGGGCATCAGAACAGTATCTCTTGTCAGCTATATGTTTACTCTTCTTGTACAAATTCCAAAGAAAAATAATACCTTCATATTGTAATCACGAAGCAAAATTCTAGCCAACATGAACTTTATTTTTTCTCAGGCCTTCAACTGTATTTTTAAAGCAGATGGCTTTTTGATGTATTTGTTTTTAAAATGCTATTGTCTCCTGTCATGTAACATCTTCTCTTTTTATAATATAGAATTTTCATCTTCGGGAACTGGGGCTTCATCATATGAAGGTTTATATCTTGGTCTGTTACTGATTTTGCTTTCCATTGCCCAAACTGAGAAGTATTGCCTGAGAAAACCCATCATCTTAAAAAATATATATTTTTTAAAAATTGTCTGAAAGACTTCACCATTATGATTAAAAATTATCAAACATTGCTAACTGTCTAAATCAGCTTTGGCATTGGAACTGGTTTGAAAATATTTCTGTTTGGCTGGTGCCTCAAGCTGTGTTTTAGATTTGAGTATGTAGTTGCTTCAATTATAAAGTGCTCTAACAATGGCTTGCAATTTTAAACTTAGCTGTGAGATCAAAACTATGTTTGCAGCTGCAGAGCCCTATAAAGTAAATAACTGCATATAACAACTAGTGCCTGCTTTGCTTATGCTTAGGTAGCTGTATAAATAAGGTTTGAAAAATGAAATCTGATTCTGTTAAAACTTGGGGAGAGATGGCTATTTATGTAACTGTCAAGGTTGACATCCAGTTTTGACAGACTTTGTGTTAAATATTGATGTAGTGAGAAATAAATACAGTTGGAGTGCAGTTGAAAGGTAACAAACACTCATCCATCCAAATACTTTATTTACTATTTTTCTTTCTTAATAAAGTAATATTAAGTTGAAGGTTGAAATAGTTTTTTGGAATTGCTTTCTGTAATATGTGACTGTCAGCCTTCTAAATAAAAAAAAAAAAAAAAAAAAAAAAGATTGCCAGGTAGAGAACTGCAAATCTTTATTTTATATTTTGCAGATTTTAAATGACTGTTGACAGGAAATTATATCTTATTAATTTTTATTATTCATTTCTGTCACTCATTAGTCACTTGTGGCAAAGTCATGGAAGGAGTAACCCTTTATTTTCACTTTCTTACCTCAGCTGTCCTTTCCTGTGATAAATGCATCGTTCATTGTGCTGCACATTATTCTAAGTGATTTATGTTGCGAGGATTAGAACCCGATTCTGATCTTTTTTACACCAGGATCATTTGATTAAAGACAAAAGTTAGGATACAGCAAGAAAAAGAATATAGAATCTTTCCTGTTGGGTCATAACTATGCAGTATTTTTCTTCATTGTGGAATAAAAATAGGATATAAATTGAAGCTTATTGTCATCATAATTAACTGAGAATTAATTAAGTTTGCAGATTTTCAGTCTTGCATGAATTCAAACTTACTTAAAAGGTAGTCAGTGCAAAACAATGCACTGTAGCAGTAGTCTGCAGTAGTCTTTGTGTTTTACCATGAAGTATAACCACAGCAAAATTGTACTACAATTAGAAACAGTAGGATTAATTTTGGTAAATACTAGATTTTTGTGATATGGTGTGCATCTTTACTGTAGCTGTATAGCTAGAAGTTCTGTTTATTCTGTGGGGTTTTTTACTGCATGAAGTAGTATATAGTAAATATTGTACAATGATAGAGGAGGTTAGGAACAAATACAGTCACTGGTATAATTACTTTAAATTCATGTTGTATTCCCAGAGAATAGTGTTCTTACTTCACTAATAACTAATACCTGACTAATAGCTAACATTTGTTCTGTTGGGTTTGAAAGTAATGGTGATTGCTTTTCTGGCTCCGAGTGATGATTAACAAAGATATAATGGTGATGTTTGCCTGTTAGTAAACACTGGAGAAACAGAAGTTGGCTTTTTACCAACATTTGGGCCTTGTTACCTAAACTTTTACGGAAGTCCAAGAGAATACACTGGATTCCCAGATCCATATGATGAATTAAACTTTGGAAAGGTTAGTTTCTTTATTCATTGTTTTTAATAAAAAGATTAAATCCAATTATTTTTAATTAACGAATTAATTTATTTTAATGTTTATTTCACATTACGCTCCCTTTTGGTGTTTGTGTTTGTTTTTTTTGAATAATAATTTATATTTATGATTAGTGAGATAGTATGATAGTATTTTCTTTTTTATGTATTTTTTGAAGGAGCAGCAGTGTTTGTTGATTTTCATCATCTGCATCTCTACATGCATTTATTCTTACCTCCTTTTTTTCTTAGATATATATTTATTTCTGACTTCTAGTATTCATTAATCCTAACTGCTTTATTGTATTTGTTTAAATACATAATATACATGCCTCTGCAGAAGTTTTGAGAACGCTTCAGTGAAGCCAGAAGTATGTACAGCCAAAGAAAGATTATGTTATTTTAGGAGAAAGATATAAAATCGGATTAAATGTGTGATTATGTTACAGGGAGAAGGAGTTGCTTATAGAGGGAGAATTCTGGTTGAACTATCTACAATACTTGAAAGCAAACCTGTTAATAAAAAGTTAGACATGATTCCTAATGATGACATACTGGTTGTTGAGGTAAATTCTTGTTTTACTGTCACTGTTGGTAACGGAGATATGCCTTGTCTGGTTAGTTTTGAAGAATGGTCTGACTTACTAAAATTGAAACAATTGAGTTGAATCTTAGAATTAAGAGGTGCTTATTGTGGTGTGGTTACAAAAATGGCAGACCCTGGTAGCATGACATGTTGAGACATTTTTATAATCTCAAACACAGTAATTTATTATACACATATATCTTTTTGGTATATCTCAGAAACTAGCAAAAATATTAAAATCATTATTTCCATTGAGCAATTATTACTGTTTTCTGTAACTGTAGATTTTATGTTACAAATGTGTCAATACAACTAAAAAGGTTCTTGTTGTAGAAATATCAGCGCAGACGAAAGTTCTGCTTGGCTGCTGTGTTTCATTCTGCTACCATGCTGCAAGACACTGGCGAGCCTATCCAGTTTGAAGTTAGCATTGGTAACTACGGCAACAAGTTTGATACCACCTGTAAGCCTTTGGCATCAACAACTCAGTACAGTCGTGCTGTTTTTGATGGTAAGGATGCTGCTGGTATGGGGATAAAATCATGTAAAATTCTCCTTTGAAGGTGCAGGGTATTTATCCTATAGCTTTGGAATGACAGCCCTTACTCCACTAAAAATTAATGAAAATGTGACAGAAAATAACGTATGGTTCTTCATGGCCTTTGAACTGTTACATTTAGGTAATAAACACTGCAAAACCTACTGATAGTATTAAAGCTTTTTTTGCAGAATTCAGTGAGATCTTTGATTATGCATTGGCAAGAAAAAAATCACAATATTTTACAGGGATCTAAGAGCTAGAGATTAAGAAAGGAAAATACCATCAGAACATTCTGAATTTAAAAATAATAAAAACTTCTTTTTTAACCAAGGGTCTGGCAGCCTGGAAGAAAACAACCTACCTAGATCACAGAAAAATATGTTTTGGCTTTAACTTTTATTTTACTAAATGCGAACAGTAGGAGTTATTTTCTCTGCATATTAAATGATCAGTTTTACTCTGGCAGAATGATTATTTGAACATTTTATTTCAGAGAAACACGTAAATTTTCTATCTATATCAGTAAATTACTGGATAGAATAATGAACATATTAACAGACGATTTATTGAAAAAAAAATCTACTGGGTTTTGAAACAATTTGAGGTAAAAGCTTACCATCCAAC
The DNA here is from genome assembly GCA_013399115.1 of Anseranas semipalmata. NCBI lineage: Eukaryota > Metazoa > Chordata > Aves > Anseriformes > Anseranatidae > Anseranas > Anseranas semipalmata. Next base: position 16,302 of record VXAA01004783.1, on the reverse strand, counting down.
AGATGCTATGTTGGCTGAAAAATATAAATCCTTCAAGTTTGGACTAGTGTGTGCATTCTTCATGAATTATAGTGCATAAGTGAAATAAATAGAGCAATTTGTGCAATGTACAGTATGTGTCCCTGCCATGCTTTCTACCTCTAACATACAGGTGTTTCACACCAGGTAATTATTATTACTATTTGCCATGGGCGAACACAAAGCCAGTTGTAACGCTGACTTCCTTTTGGGAGGACATAAGTCATAGATTAGACCCTGTGAATGTAATCCTAAACATGGTTGAAAGACTGGTAAGTCACTTAAGATTTTTATTTTTACTGACATGTTTTTCAATTTTTCTCTTTTTTCCTTTTTTTAAATTTGGAGGTATAATCAAAAGCAACATTTTGAGCAAATTATGGAACATAATCTTTTTCTCCTTTTTCTTCTATTCAAAATTAAACATTAGGACAGTGTGCCAAATGGTACTGCTAATCATAGGTGTGTATTCTAGCAAGGCCCAATGCTCTCATGCTTGCATCTTCAGGAAATTCCCACAGGAAGGAAGAGTCCTCTTAGATAGGGGCATGTCAAGTTTGTAGAACTGTATTTGATTTGGAAGTTAGGTGCAATGTGATATAGTGTTAAATACAGTGTGAAAGAATATAGAGAGCCTCATCTTAAATATGAATCATGTTTGAACATCATTTGGGCTTTATACATAAAAATAAGTAAGATCAAATAAAGTCTTGAAAATTGAATTGACCATAATAACACAATGGAAGTTCATAAGTGCAGATCTTTTTATTTTAAATTCCTCAGCAATCCAACTTAACCACCTTAAAATCAGGAATGCAAGCTAAAGTTTCTGAAAACCGATTAGCTGAGATGTGGTTGAAGCTAATTGATGAACTTACAGAAGACATAAGGTAAAAGTACCTCTTTTTTATCTCTTGCCTTATCATTTTAGGCCTGCTTGGAATCTTCTCTGTTGCCTTTACTAAGTCAGAAAACAAATTCTAAGGACTATAAAACTGATAACCGCTATGAACTGACCTGAAAACTGCAATTTCAGGTCTCCGAAAGTAGTAAAGCAGCATGGATATTGCCAGTGAAGTCATCTGTTCAGTTTTATAATCATCCGTTATCTTAGTCACTAAGGCAGAACTGTTGCGCAAATGTGAAATTGTGGATCTCTGCTGCCTTTCTGTTACCTTACCTTCTTCAGAATTCCTCATGTACGTTTTGTTTACTCAAATTTCAATGTTATTTCTGAAACTGAAGAAGGGAGAAATTCCATTGTTTACTGGTAAGCACAGAACAAAAAATGTAAAAGCTGTTTAGAGCTTAAGGGCTATAAAGATGACATTTTTGAGTAATCCTTTAGTCAACACATCTGTATGTATGGGAGCGGTCAGAGAAGGCAATGGGAGTCGCCACTTAGGGTACTGAAGGAGGGAGGAAGGAATTGTATGAGAAAGACACATTAACAGAAGGAGACAAGGAAAGGGAACATGAGTGAACAATTATTAGAGAAAATAACAGAAAACATGAAATGAGAGAACTAATTCATCAAGCTGGAGAGCCAAAATAAAAGTGAACAGAGGAAGAAGCAAACACAATGGAGGTCAATATTAGCAAAAGAATTGTATGATAGAAAGCTTATGTCAAAATATAAACTAGTAACTTTATAGAATACATGCTATCATATGGCAGAAAGCAGAGAAAGAATTAACATGGTTTAGGAAAGCAAAATGTGAAGTGCAAACTATTGTCACATGGAGCCATCTAGAGACTGTAGGAACTTAAGGCTTTGTATGGGTGGTAACAACCCCTCCCCTGACATGTCTGCACTGTTATTCAGACTATTATTTTATTAAATTATATTAGCACCTAGATATATCAACCACATTAGCTTCCTGTTGTTCACAGTTTACAGTGCCCTCTATGGTGTTTTCAGGAAACTCACGAAACCTGTCCCAAAGGTATAATACCCTGGGTTGAATTCATGAAACAATTTTCTTCGTCAAGTTAAAGTTTTAAATGAGTAGGAGTTTGAGAGAGTTTTCACTGCCTAAAAACCTAAAATGTGATGACTTTCTGGAAGTTCTGATCTGGTACATTTGAACCAAGTGGAAGTACTTTAACCTGGGGCAGGCAGCATTTGCATTCAGATTAGTAGAACTAACTATAATGGTAGGTGCAGGAATCAGTAGTAAGGTTTTGTGGAGTCCCGAGTCCTTAGAAGTATATGGCTTGTTACTAAAACTAGGTCAGAGAAGAGTCAGCCTTTCCAAACCTGGCAGGATCTCTGGAATTTTTTTTATTTTTTAAGCATCATATTAAAGACCTCTTAATGAAATCTATTGAAGGAATACAGTCATTTGTCTTTGAAAAGCTGCCTTTTCCTCAAACCACCACCACCTCAAAAAAAGCCACTTTTTTTCTGGGTTCAACTGCAATGCTGTAGTATTTCTTGTTTCCATTAAATAGTTACTCTGCCCTCTGGTGACTCCAAAGTTCTGTGTCATGTATTTGTTTTAGAGTTTTTCCATGGTTTGTTGCCAGAGCGTTAGATAGCTCTCACAGTCATAGATACAAGCTGTATTTGTATATTGAATTTCTGAGAATTTACAGCTTCAGTGAAAGAAAGGATCCTAATCTTGGTCTGAAGGCACTGATTTAATCATTGAGATGTAAATTCTGAGGCGATAATTTTCTGATTTGCATATATACGGAAATGGATTTTCCTTGATTTGTTTAGCAGCAATTACATTAAAGCATATACCTCAAGCTATTTTATATTTGTGCTTCTTATATAAGCACAGCATTTCCCTTGCTTACTGTAAATACTTTGTCAGTTGGAAATCTCTGCAGAAATAGATGCTGTAGCACTATTCTGGTGGTGTTCAATCACAGAAAAATAGTAGCACTCAATCTGTTGCCACTGTATGCATGTCCATGTTTAGTGTATGGCTAAATAAAATCCACTTAGATTATTAACCATGATAATAATTCTCTTTTCAGTAAGCCATTTCCCCTCATCGAAGGCAAATCTAATATTACAGTCCTTGACACTCAGATAGAAAAACTGCGCCTGAAGTCTCTCAGACAAATTCAAGAAGCAGCAACAAGGATGAGAAATGAAGCTACTGATGTGAAAGCCACTCTGACAGAAATTGAAGATTGGTTGGATAAATTACTGCAACTGAGTGAAGAGGTTAGTACTACACAGTATCAATGATGCAGTTAGTTTAGAAGTAGCACAAATTGGTGTAATGTTCACTGCTGATCAAGCAATATCCACTCTATTTAGAACAGTAATTTTAGATGCTGTGAATGTAAACATGCATCTCTGTAATTAGGATTTACTTGAATATGTTGTTCTAGGTTGTTATCGAACTTCACTTAGAATGTATGTTGGGAAATAACTGCTGACTTGTAGAGTTAGAATAGACTCTTACCCATTCAAAGTGGCAGTATTTTGTCCTTTATTTTCTTCCAGATTTGCAAGTCAATTCACTGGTTCAGGGACTGCAGGATATATGTAGTACTTCTGCAGCTCATAATTAACTTCTAAGAGAGTTTTTTGAATTTTCAGTAACGTCTTAGGTTTTCAGCTAGGTTATGCTCTCCCATAATTGGTTTTCCTGACATTATAGAAATACTTTGTTTTTTCTTTGTCACTTCTTCTGCTTTGAAAATTTTTTTTTAAATGTTTCATTTGGAAGACTTGCAGCTAGTGTACAAAGGTGTGGACAAAGCAAAAAAGATGGTAGGCTGTTTCTCTGCTGCTAGAAGTCTTAAGATGATCTACCCCTAACATGCAAGCATTACGAGCATTAAATGTGTACCATGTCAATCCAAAGCTTTAGCAATTGGGATCAGTCACTGTAGTCACTGTAAATGAATTGGATTACAACATATTTCTAGATAAAATTGCAAAAGATGTAGGAACCAAATGTTTTAACAAGAGTATCTTGTTTTCCAACGATCTTAATAGTATTTTTAATGATTGTTTCAGAACCATGTATTGCATTACATGCAAAGGAAAACAATTTCCACCATTGATCATTAATTCATGCTTATTATTGATTCTTAAGTGAGAAATCCTTTGACAATAACCAGTTTATGTTTCTGTTGCCTAAGCATTAGGTTAGTTTAACATCCTATTAATCACCAACTTTATTTCCACACAAATAATCCACAGCCACAAAACAGTATGCCTGATGTAATCATATGGATGATCAGAGGTGAGAAAAGACTGGCTTATGCTCGTGTTCCTGCACACCAAGTGCTGTATTCCACCACAAGCCCTGAATCATCTGGTAAATATTGCGGAAAGACCCAAACAATCTTCTTAAAGGTATGGGTTTTTTTTTTTCTCAAAATCATTTTGTAACTTTAACTCCCTAAACTGTGATGCTTTCTGACATGTGCATGGAACACGCAAACAAATCCTGAACTATGAGGTGTCAAAACGCAGGCAGATAAAAGCCAACTGTATATAGTTTCTTCCACAAATCACAGAAATTGTAATGTAAATTTTGTCCTAAGCCAAAGTTAGAACAAGCATCAGTCCCTAACTCTGATGCTTTTTTGAAAGAGCTCAGAATTGTGATAGGGCTTGTAAAGTTCTGTTGGGGTTGGTGGTTTGGGGTTGGGCATGAATGGAGACTTTCAGAGGGAAGAAATAGTGTAAGTCAGAGAAGTTCCAGAAACCTATTCAAAGTTTTGGATGTTTTTCTGCATGTGCTGTTGAGCATGTCTACACTCAGAAGTTCCTTAGTATGTCTCTCTGCATTGAGTCTTATTCTTGAATAGGAGTGCTGTTCTCCTGTTAAATTGATGCTGTTTTTAAGTGCTATGAACTTGACCAGAAAAAAGGCAATCTGACTGTGGAATAATAGCTTTTACAGGGTTTGTCAATGTACTATTAGTTACACTGATTAATGTTTCCATGCAGGTAAGTCCATACCTTAATGATCTTATGCAGGCCCCTTAATCATGCATGTTACGATGCACTGTTTCTAAGTTTAGTGAACCATTCTGACTAACTTCTGCGTTTCCAGACTCTCCTGACAAGAAACACTAACACTGAAATTTAAAGTTACTGTCACAATTAAAAAACTCATTACTGGATGAAACTTGGGAGAGGATATTCAGGAGCAGCGATAATACTAATCGTTACTGTGTTTGGTTCTTATGTGTCACAGGCAGGTACCACTTAAAGAAAGTCTTCTTCCTGAACTATTTTATTAGCTCCTTTTGAGGAAATGCAGAACAGGAAGAGATAGATAAATCCTGTATTATTACTCATATTTCTGTGTTATTGTATATATTTTACTGAAAACTACTATATCTGCATAACATAACAAAGAATAACCTTGTATGTATGTACCAGTACCCACAGGACAAGACAAAAGATGTCAAAATGCCTGTGGAGTTGCGAATTAACATTTGGCTTGGGCTGAGTGCAGTTGAAAAGAAGTTCAATAGCTTTGCAGAGGGAACGTTCAGTGTTTTTGCAGAAATGGTATGTCCGTCATTGCTTTCTTATATAAAAGTTGGATATGAACTTTAGGAATTCAATGAAACTGGAGCTCTTCTGAAATTGTTTTGCATGCCTGGCAGAAAGGGAAAGTAGTGTTATTCTGGAAGAAGTGCAGAAACAAGTAGACCACATTAAAGGCAATTAATGATCAAGTTCATTGTGCCTACCAGATGAACTTCAGCAGAACAGATTCTGAACTGGTTAATCAGGTGAAAATCTGGATAACTCCAGTGATTTCATAACACTTATTTTAGATTTTTATCAGTGTAATTAAGATTGAGATCTAGAACATAATGTTTTGGCATGTGAATAACTTTTTTATTTTAATTGCTTCAATTCTCTACAAATGATACCTGGATACAAGTGGTTTTGTTTAATAATGGTTCTTCTGTAGGAGCAGAAAATTTACTAAAAGTTGACTGTTACAGGAAAAACTGGTCAAAACCAGTAGATTTCGCTGACAAAAGACCGTATTTTAACATGTCAATGGTAAAAGCTAACAAAAATTGGAATAAAAATACTTGAAGTAGTCCCACAGCATATATTAGAGATTTTCTATGATAATAAGCTGTAAGCATCTTTTCTCTGTCTCATTGCCTAATGGTGCATGTCATCCAGTATCAGTGTAACAGTTGATGAAACAAGGCATTTTTACAGAGGCTTGTGCCACTATTGCACCTATGCTTAAAATACTTAATAGTGCTATAGTAAGTAGCTTACAATAGTCAATGGATTTTCAAAGCCATTATATGTTAAGTGTAGGGGTTTAAGAGGCTATGGAATATCTCTTTTCCTCTTCATACAGCAATCCAACAATTTTATAGCAATAAAAGCAAAAAACTCAAGACCATCAAAAACTAGGAATAATCCTATTAGCAGAAAGGGAAATATACTATATAAACTGTGCTGACATCAGAATTGTTCCCCAAGTAGCTTCCATGATAAGACTGATGATTATTTTCAGCTTTACATGCTAAAAAGAAGAGAGTATAAATAGGAGGAGGTTTGAGATGGAAAAGAATGAGAGGATCGTGCATTTAGGGAACAGAAGAAACTCTCGTTTGAATAATGTAAAGGAATTTTATTTAACAAACCTTTAGTTTGGAGGAAGTTTGACTGTAGTTGTAGAGAGGCATTAAATTGAGAAGACAGTGTAGTTTAGCAATGGAATCATTGTTTACAAGACAACATAGGAGAAAATGAAAGGAAGAAATTAATGACAACAGTGCAGGGCAATGTGGGAAGGAAATACTTAATTTCAGATAAAGAAAATATATAGTAGAATGTTTCAGTTGTAACAGTTGCATCTTTTTTTTTCCTCCTAAAATCTTTGCATTGTTCCTAAAGTACTGTTTTATTCTTTCTTCTCAAACAGTATGAAAATCAGGCCCTTCTTTTTGGAAAGTGGGGTACCTCAGGACTTGTTGGTCGCCACAAGTTTTCTGACGTCACAGGAAAAATCAAATTAAAAAGAGAGTATTTTCTACCCCCAAAGGGCTGGGAGTGGGAAGGAGAATGGATGGTTGATCCTGAAAGAAGGTCAGATTCTTTTAATTTTATGCAAGCAGGACTAAAGGAGTTGACCTCAGAGTGTAGAGGAAAACATCCCCTCTCTGTTTTCTTCTCTGAGAAAGAGATTTTTAAGCTGAACTATTTAGGACAGCAAAAACCAGCCAATAGTCAAAGCTAATTAATAACTCTACTAAAAATACTATTACATTTTTAAAAAGTAAAACATATGACAGAAAGAATGCATCCAATTCCTAGTAGCCAGGTCACGTTTTAAAAGTGCTCATGTGATGATGGGCATATTGCTTATATTCCCCATGTCTCGCTGCCTCATCTTTAAAATATGGATAATACTACTTTTCTTTTCCTAGAAAGCTACTGTGGGGATCACTTGTATCTGTGTGAGGTTCTGAGATCCTGCTGTGATGGTTTCAGATAAGACCCTTAGATTGATCTTCCATAGATAGAAACTTAACACTGACATCCGATATGAATCTGCAGCTCATGTTGTATCAACAATATTACAGTATTTGCATGGTTGTTCACATACAATGGATTTTTGTGTGTGTTTATTTCACTAAATGTTGAGAAGACCCATGGCCCTCATTAAGCAACTTGTCACGAGTGATTTCTCAGAGTGACTAAAGGCAGGGGTTATTTTCAGAGTCCAAGGCTCTGAAAGGTGCCTAAGGTACCATATGACTCTTCCTCCCCTGGCAGATCCAGTTCATGAGGTCTCCATCCTCTGCCAGCTCCAGCAGGTTCAGTCTTGCTTTGTCAGAAGTTTTCAACTTCTAAGTTTTGCCAGTTCAGCCATTTGCATTGCCACGCTTTAAACTGGACTGGGTAAATGAGTTGTTTAAAAAACAAAAAGCAGTGTGAAAAAAGATGGTCTTCTTTTTTCTTAAAATGAAAAGTTCACCCCATTTTTAATTCTTGTAGTCTGATGGTAAGATATGCCCAGGACTGTTGCTATAGGAACACTGTGCAGGAAAATGTGCTCTATTTGATCCATTTTAAAATCCATGTGAGTTTGCAGGTATGAATGGATGGATTTATTTTCATATTATTGCAATGAATAGTCGGAGATGAAGGAAAGCAATGTTTTCTGAAATAATTGGAAGAAAGCTCTTGTTAAAATGCATAAGTATGTTTGTGCCTCATACCTGTTGGAAAAAAATCTGCATAGCTTTATTTGACCAGTAGATGGCATTTTAGAACATGTTTTTGTGCTTTCTGAATCCCTGTTTATCACAACTGCAAATCAAGGCTATTTTGTCTGAATTAATGTTCTCGTATTTTACTTGCAAGTTAGAAAGGTATTAGCCAATTGATTACTTACCTTGTCAATAGCAGAAAGGGGATAACATTAACAACACTGCCAAATTTTAGCGCATAGCTAGTTATATAAAAATTAGAAATGTTTGTAGCTGTCATGCAGTCTGTTTTTCTCAGCATTTAAATGTATCATGAGTTTTCTTTTTCCAAGAGGAACTGTTCAAAGCAGATCCTGAACACCACAGCAGTTAAAACACTCCTGCTAGTCACTCATTGGTATGAGTAGTGTTCCTCCTATTGCTATATAAGTGGAACTTCACAAAGATGGACAATTCAGAATTCCAGCATGTATGTTGTTTCTATATATTCTGTGTAGCTTACTTATGTATTTTTTGGTTGAATACTGCATTTGCTTTGGGCTTGCAGTTTGCTGACTGAAGCTGATGCTGGTCATACTGAGTTTACTGATGAAGTATATGAAAATGAGAGTCGCTATCCTGGAGGGGAATGGAAAGCAGCTGAAGAGAGTTACACAGATGTGGTGAGACTTATAAATTAATACTTTTCACTGAAAAGGAAGCCTTAAGAGAAGGAGTTCTAGGATTTACTGCACAGTGTATTTCATCTATTAACGCATGGAACTGTTGTGTTTTCCGTATATAAAAGAATGGAGAAAAGGCTCCACCACCACGCGAGTTCACATGTCCTCTTGGATGGATGTGGGAAGATGATGCTTGGAAATCAGATTTAAATCGAGCAGTGGATGAGCATGGTAAGACTTACTGCTCATGTGCTATGTAATAAATGTATTTGGAAGTGTCTACTAGAGAGCAAATCATATAATCTAAGAAGCTGCGCATTGGTCTTGACTGCAGCAGCAGATGACAGTTTTGAGCCAAAAGCTTTAAAAAATTAAGAAAGTAAAAAGGCTAATGTGAACACCAGTCTACTAACAGGAGATGTTCCACTTTAGAAAGCTGGACGTATGAACAATGTGCTTGGAAATAGAACCTCTCCCTGTTTGAAAGAAGTTTCCAAAACATTTTTCCTAAGTCCAGTGTTACTGCAGTCCAGTGGTTAGGATTTGGCCTGTAAGATGTGGATTAGTAGCACAAATTGTTTTAGAGAAGTCAGAAGCTTAAGCTGAGACATAAAGCCACTGTAATTCTACCAAGAGTATGTGGCAAGCCAGGGTTGGATCAATCTGGTAATTTAACTAGGAGCCTTCAGCCAGAGCAAGAGTAACCAAGCAAAACTAAGAGTTGAATCAGGAGGTCTGGGAACCAAAGGAAGTCAGGAACCTGTTTGTGCTGGTCACACACCACAGAAGTGTGTGAAGAATTCCTATATTGTTGAAGCAAAATAATTGCATTGAATTTGTGTGGGAAGAGTGCCATGCAAGACTGATCAGGTTGAAACCTTAACAGTGTGAAACTGGTTATTAGCCAATTCTGAAATGAAGATGACTTCTAAGTCTTTTTCTGCTGAATCTAACACTGCTAGACAGAGTTTTTCAGATCAGATGTACTACTAACCTGATCAGATTAGAAAATCCTAACCACATAGAGCCACCATTTTTCCTGGAGTTGCTTTGACTTCTATATACTTGTTACTTATACTAAATTAAAACTGTTACTAGCTTATGAACTTGTGATATAAACAACCTCGTAAGACTATAAATTGGGTTCTACAGCAATAGCAAAAGGCAGCCAATCCTTCATAGCGGAGTATTTACTTGAAGAGTACTCGTGTGTCTTACCTGGAACCTCTGATAGGATTCTGCAGTAACATTTTAGTAAGAGATCAATCTCAGTAAAAGTCAGAGTCCTAGACACCTGGTAACTGAATTCTAACATGCAGAGCCAAAATACAGTAACAGTTTCACCAATTCTTACAGATTTATGATCAGAGTTCAAATAGTTGGTGTTTGTTTAAAAGCCAAGCTGCTGGAGTTGCAAGAACACATAAAATGTCATCAGCTGGAGAAGATCATTCCCTAGCTATTGGGCATTTAGGGTTTGCAATCATAGAATGGATTGGGTTGGAAGGGACCTTAAAGAGCATCTGATTCCAACCCCCCTGCCATGGGCAGGGACACCCCCCACTAGACCAGGTTGCTCAAGGCCCCATCCAGCCTGGCCTTGAACACTGCCAAGGATGGGGCGTCCACAGCTTCTCTGGGCAACCTGTTCCAGGGCCTCACCACCCTCATAGTGACGAATTTCTTCCTAATGTCTAATCTAAACTTACCCTCTTTTAGTTGAAAACCATTACCCCTTGTCCTGTCACTACAGTCCCTGATAAAGAGTGCCTCCCCCATAATTCCTGTGGGCCCCCTTTAATTACTGGAAGGCCACTATAAGGTCTCCCTGGTGCCTTCTCTTCTCTAGCCTAAACAATCCCAACTCTGTCAGCCTGTCTTCACAGGACATAGCAAATAGTCTTGTGCAAGTAAATCTTCATCATCTGTAGTTGAACTACTTCTCATGCTTTTCTTATTTGTACCTTGAATGTGTTTCTAGAAATATACAACTATTCCATTCTGTTTTAGGATGGGAATATGGAATTACTATTCCTCCAGACACTAAACCAAAGTCATGGGTTGCTGCAGAGAAAATGTATCATACACACCGACGACGAAGGCTGGTGCGGAAGCGTAAGAGGGATCCAGCTCAAGCAGTAACAACAGGAAGGGTAAGCAGAAGAGAGGTGCAATCACAGACTGTATTTCTTGCACATTGCAACAGTGCCTGCCAGAGCAATTGCAGATTTTTTTTCATGACATTTATACAATACTGTGGATAACAAGGATTTACATCTTCCAGGGAATGGCATCATATGAAGATCAAGAAGGATGGGAATATGCTTCCTTGATTGGCTGGAAATTTCACTGGAAACAACGCAGTTCTGACACTTTCCGTCGAAGACGATGGAGACGAAAAATGGCTCCCTCAGAGACACACGGTGCAGCAGCTATCTTTAAACTTGAAGGTGCTTTGGTAAGGGACACAATATGAAAAAAGTCTTTAAAAGGTCAATCTGTTCATTTTCAGTTAATAAACAAATATCAATAACAATTAAATCAGCTACATTAGTCCCTGAATCATTGGATTCATATGTAACTGGAGAACTAATAGAGTTTATATTGTTTAAATTATTTAAAGTCTGAAAGGGGACACTGAAGTAACTACTCAGGGTTTTGAATAACACACTTATTACTTGATTCTTCAAATTATTTTTATTATTGTATTATGTGAGACTTAGATCAAAAGGCAAAATTACTAGATGAGCCTTCTATAAGTAAAGTGAAAAGATGGGTCAAGCTTTTCTTGCACATAATTTAGATGTCTTTGCATGTATAAATACCAAGCACAAGGGAAAAAAATAGCAAAGTATCTGACAAGTCAGAATATTACAAGTCATAGTTCAACAAATTAAATATTCCTCAAGTTTTCAGGTTAACACAGCTTCGTAGGTAAGCTCTATTTATCAAGATACAAATTGGAGTGAATAATAGTAAGGCACAGTCTCGTGAGAAGGCTGCTTTGTTTTTCTAAGCTAATGATTCCAAGTATAGCATTAATGAAAGTTTTTTGTTTTTTTTTCTTGGCATGTTTCTCTTTTTTGCACCAAATGTCAACTATGATTAATTGATAGTATTTTCTTTCTCCACTTACTTTGGTGCCACGGAGTTTAAAAATTCCTGTTTCTCTTTTGACTGTATTGGGCTATTGCTAGGATAAAGTCTTAGAGCACTTCTCTGCAACAGGGCAGTGCAGAAGATCCGCAACCTCTCCTGCAGTAAGAGCTGAGAGGTAGCTAGTGTATCTCCAGCAGTAAGACATTCTGGCAAGTAAGATGAAATGACTGGATCTGATTTCTGCACAGCTTCAGTGGCAACAAGAAATGACCTTTGCATGACTAAACATCTTTTACAGTGCATTTATTCAGGAAGGTGAACTTATCCTGGAGAAGAGACTGAAACCTGTATATTCTCATATACAGTCCACTTTTATGAGGTTCTTTCTGCATTTGTAGGCATGCAGTGACTTTTTTTTTCTTTACATAATTTTAGGGAGCAGACACTAGTACCGATGATGGTGAAGGGAAGAGTTCAGACAAAACCAAGGAGTTAGCTACAAAGGTGTTTGGTGCCAATACACCACTTGTTTCCTGCTACTTCGACAGTAGGTTCTTAATAATTCCTTTCTTATAAATCAGGTCCGTCTCTTTTCGGTCTCAGATAGAATTGTGATTCTTTGTTTTATGTCTAGGTTTATACACCTCCTGCAATAATTACCATCCGATTCTTGATCAGGCACTATTTAACCTACTAATAAGAAATACAGTTGGTCATTTCAGTATTTCAGTCTACAGTTCATATTAGCCTATATTTTAATATAAAAAAATGGAATAAAGTAATGTTATATGGATCAAGTAATTTCAATTTGTTCAGTGTCACTCAGACATTTGTAAAACCTATATGGGACTGGAATTCTAAAGCTAACTATTGCAACAGCTGAAGTTTAGGCTCTATTAAAACATGCAGTTTTAGCAGTAAGGTCTGTCCATAACAATGCAGGGAGCTAAGCCAGCAGAGATGATGTATATACAGTTAATTTTCTGCTGGTGTAGCTCACGTAACCAGCTCACTCCAGGGACAGTCCAATGCCTGACCCAGAGTAAGCAGTAAGACCACGTAGATGAGTTGGCATAGTGAACAGAACTGTAACTTTGCCAGCCTAGATTGGCTTAAAATGCCTTGGAATAGTGGGATTCACAGAAGTGGGAACACTGAGGTGGGAGCCACCAGGGTTAGTTAAAGGGAGTAGAGGCCAACCCAATGCCACTCCTAAGACTCAAAATCCTTTTTGAGGGTCTCTGACTTCAACATCGGTATTTATTTGGAACCTACAGAACTCAGTCTCCCTTCTGGGAACAGGTGCACAAATTCTTGTCTTTCAGAAGTTGAGGAAGTAATCTTGCTGTTTCTTTCACGTAATGACCAGAATAGGAGGAAAATGGCCCCTTTTCCTGCCAAAGTTCAGAGGTTGCAGCTCATTGTGGATATGAGTGGGTCAGGTTTTTTCCAAGGTCTGAAACGATTAGAGCTGACATTTTCAGAGAATCTGTAGTAACCTAGCCACATGTTGTCCTGGGTCAGGGCCTCCCTCATGTCGTCATTTTCAGCTATTCCACTGTGCCTGCAACGATTTATTTATTTTAATCTTTTAGTCAGAGAGGGGTGCAATTGGAATAATTTTCAAGAGCTAATAGCTAGAAGTGTGAAACTCCTAGGTACCTGCAAGTGCTGTAGCGAGTACTTAAATTAAACACAGGAATGCTGAGTTCTTGATGCTGTTTGGAGGAGCTAGATTATCATACTGTTTCAAACAAGAATTTTTGAATAGAAGGATTTTTAGATGATCATACACTGAAAAATCCCAAATAGCATTAGTGTGGTTTTTTTCATTTCTGCTTTAAGTTGTTGTGTTGAAACAGATTTTCACAGGTGCTAGTGCATTGTTACTAGTACACTTGTCACTAGCAAAGAAAAGCAGAAACGTTACAACAGTGCTTGTGCTTTAGTTAAGAAAATGTGTAAAGCATTTGTATAAACTGAAAATAGCTTCGTTTCAGAAAAGATGCCTGTATAATGCATTCAAACTCTTGTTTTTTGTTTTTTTTTTGATACAGGAGTATATATTTACCACCTTCGCTGTTATGTCTACCAGGCAAGAAATCTCATGGCTTTAGACAAAGACAGTTTTTCAGGTATGGAAAAATCCTACTAGTTGTGCAGGAAAACACTTTTGCAATGAACTAGTAACTTGATTTACCTATAGAGTATCTTAAATCCGTAAGTTCTTTGCATAGGTCCCAATTACTGAAACTATGCTAGGAAGGAAGACTCAGCTTCATTACGTATGATCCGGATTTAGTTTGTACTGCCCCAAATGCTGCCAAAAAGATAAGTGCTCTGAATGTGCAGCACCTACTGCTGCCAACGGAATTCTCAGTGAGGGAATGGGATTCAGTAAGGTCTGAATTTCTCATGACCAATCCTTTCCCCCTGCCTTCGCTTCTCCTTCTAGCTAACGCATACATACAGTTTCTAAACTGTCCTGCAGGCAGCTTGCACAAAAGCAAGGATGAAGAAAGCTGTATGGCTGTTATGTCAGCAACTTCCTGTCAGTGTTCAATATTAGATATTAATTAATTACTGAGATGAACTTGTAGAATACAAAGAACAATACAAAGAGATGATAATAAATGCTTCTAACTTATGTATGTAGAATTCAAGATGGGTACCTCAGATGCAGTCCACACGTAAATCAACACATCTACCTTTTATTTTCCTCTAAAACCAGTTTGAATAGTTAGCCAAATTTTGTAAAATTCTGATCGGGTACCTAACCAGAAGCTGTTGAAACTGACCTAAAGATAACCTTTAAAATAGCCTCAAGTCCTTAGTAATTGCAATTTGTACAGGAAATGTTAATGACCATCACCAGATACTTCTGCAGAGCTCCCGATGATTTAAAGACCTGCCAAACAGTGGACCAAGACCACTTTAATCATTCAGCTGTTTCATAAGAAGAGGTTGCTATAAATAAGCACATTTGAAATCAAAGCTTGATCTGAGCAATATAGCCTGGGAGAACTTGTTACTTGGTATTAACTAGTCAGAACTAGAATGATCTCCTTGTATTATTTATGGGTCAATACAGTTGTGTATCAATGAAGACAACAAGAGAAGCTTTCTACAGACCATGTTTAAGAGGAGCTTAGTATAGTTTCATTTTAGTTTTCAGGTTCACTCTGTGATTCGCAAGATATTTTAATCATTTTCATTTATTACTCCATTAATAAAGACTTGTATAAAGGAAGCTATTTAGTCATCAAGCGGAATTCACTCTATTAAATGTAAATAATGTGTATGGTGGGCTTTTATATAGAATGGCTTATAGAACTGGTAATGACAGAAGAGAAGAATAATAATGTACTGTATTTGATAAAAATTGTGCTTGTATGCCTCACGACTTCATAAGGTCTTGTCTGTAACTATATGCTTTCAATCTTTGTGTAATATTTCAGATCCGTATGCTCATGTTTCTTTCCTCCATCAAAGCAAAACAACTGAGATCATTCATTCAACTCTAAATCCTACATGGGACCAAACTCTCATATTTAATGAAATTGAGATCTATGGGGACCCACAGACAGTAGCCCAAAATCCACCTAAAGTTGTTATTGAATTGTTTGACAGTGACCAAGTGGTATGTGAAAGCTTTTTACCCTGATTGTTTTTATTATTATTATTATTATTTTTATTGGTGGTGGTGGTGTTAGTAGTAGTAGTCGTATTATACTTGACAATAACATTAATGGCTATGATTACTATTTTTTGATTGCAGGGTAAAGATGAATTCCTTGGAAGAAGTGTTTGTTCCCCCATGGTCAAGTTAATCCCAGAAGAGGACATCACACCAAAACTGCTCTGGTATCCTGTAATAAATAATGGCAAAGCTAGTGGAGACATTCTTTTTGCTGCAGAACTTATTTTGAGGGACAAGGTATGTATTTCTTACATGTGTGCGTCTGTGCCTGTGCGCGCGTCTGTGCCTGTGCGTGCGTCTGTGCGCGTGTCTGCGTCTGCGTGTATATGTACGTGTCTGCGTCTGTCTGTCTGCGCGCGTCTGTCTGTCTGCGCGCGTCTGTCTGTCTGCGCGCGTCTGTCTGTCTGCGGGTCTGTGCGCGCGTCTGTGCCTGTCTGTGTGTCTGTCTGTGTCTGTGTCTGTGTCTGTGCGTGTGCGTGNGTCTGTCTGTGTCTGTGTCTGTGTTTGTGTGTGTGCGTGTGTGTGCGTGTGCGTGTCTGTGCGTGTGCGTGTCTGTGCGTGTGCGTGTCTGTGCGTGTGCGTGTCTGTGCGTGTGCGCGTCTGTGTCTGTCTGTGCGCGTCTGTGTGTCTCTCTCTCTGTGT